>JAOUZG010020842.1:4622333-4657568 GCA_026289955.1 Argiope argentata
AAGAAGAAGAATTGGTTAGACCAAAACTGATGAGATCACAATGAAGATTTGATGTATCCAGGTATTTAAGAAATATTAATCTAAAAATAAGAAATTAAAATTGAAAGTAATTAAGATAAAAGGGAGAATAAAAATTAGTTTTTATTCAAGGTTTGTATAGTAACTATTATGACTTAATGAATAGAGTAATTATAATAATTATAAAGGAAATTGATAATTTGAAGATAACAGTTTCTATTTCTATTTCTAAATAAGCAATTCTAGTAAACAAATCGTTTCTCCCTCTTTGAATATATTTGTGAAATAATTTTAACAAACGTATTATAGTTCACATTTAACGAATTCCATATTTTAAAAGAATTAAACTTTATAACATTTTTTTACTGATTACAATAAATTAATAATTCACTTACAATTACTAATGACAATATTAAACGAAAATATTTAGCATCAGAATCCCCCCCAAACAAATTTTATAGTTTTTAATTTTTAATTTGAATGAGCCAAATTGAATTTAATCATAGCCCGTACTTCAATGCAACCGTAAATTAAAGGTATTGAGAAAAAATTCCAATTATAAACATTCAAATTAGAGAATCCCCCCCCCAACTAAGAGGCTGGAAAATGGAAACTATGTTATGCAATATAAAGTTATGCATTTTAAAGTACTCTTTTTTACTTTTTCCTGATAAAAGGAGTCGCTCCGAGGAATTTCGCTTATCAATGCAATTTCGTTCTACTCTTTCCTGTAAGATAGAATTCTTCGAAGAGGCATGTAAATTTTTCACCTACTTGTGCGAAAATTTGATTCGACGCATAATTTTCGGTAGAGAACTTTTGATTCTTTCAAGTATCCCAAGAAGGTGGCAAGCTCAGACGTCGGGCATCGCTCGATAAACGCAATTTGGCAATCCAGAATTTGCTCCACATCGCTGAAAGATTTCAAGAGCCATCAATGAAGTTAGGATTTACGGAGCATGAAACATACGCAGAAATAAATGGAGTCTTGAAAGCAATTTCTTTTGAAAATGAAATTTTTCTGTAAAATAATACATTCTAACATGACTTACATAGAAATATGGATCAAGTTTTGTCCAATTAAATAACGTACGCATAACTTGATATTTATGTTTTTCTCCGAACCCCCTTTTTAACTGCAAATTAGGAATTTACGAAGCCTTACTCTCGCTTCTTCTGTTTGTTTTTTTAATGAAAAATAAGCAATCATTTTCTCGTAGAAACGAGTCATTTAACACCGTTTTGTGAAAAGCACAACTGTCTGCATCCTTGAATATGTAATTGCACATTCCTTGCGCAGTGCTGAAACTTCCATTTTGTTATTCCTGAGGCAAAATGAATTGTTTTCTAGAATCAAACAGGCGTTGCGCGAATTATGAGCACTATGCAGGCACTTATAATAACAGTATGTTGACTCAATTGAAACATGCGGATTAAAAAATATCAAAAAATAGCAAGCATATTATTAAGTCTATTAAATTGAGTTGCTAATATAGTTAATATTTTATTGACACATTTGCACAGCTTTGATAAAAATAAAGTTGAATGAATTGAAATCAGAGATTACAAATTCTTTATGACGTTGCTGAGAAACATAAAATGTCAATAGACTTTTCAGTCTTTAACATATGACAGTGGAAAAAGCACTTGATTAAATATTTGCAGAAACAATGAAAAAGGGTTTGAATCTCGTGACAACGATGAAAAGCACTGCTGTAAGTTATTTATGATAATATTTTCCCTCTATATTATTAAAATTAGGAGAAAAAGACATAACAATAAATTAGTACCATTGAAAATAATTTTTTAAAAATCTTAAGATCGTGTTTCGAAAATCACATTTTAAAAACATTTCGTAAAGTTACCGACAAAAAAAGGCAGAAATTTCTGTCAATTAAAATTCTTAAAAAGTGTATTTGCTGCAAAGAGTACTTTCACTTTCTTCAAATTAAACTACCGTAAAATTTGGTAGCCTTGGTTCTAATTCAATAGCATGCCAACAGGTATGCAAATATTCGCTTTTATTATCAGTAGAAATGCTATGAATGTCGGTCATTTCAGGGTGAACTTACTTCCTTTTCCGTTTTATTTCAACCCTCTGCAATGAAGGTATCAACAACTCTGCCTTAAATGTAAGCAAAAGGTGCGTGTTTTTATTAATACCCATCACAAATATTACATTTTTAAAAATTTAAGCTTGGATCATATTCAGCATTCTTAGAAATTTTGAAAAATGCAATATTTTTATAAGATACCAGTGAAATCTTCTAGCCAATGCTTTTGCGACAAATACTTCGGGGCCAACTTTCGGCAGTGTTCATATTCATGATGAGCCCATCAAGAATGTATTGACAACAGTTTGGACGTGTGCGATGCAACTCCTATGAGAAATGGGCCAGTTGCGACAAGTAGACGAGGCAGTGGTGTAGCGACTGGAGGCAGAGAGGTCAGTGCTCGAAAGCACCAAGCAGAGAGAATGTTAATACGCTTGCATCACTTTTCAGCGGAAGGGTGCTAAAGGGTTCTATTTATCTTTGTTCGGCCAGTGATGATATATGAGAAGACGGGGTTGGGCAAGGAAACTAAGTGCGCCATTTGCCACCCATTCTGGCAAAGTACATTTCATCTCACTTTTTTGCTTCTTTAATCTGCCGTGAAGAAGAGCAGGCGCTACTGCTCTGTGATGAGCTCATAAATGTTCACTATAAATGAAATTTTGACTATAAAGGCTCATTATAGATGAAAATATTAAATCGCCCCTTCCTACGTTTTAAACGGGCAATGTTTAAGATAGACTATTTATAAAAGAAAGCAAATAAAGCTAAGAATGAAATTATACCCGCACGCTTTGTTGAGTTCAATTTCGTTTTCCGGCCATGTTTTTCCACTCCATTCTTTATCTCCTAAACTTCCACATTTTAATGATTCTTCTTGAGAACATGTTGGAGAGGCTGCAGTAGTAGCAATGCCTAGTTGAAAAATAAAATTTTATGAAAACTCTAAGTTAAAATAAATTTTTCTTCTATTTACTCTTTTTTTAAGTATAGCTGTAGCGATATATACTATCTAAATGTATAGGTTGATTTGGGTTAAATGGTGAAAGAGCCATTAAAAAACCATCTTGCATTAAGTATATGTTTTTAAACGAAACGCATAGGGGCTGATTGGTAAGTACGGTTTGTTATCATGTGAGGACATGATGTTTTCGTCAGGGACTTTTGAATAATTAAACACAACGAATAATCGAAGCTCGAAATCGCGTAGGCAATGCATGAAACATAAATGACGATATTCATCAACGCCTTTTAATCTATTTTTTTAACCAGCTTTTACCATTGTCGTATCATCATCATCATCATCATTATTATGTACGTTTCGGGGAAAGCAGACGCTTGTTTAAAAAGGTCGATCTACTTTTACCAGTATTGCTTTTTTGAATTGGTTTAAACTACTTAATGACTTAAATTTTAATTAAGACAAATAATGACTTAAAATTTAATATTGTTTTCGCATGATAACTTGAAAATTTGAGATCGTAGAATTTTTTTAGTTGTTTTGATTGTTATTTTTTTCAGTGTAGAGTTGTGATGGTTTATTTCTTGAAATATGAAAATTTGCTTTTGTTCCGGAAATTGACAAACGAAACGTGACGTTAAATTTCTGGCCACAGGGTTATCTTGTTTATTTTCTTTATTATCTTGCTGTTTTCTTTGTAGCTAGAGAAGAAGATTCCAATGTGAATCCCCATCGAACGATTAGATTCAACGAAGCTATAAATTCACTATCCAGATGACATAACAAATGTTATTGATCTTCTCTTGCACTTTTGGATTATCATGTTAACATACACATGGACAGAAAAGAAGTAAACAAACAATCCATAACTTGACAGACTTGAATCAAATTTGTGATTAATATCATAAGAACACTGTACATTTAAAAAAGTATTCTGAAATTCATTTCTTTTATTTGATTCGTTCGAGTCATCGTTTCACATATGCGTGAATCGGCACTCAGATAAATAGTCAATCTTTCTCTAAATTGATTCAAATTTTGCTAAACTTTTAAAATTTCACATGCAAAGCCATGTGACAAATCTTAAGCTTTCTGTTTGGATGCAACTCCAATGTATCGTTTTCGTATTACACCCTCAGTTATACACTATCTGACCAAAAGTATCGGGACACCCAATGGTATGGACTTAGAACGTACTGAGGCACGTATTAATACGATGTTGGTTCTTATTTTGCCTTGATGACAGACTGCACATGTCTGAGAAGACTTTTCACCAGTTTTTGATTGGCGGCTACAGGTATAGACTTCCGGACGGCCATCAGAGCTGAAGTGAGTGCTTGCTGTGAGGATGGTCGATTAGATTGGCTACGTAATCTGAGCTCTAATTTCTTTCAAAGGAGCTCTATAGGATTAAGATTAGGGTTCTGAGAAGAAAAGTCCAGTTTTTGAATACTCATTTCGTCAAACCACCTCTGTACAAGCCTCGTTTTGTCATTGAAGCAGATATTCTTCTGGAAGAGAAAAGGATCTTACCCAAAATATTTAGATAGAGTTGGGAGGGCAGCATTGTTTAGCACACATCTCAGAAATCATGTTTCCAGGCATAAGAGCTAACGGACCCATGCTAAACAACGAGAAATGCCCCCACACCTTTATGCTTCCATTACCAAACTTAGCGGTTGGTACAATCCAGTCACTGAAGAAGCATTTGCCAAGCATCCGCCGGACCCAGACGCGTCCAAACGACTGTCAAATTTTAAAGTGAGATTCATCTCTCCAAAGAACAACTTTTCCACCTTTCACAGTTCAATGACGGTGAGCTCTGCTGTAACATTTTTAGCCGGGGCTACTGGTGAGTTGCGCCGAGAACAAAGTCAGGTCTTTTGGGAAATAAAAATTTATTTATTTCCAGCTATAATACATATACATTACTCACAGGTACACCTTCTTGGTTAATTCATTTACAAGTACATAAGTAGAATCAGAGTTCCACCAGGGGAAGGTGCTGTTTTCAGATAAGTAAGGAATCTCTCCTGGAGGTGAAGAAATATGACGGTGTTCGTGAAACTTTCTCAAAATTCAGCCCGAAGTTTGAGGTTATCCGTTCGTTGATTAACCTGCTGGGATTGCCGGAAACGTAAATTGATGAACTCGCGGGAATAGCAGTTCAGAAGACAAATCTGTCTTAACTGATTAAAGTTCTCCTAAAGCTCTGATGAGCTTTCACACTTTAGACGGGACGCACGGTGGTTTGAATGCAATGCAGGAAGTTCAGATGAACTTCACGTGGGCTCAGCCTAAAAGGCGCAGCTGCCTACGATCATTCCAAATTCTCTCCTGAAAATTTCACCCAGAATTCCAAGCTGAATTCTCGCCCCAATCACTGATGCTCGCTTCGTCAGTCGCCTTCCTTTTTTTTTTCGTCCTATATTTCCCAATTTTCATTGGATCATCTGACCTAAGCTACCTTCCCAACCAAATGAGAGGGGAACGCATCAACTAGCTGCTCGAGATGGGTAGTCCCGTAGAAAGAAAAGCCATCTGCACCGGACCCCTTTTTGTCGGTTTGAAAGGCGGGCATCTCTTATCAATTGACAGGGACAGATCTGCTTCCTTACCCTGATGTTTTTCAAAACACATATCCATTTCAATGGAGACCGAACAAATCGCACAGACACATCTGGACTTAGCTCAACAGCTGTACTTCGCGATGAGTACCAGATGTCTACATTCTTTTGCTTTTAACAAATTTTTCCGCTATCGGGTAATTCTTTAACTAGAAAGGATTTTTTCCTGTGTGAAACTTAGTTCGATAGGGTTTTCACCGTTGCTTATCTGAAGTCGTCACACTGCACTATTGAGATGATGCTTCGCATTCTGTGGAGTGATGTTCGGCTTGTGAGTGGCTGCACGATCATGAAATCCCAAGATTTTTTACTCTCGATAAACAGTACTGTTGCTAACTGTAACTTCTGATGAGCTTCGGAACTCTTGAGAAAGTTCCACGAAAGATGATTTTGTTTTACTGCCATTTTTAGACTTCTGCTGCTGTCTTCACCAATTTTCTTCGGCCTATCAGATTGTTTTTCTGCAGTTTCACTGCTTCGGCGTTTCCACTCCACAATTACGTAATTCACAGTGGATTTAGGCTTCTGTAGAATATCCGCAAGCTCATGAGCTGATTTCCCACAAAGGCTGCATCCCACTATAATGACACGATCAAATTCACTAAGCTCCTTTGACTTACTCATAGCCTCACGCACTCATAAATGCAACCTTTAAAACCGCTACTAACTCATTTATAACTTTCGATTATGAATCAAATTGCGTCTCCTGCTAGAACCCTTTTTTTAACGGGTGTCCGGATACTTTTGATGTCATAATGTACAAGGGTTCAAATATGTGTCCCACATATGACCCAAAATTTGATAGAAATCTGTAATTTTAGATGGGAATATCTTATCTAAATGTCATGTGTTCTAGTTAATTTGACCTGAGGGAAATTTACAACATGAAGATTTATCAAACACTCGAATTCGAGTTATGATTAACCTTTTTTTTTTTCGTATTCAAAAATATTAAAATAACTATATCAGAGAAAAAAAATACCACAACTCTAATAATTCTTGAAATATTAAACAATTTTTAACAAAACATATTGCGTTTTTAATTTTATTTATATCAATGTTCACTTGAAACACGTTAAATGGCCAACGTCAATTTGATTTTAGAATCTTTTTTGCATCTTGAAAGAGGCGAAAATGGGGAAATGTTAATAAATGTTATGAGAAAAATGCTAATTGGCATGTATTTTAAACTATTATACGGCTGTAACATCATAACTAGTAGCTGCATTGAGTTTATACACTAAAATAAATATTATAAACCCAATAATCAATTAAAAATTAAATAATTTAAAACTTTTTAAAATTTTCTGAGCTTAAGTATTTAAAGGAAAACTATTGACATTTTTATAAAAGGAACTTTTAAGGCAGAAATGTATTTAAAATTTATATTCAAGGTGTGAAAAGAAATATGAAAATGTCTTACAATTTGAAGAAACACTTTATACTTCGCATTTAAAATTCAACAAATATCATCATTTCAGAATTTTTACTAAATATAATGCTGTTGTAGTTTTAAAATTTTATTTAGTTTTAAAATTACAAGCTAAAATTTACACTTATGGTCGACAGAATGCAGCACGATACATCTCAAAATAGAAAAGGAAATGCAAGGTTTGATATGATTTATTTTATGAAATAGCTTTATTTAATTGTGTAAGGAAGTCAGGTTCGGGGATCATCGAGCCAAGCGACAGTTGTTGAGATGGAAGGATGAGAGCAGTACCGTTTTAGAAGTTGTAAGAAACACAATCCCTCCGTTAACCACTTAACTGTTTCATTTTCTTTACTATCTAAAAAGGTTGACACTTTCTATTTTAGGAATATTTTCTTATTTTGTTTCAAATGAAAATCCATTGGATACATGACTCATCTCTGTATTCGAAATAATTTTCATATTGAATTATAATAATTACGAATGGTTTATTTTCAGCTTACAACTATCAAAATTCAGTAAATCGATGCACACACGGCGTACGGGTAAAATTGTTAAGCGGTTAATATAAAATAACCGCATAAAAAGTCGAGTCTCAGAGAAAATAAGACACATAAGATGAATAAGATCAGAAACCTAAAAATATATCACTTACCTAGAAGCAATATAAATAGGAGTTTATCCATTTTAAAAATATTCAACTTTGCGCAGATTATTCGCCACGTTCTGATATTAACAAATGCTGAGAAGAAAAAAATGAATTTTCACTGAGCACAGGCTACTGGGATAAAGCAGCTGATATTGCCTTTTGAACCACCTGTTCTTAACTCAAAAATCCCAGAAAGAAGTTTCAGATCCCCCCCCCCCTTTAAAATACTACCCTTTCATTTTGCATGCACTGATTAGTGATATAGTCCTTATCACCCAATCAGCAGCAACAGAGCCGGGTTTTTTAAGCATTGTTCACACCAAGAATAGATTATCGCGAATTTCGGTATCGTTTTATTCCTGTAGATATGATAACACTAAAATAGTCGGTGCTTTTACTTTCATTAAGATAAAGGTTTCGATTGTTTTCTACAAATTGTGATAAAAGTTATTGCATTAAAGTCAGCAAATTTTCGAGGAAACGCTTTTTACTTTCTCATATATAGAATACAGAGAATATTCTAATTGTCGAAAAAATCTACCTATCGATTTCAATTAATCCCCGTGCTTTGGTGCTTCTTAACTTAGAAAAAAACCTCTGCTGAAATTGTGTTGTGTGTGAAAAATCTTATCCAAAGGTCCAGAGATCAGACCGATGGAATTCAGTATTCTGTCTCAAAATTAGGATTGTCCACTTCCCTTCAATTCCCGCAATTTTGAAATCACCTGGGTGTAGTCCTCTTCCTATACATTTTGAGAATCTGAATACAAGAATTCCAAAATGCAATTAGAGAGGTGAAGTTTAGAACACACAGGATGATTTAAATTAATGAATTCCTGTTCGGGACTCTTTTGCGGGAGAACAAGTTGACGTAACGCCTTCCTATATGAAGAATAGGCAATAATGATTTCATCCGGGTAGATCAAATAAACGGGTAGCATTTAAACACAAATGCTTTATTTACAACTTTATACAATAACAAAAAACAACACACACGTCCTCTAGGTTAATATGCCGGGAAATATTTACATCTGGGATAATAGTTCCACTACTATCACAAGGAAAATTAACCGACTGTTAGTTTTCCATATGATATTATCTCGCTACTGCAGTAGCTCAAGAGGATTTACGGATTACTTCCGGTAGATCTTTAATCAATAAACTCGAGATCACGTGGTATCTCTTCAACGGTCCAGCTCTTCAGCTCAGCTCAGAGCTCTTCTCGGCTCAGTTCGTCGTCTTTTCCTTCCAAAACCTTCCATTTTAACCTCGGTCAAACTCCGCCTCTCAGGTTCGCATTGGTGCGCTGGAGATGGCGATCATCCAATAATTCTTCAGAAATATTCCCAATAGTCAGCAGTTAACCATGGGAATATTTTCTACTCATCCGCGCCTTTAACAGAATCTTCACAATAGGGAAATATTCACATATCGAGGTTTCAGTACTTCTTTCTTCAAAGGGCCGTAAATGCATGTGTTGTTCATTATCGAAACTTTATTCCAGTTCGGGTGGTCTATAGAAGAAATAGCTACATCTGGTGTTTTGACACGGTTTCCTTCTTAAAAGGGCCGCAAACGCATGTGTGCTCCATTATCTGACTCCATTCAAGTCCAAAGGGTAACATCAAAGCGGTAGAAACACAATGCGCAACAAAGGAAAGAATTCTCTCAATGTTGGCCAGAAGTAACAATGCTCGAACTTGTGTTTCTTCAAGGGGGGATAAGTTTTATGACTTCTTTACAAGACATTTCAGGCCTTGGGAAATCAACGTGGAAAAAAATATTTAAATAAAGGTAGCTAGGGGAAATGTGACGCTGATATCGGTGTAAGGTAATGAATATAAAACATGGTATCAAAACTAAAGGAAAAGGTACGAGGTAAAAATGTAATAAACTTTATTACACTTCACAAATTTTTATTATTAATTTCAATGATGATAACAAACGCAAAACAGCAAGAAAAAGTTTCACAGTTGGTTTTCAATGTGCCCACCTCACTTGAGGGTGAACATGATACTCCGTGTTATATAAAATGATGCACATGTAATAAATTGGTTTCGATGTTGTGCCTGTGCAAGAGGAATTGATTCTTCAGATTCGTCATATTTCCTATCTTTCCACGATAAATTTTTATCTTTGAGGTAACTCCAAATCTAAAAAGGAAAAGGGGTTAGGTCAGATGAACGCGCAGCTCATATTATAGAAAATGCAAGACTGATAATGATGCTCTCAGTAAAATGACATCGCAGCAATTTTTGAAATACAAGTGCCATGTGAGAAGGGGCACCATTTTGTTGGAGTATTGCTGTGGTGAGGCTCCCAAGCTGCCGGAGTTACGGAATGACCAAAATGTGTCACGTATCCCTTATAACGGGCGGTGATTGTGGAACAGGTTTTCAGCTCATGTGGAGGGATTTCCTCAAATTAAAATAGCCCAATCAAAAAGATCTTGGTGGGGCCGATCCAAACAGTGATATGCAGTGAGCACAAGGTAGTCTGTCGATCCCTGTGAGGGTTCCCAGGGGAGCAGATGCGGCAGTTTTGAGTGTTCACTGTTCCGCACCTGCGAAAACGAACATCGTCTGTCCATAGGATGTGTCGATTACTAATTATGTTCTAACTGTAATCTGTGCCAAGAAGTTCAAATCGAACGATCACTTCGTTATCGGCCGGTTTTAACTCTTGAAAGCGATGAATCTTGTATGGATAGGCTTCTAGTGCTATTCGCATGTTCCTCCAAACTGTAGTGTACGGCGATCCCGGTTGCCTTGATACGGCATGGACACTCGATACCCCTGCTGTGTTCGAATTGTCTTCCTCGACGGCAGAGGTTGTGATGTCTTGAATCACTTGAGGTATCCGTGTTTTAGGTCCATGGCATGCTTTAACAGCAGACGTTTGACTGTTCGCTGCAGAGCACTAGGTGTTATTGTACCGGTATGCAAAGTAATTTGGAAGCGTTTTTGCTGTTTGGTATCAAAACATGCTCCGACAGAAAGCGAACCATTGTTGTAATCTTACGACGTGTTTAAAGCGCTCAACTATTTATCTGGAACGACCGACCTTTTCTTCTCCTAGCATGCGAATTTTGTTCGCCAGTGCAGTTTGCAATGTCGAATATTCGAAATTTCCTCTAGCTGGCGAAATGTATGCGTTAGTAATGGAATATATTCAAGATATCTCGTATTGTGTTCTTTATCGTTAGTGTCATATTTCTTATTCATTACTTTAAACCGATCTCAGCGCCACTCGTTTTCTAAGGGACTTTTTTAAGTAACTTTCTTTGTTACATCAATCAATTCCCCATGGCCTGAAATGTATCTCTTCCAAATATGAAGATGTTACATCATTGGTTCTCTCACCAGGGTGTCCCAATCCAGAATATTTTAATTTAAATCTTTCTGTACTTTTCATTTCTTTATTTTAAGAGAATACAAAATTTTGGATTAAATTTGTCAGTGAAATTTCTCCTAATGGATTTATTTATCTGAACCAGTGCGAAAATTTTAAAATGAAAGGAGCTAGATGGGTCTATTTCAACATATATTTTCTATGGAAATTATGAATAGTCTAATCCTGAAATTAATACATCGACTGTTAGATTTTTCGTCAGTCGTTTAAGTGTGATAGTTTAAAAATAAAGTATGATACATTACAAAGTTTAATCTATTTAAGTGGCACTGTTGCAACCGTCTTTCTTTAAAAAGTGTCATTGAAAGTACTTTAAAAATATAGAAATTTATTTTTGAAATAAAATCACTTGAAAAGATAAAAAAATCATTTTATATTGTATCTTTATATTTAATGCTTTTGCAAAATTCATTTTCAAAATTTTAACCATTTCTTCCATGCATGAATATTTTTGCTTCCGAACGTATATTTATGCAGACTGACTCTGACATATATATCTATCCCTAATTTTATATCTAAGCCTCACTTGATGTTTTCAAGTGCAAATAAATTGAAAGCTGTCTTAAATTAAAAAAAAAAGCATTCGCATTTTTTAAACATGATGACAAAGAGAAATATGTATATGAAATTTTTATTCCGGCTTTGCATTTCACTTGTTGTCTAAATAAAAATCTAAAAAATAGCTTTTAAAATATTAAAAGTACACATTTGAAATTTCGACGCAAGGAGTAGAAGAGGAAAATAAAGCAATAAAATAATTGATGCTTTGATAAATTTCAAGCTAAAGTGTTGTACTTTAAATTTTAGTATTTAGTCCAGGCTTTAGAATCGAAAAGAAAATTTTATTTTTGATTTTTCCAAAGAATTTTGAACCAGGAATTTAACAATTTTATTTTTTTTCCATCAGTATATAGATTTAGAAAATTTTTATATGATTTATGAAAGAAATTATTTATTCCACTTGCTACTTAACATTTATCCTACGTTCCTTCATTTTGAAATATATTTATTATTTTAAGTGCATCATAATCATTTTTTATTAAATAAATTTTGTACTACAAGTGATCATCTCATTTTTTAAAAGGAGATTCAGTTTCATCATTTATTTTTCAAAGGCATTCTTAATATTTAATATAGCAATTCTATACAAAATTAGAGTTGAAATATTTTGCCTAAATATTCATTCTTTGATCATAATGTGTGATATTTTAAATTCAGGTGTGACAGAACACCCGTGTTAAACAGGATAAAAATATTCTTATTTCGAATTTTCCATAAAAGGCCCTGCATATTTTTCCAGGATAAATTCTACCTATTGTGCCAGTATTCCATATTTACAATGAAAGTTAAAGATTCAATAAAAGATATTTTTAGTAATTTAAGATATTTTTATGCATTTGATGTAAGTTATTATGCATTATGTAACAGAATTACAAGACGTGTAAATGTTTTTTGATAATTTGTATACACCATCAATAGATATTAAAATTTTTGCAAATAGAAAATAATTGAAAAGATTTCAGATTGCTCCTAATGAAGTGAAACTCAGTAAAAGTGCAATCGAATGCACTTGATTCAGGAAGAGATAAAAATAGCTACTTTTGCCGTTGCTATAAAATTGCTTATGAAAAAATGCTTATTGTTGTTCCGAAAAATTATGTTATTTTCTCAAAGACAAACGATATTTTATATTGACATTATTTCCGGAAAAAGTTGATTGGAGATAAAATTGTAGTAATGACCCGGGCTTGTTGTTAAGTGTCTTGTATAAGTAATTTCCTGTAAAACAAGGTTTGACACTTTCTAAAATCAAACACACGCTTACACCAAGTGGACTCTTAATTACTCTCCTTTATTTTTATCTCTGTTCTGATTCTCATCGGCTGCAACAGGTGAAAAAAATCTCACACGCCCTCACCGACGCTGTTTCAGCTTCTAAACCTTCCCAGCGACGGCAGTGCCCTTAAAAGAGAATACCAAGCCGTTTCACCAAATCTGCACCATTGAAGAATCGTAGCTCAGGATTATTAGGTGCTTCTATGAAGAACATCAGAATTTAAAAAGTGCAGGGCTTCATCTTCTGGGTAGTAAGTGATGACGCGTTCCAACCAGCAGCTGATTTTCAATGCTCCGATGAGTATGGATAATTCATTCTTTGATAGTTTTAATTTCCTGAAAAAGAATCTGAAGACTATTTAGCATTTTTTTTAATTAATGCGATTGTTGCGTGAATCTCCAGTAATAATTGGTGGAAATACTGCCCCCAAAACTTCCTCACATCTCTCCAATAGAAATTATCCCCCCCTCCCTCCCTCCCTCCCTCATGAGACTGCAAACTTGGGTAAAACCAAGAATCTGTTGAGTGACTTTGAATATTTACGAAATATGTATCTTCGGTGGAAATATTAACATTTTTTTCTGAAATGAGTGACAGATTATTAATGACTTTTTAAGACTGTTAATAACATCTGAAATTCGAAGATGTGTTTTAAAGGTTTTTCAGATATTTGAAACCAAACCTTAACATAGAATTAAATATAAAATTAATTGTAATTCTATGGCAAACAATTGCGAATCAAATCGCGCGTTTTTAAGTTTTTGCATTTCTACACTATCGCATTTACATGTATGTGAAAATATATTGACCTACAAGCAATCAACCCTTTCCTGAATTTGGCTTGAAAATTGAAACATATCTATACTTTATATCTTGAATATGTATACTAAATGCCACACCTTTAGTTCTCTTCGTTTTGTTGATATCGGGTTAAATATTCGAGTTGGACGGACGGACCTCGTAATTTTGAACTGCGGTTAGATGAGGACGACACCTGAACCTACACTACACCACACCACACCACAGTACAGTACAGTAGTAGGAGGAGGAGGAGGACGTTTGGACACGACAGATTTAACGTGCAACTAACCCCTTTGCACGACGGTTCTTCGATGGAATCGGATCTCGAACCTGACGCCCTACGGTTCATGAACCGGTTCACGAAACGAGACCTTACCACCTGGCCCCCTGGCCCCACACTTCATATATGACAAAGTGACAAAGGAATAACAAGGGAGAAAAAGTGGGCTTGGAATGGGCTCTACAAAACAGACCAATACATTTAGAATTTCAAATACGGCAAAGAATATTTTGGAATTTGGGATTGTGAACTCCAGAACGACTTTCCTCTCACCCTTTTTCATCATGTCTGAAAATATTGTTTTAGGAATGAGTTTTTGTGGAGTTAACAAAAACCCGCAGGCGAAAAATGAAAAAAACAGTAGGCGAAAAATAAAAAAAAATGTTGTCTTTGCGAGCATCTCAAAAGATCAGCTTCTAATAACGTGATTTCCTCCTATTTACAAAAATTGTGATTTAAAAAAATTAAGTTAATGACAACAGCAAATAAAACCTAGAAAAATGTCCTTTTGAGCACGTGATTATATTAAATGAAATAAATAAATAAGTAGGAAATGTGATATATTTTTAAAAAATAAATACAAGACAAAGTTTTTTTTTTATCGTTTGCAATACTAAAGGGACTCATTCAACGAAACCATTAAAATGAATAAAAATATAATTTAATTTCTACTAGCACGTGGTGTTTGGTCGTTCAAAAAATGTTTTGATATGATACATCGAAATATGCATAGCAGATTTCATTTTAATCTTTTTTTTGCCATAGCGTCTAAAAACAAAACAAAAATTTATATTTTAAAATTGAAAAAAAAAAATCTTTAATATCATTTTAGTTGCTACTACCGATTTTTTTTACCAACCATTAATCCAATCTTGGAAAAGGTTTAAACATATTTCAAACCACTATATTTCTTTAAGTGAAACTCCCCTTTTCCTTTTTGATTCAAAAAATTTATCCTGGGTTTTTCTTTCCTTGCTGCCAACCACTTGCGGTGGGAAGTGGCCACGCAAGTCGGAGTGTTTCCGTCACGGAATGACCGATGACGTTTTGCACTCGCCAACAGGCAATGATCCCCGATCTAAAAATAAGGTTCGCAACGTCTACTGACAAAGTTTGCGGGAATACGGTTTACAGAAACAAAATTTTAGCCGAAAATGAATTCATTTAGAATGAATGAATTTCAATAGAAAATGAATTCCTTTTTTCGATTTGTATGGGAAGAGAGTGGAATAGGCCACTGACCGCGAGTGTTTAGCGAAAATACGAAGAAACGCTTTGTTTCTGCATATTGAGTAGGTTTCTGTATAAACCATGCTTTTAATAAAATTCTTTCATACTTGTTGTTCTTGCAGTGAAGATTTCATTAATTCAGAATTTAAACTCGGAAGTGAGCATTGATATTTGTAAACATTTGCAAGCCCTACTTCTCTTTACTATTATATAATTAAAGATAGAAAATACAGGAACTGCAATCGGAGCGCAATAAATATACTGGTGACAGATTTCTTAACTCAAATGGCACATTTATCAAAATATGAAAAATATTTTGTCAAGACCATCAAGATCGAATTTTAAAAAACATCAATTGAAGCTTTTAATTACTATTAAACGGTACAAACCAACTAATTGTTAAGGGTGATAAGATTTTTTTAAATAAAAAAGAAAGATTTATTGAATTTCTGCAATTGGATGCAAGAATCAGAAAATCAGTTTGAAACTAAGTATCGAACGAAATACGATTTATAAATTAAACAGGTACATTCAGTTTTAATATCGCCTATAAATCCTTTTGCAATTCACCGAAAAAAGATTTTGAAAATTCAGGAAACAGCGATAATTAAAGCATTCCGATACAAAACTGATTTCACCGAAATTAAATGTTTATTTTAATGTAATTAGAAGTACAAGAAACATTTCTTTCAATTAATTTAGCGTTTGCTTTGGATTATTAACATTTTATTGAGAGTTATTTTGATTATATTCTAGATTACTTTTTTGGTGTGCACCATTGCATTAAAAATAATTTAACCTTCGTTTGTTAAAAAATCAAACCAAATTTAATCCACTTTCTTATTTACTAATGAATATCCCGATCAATGGGTAATTTCAGAGTTAAAACGAAAGCTTTCAACAGTTCGAACTGGAAAAATCCATTTGTTACTTTATTCGCCAAAAAGTTCGAAGGCATGATTTAAGTTCAAATTCTTATACAATATAATTTAAATAGTGTATGCCAGGCAGACATTGTGTTTACAACGATAAGTTACACATCTTTGTGACGCTAAAGCAAGACAAATTTTAAGGAACCGAAAGACATTTATTGCACAGCATGTTAAAATGTCCAATTTAAATAATCAAATAATTTGAAGCTAGGTTGCGTGACTTTATTTTAGATTATCCATATGACCTAGTCAAAACCCACGTACAGTTCTTTCTAAAAGCGTAATAAAGAGTTCTAATGATTTCCGCTTGTAAAAATTTTCAACCCTTTTCAATAAAGTCTTCGAGACCTTTCCAAAAATTTTCGTTAGCTCTCTACGAAGAAACGTTCGTGCTCTGAAGTTTTCTGTGCCAGCAGTAGGTTTCGGAGGTGCTTGAGGAAATACCGACTTGAGGAAATACCTGTACGGAGACTGGGTCGTTTCGTAACTCCGTTCGTCGAGAGACTCCGTGCGATCCGTTTCGGAATCGAAATTCGGAGCACTCGTTGAGGTAGGACTGCTGGACGAATCCACATATCGAGGAACGTCAGTGATGTCGATATCATCGACGATTTCCCATTCAGAGAGATGATCGGGGCGATCTGTAACAAATTCATCTCGGTGGATTTCTTTTGAATGACTCGATTCTGTATACTCTGGCATCCGCATTTGGGAACTTGGGTTAACACTATACACCTCGTCAGAATCTAAAGGCGATGCAACAGGGGACATAACTTTTGGCGGCGCTTTTAACTTCATCCCTTTCAATGGATCGAAAGTTTCGATACTTTGTGCCCGGATGTACATGCCGGGTTTAATTCCGAATTTTAGTCTTTCTGAATTTGCACTACAAGGTTCCTCTGCAGTGCAGTATTCCTGCTGGTCATGTTTAAGTTTGGAAGAGGATTCTTCATTTTCAAATTCCTTAGGAACAGAGCTTTGGGTAAGTTTCTTTTTCCGAAATGTTCCAGTTTCGTCGAATTCTCGTGAAACAGTTAATTCCGGCATCTCGCCCACCCGGGGACGGAACAGAGGATTAGGTTGATACAAGGAGTTTGAATAGATGGGTGACCGAGGATCACGCAAGGACATTATGACACCTTCATCATCTTCTATGTATATCCTATCCTTCCGAAATAATGCAGGGAAATAAATGTCGTTGTCGTCGTCTTCTTCCTCTGCAGTCAGATAGTCCCGGTTTTGATATTCTTCGTCATATTCATAATCATCTGAATATTGTGGGTGCTTCCATGTATTCGTATCCCTCTTCTGACCAGAGCCATTACTACGTTGATGGAGAATACTGTGATTATCTTCAGATTCTAAAGACCCTTTTCTACTGACAGGTTCTGCCTGCTCCATATCATCCATGTTCGCTGGCCTTGTCCATAAATTAACATTTTTTTCCGGAGCATAGTTGGAAGGAGAAGGATAGATTTTCAAGTAGTGCATATTCATTACCGCCATGTCCTCCGATAGTTGGTTATTTGGAGGAGTTAAGACTGTTGCCACATACCTGCGATGAAATACTTCAGCCTTTTTGTTTTTGTCTTCGTCGTCCAATTCTGGAGAGCAAGCAGCGTCAATGTGAATAGTGCACTTAAAGAGACCTTCTGAATATTCCGATTTTAAATCCGTTAAAGTGCAGTATTTGTTTCTCAAGGGCGACAGTATGGTCCAGAAAAAGTCTGCTTCGCCGCAACCTATGTACTTGGCATATCCCATCTCTAAATCTTCGTATAAAACAAAAGTTGTTCGATTTTTGTGCTTATAACGGTATTTTGGCACTTCCGGAAATTCAGGTGTATCCGATTCTGTGGTTTTGACCGCATCCAAGTCCAATGAACCAGAAAAAGAATCTTCCACTTTTGTTAAGAATTTGCCTTCAAAATTAACTTTAGTGATTGCATCCATGGATAGCGACTTGTCGGACAAAATCTGACTAGCAAGATTATCGCTTTTTGTTTTTTCGAACTTTAAGTTTTTCCTACTTTCTTTTCTAGATGCAGCTTCATCGTCAAACTCTGCACCATTGGAAATTACTTCCTTCGGTGCAGATCCGAAAGAGTCATCTTCGACATCTTTGAAATCTCTGCATTTGTAGTCAGATAAACTATGGAACTTTAAAAACTTTTTCAGTATAATTCCAGCGTAATATCCACATTTCTCTTGCAGTCTGGTAGCAGAACAGTCTATTGTAGCCTTTCCGTATCTGAAAGAAGAAAGAAAAAGTAAATTTGAGGACTGTCTCCTAAATTGTTAAGGAAATAAAAGGGAACTAAGTATTGTAAAATAAATACTGAATTCTCTCAAAACTGATTTGAAGTTCTGAAATTAAGAGTTGGAATTATAAAGAGTATGAAATTTACGCTGAGCAATTAATATTAACAATTCTTAATATAATTCGGTAAAATGTTCCGAGAGGAATCGAAAGCCATCAGAGCAGAAGTGAATGACACGCAACAAATCAAAAATAATCCGATGCGAGAATTGCCAATATTTTTCTCCACTCCTCCGACTGTATTGATAGATGGGTGGTGCACGGTGCGTTGAAGAAATAATTTTGGAAATAACGTTTAGAATTTAAAATAGCCATTATTGTTTAATTATGAATGTTATTTGCCCGTTCATTTACACATTCATTGAAATTTGATGATATATAAAGGATAAATACAAATAATATTCAATACACTTTTTTTAATTTTATTATTCAAGTTCTTTAGGGTAGAAATTTTTTTTTATCTCCAGCAAAAACAACATTTTCTTAGTTGTTCGACTCGTGAGCATCCAACTTACAACGGGCAATGTGAAAAACCTGGATTTTCTAGGTTCAATTCTAAGAAATAAGTGAATTCGAGCTCCTTAAACGATCAAGATCGCTTACGAATTGCAAATTCACGCGCTTCAAAATGTCAAGATCAACATGCGGCGAGAATCGAAAGACAACGTTTATATGCCACCAGATCGCAAGTATCAGAATCAAAAGACCGAAATGCGGCAAGAAGCGAGGCCACTACTTCTAACAATTCTTTTTCCAAGTAATTGAAGTGATTCACCTTGCGCCTTGTTGGTCATCGAGAATGCAAGTCGAATGGAGAACCGCAGTCTTGAAATCAAAAAGGCATGTCAGTGAGAATAATGGGAATGCTTGGAATCAGCACATCATCTCCGATCGACTTCCGTTTAGAATAGTTGCCTCGCTTCTTGCCGCAGGTTGGTCTTGAGATGAAGCGCGTGAATTTGCAGTTCGTAAGCGATCTGCTTTATCGTTTTGAGCAGCTCGAATTCACTCATCTCCGTGAGCTGCGCGGGTGGGTCTATTAAGTGATGGGACATTTTGAAGACATTTTTTGTCGAAGCAATCGACACGACATACTTTTTGTATAACCGAAATATCGCTTGTCTATTCTCTGAATAAATAGAAAAATTACCGTTGGCTCTGGAAAATTTTCATTACATACTAACTTGTTTAGCATCGATAATAATTTTATTTTATATGTGTAAGAAACTCTGAATAATATGCACGGTTTGTCGCAAACAAATTTTGTGTGCATTAAATGTCAACATCTTGTGTAGATGACTATTCATCGAGAGAAAAAATTAGTTCTTGCACCAAATATTTTCGATTTTATTTCACATTGATCGACCTTTGTGATAATTTTTTTTTGTTTCATATACGTGTGATTAATTTCAAAATGACATGAGCCATTTGCTATTTGTCTTTTATAAAAACATGACCTTCGCATCAGAGAAAGCAGTAAGTTGGCCAAGTTTCATCGCCATCTGTTGAACGGTATGACAGCGAATAAGGAACGGAAAAACAAATTCATTTTTATACATTAGATGCAAACACATCTCCATGTTCATTCTGATCGTTGAATTACTCTAAGATTGTTTTTTGAAAACGTTTACATTTAATTTTGGATATTTATTAGTTTTTAAACTCAATATCAAGGTAATCGCTTCTATTGAGCACTCCGATTTTATATGTTAGCATTTTCATGCTTAACTTCTATATAACACATTTCGAATGAAGATATTTGTATTACTGAGTGCTACCAAAAGTATGAAATAATCGTAAATGTGTTTTTTTTTTATAAAGCAAACAACAGATTTGGATAGAAACTCCTTTGTGATTTATTTTTAGGGTCAAGACGTATTTCGTAGAAATTGAAGTGCACTTGGTCTCAGTACGCTACCCAAGACATAGCACAATGTGTTTGGGAGAAGGGCAATCATTGTTTTGAACCCAGCATTGAAAATAAATAGCCACTTAATGTAAATCTTAATTTTTTAAAATTATTCTGATTATTCTTTTTCCGCAGTCAAATTTATACAAACCAGTAGGTCTGGTCTCCCAAAACTTTCTCGCATATTCTCTCATAAAGGTGTCATTCCTAAAAATATCCCGAGATGGTCTCGGGGTTAATCTTTGGGGGGGAGGGTGAATTGAGCATCTTGACTAAATCCATCGTATCATCCAAGGAGAGTGTTTTGGCGGTTAATAATATTTTCAAAAACCAAATTTGTATTTTTGACCTTTAGTCTCCTCCGGTTGAATCAAAATTTCCCCACAAAGCTACACTTGTAGTCACAAAATCCGATTATCTATTTGATATTGTTACGAAATAATCCTCACACAAGAACGATGCAAAGACAGACTATTGTCTATGAAAAGACGTTTTACATATTCGCTACGCGAGCTACTAAATTCCCACCGAATGAACTCTAATCCGCTAATCATGGAAACATCGAAGCTATAGATCACGCGTCAAAAAGAAAAGCCCCTCTCTCAAGCTAAGAAAGCAACGTGGCTCGTTTTCCGAACTCATCTGATTCCCCTCCTTAGACTTCGAATTTTAAACAGCATCCCACTAAAGTGGGCGGGGCAAACTCAGAAACCGCTCGCTCTTTCTGGGAGGTTTTGAACTTCCTCGAATATTCTCCAAGAACATATCTTTATTTCCTAGCTCCTACTACACATTTTAGCTTGTAGTAAAAACCCTTATCCACCTTATTACCTCTCCAACGTATTCAAATAGGGCGATCCTCCGTTGTAAATCCTCTTAAAACTGTCTTCTCTCGATGACGAGCGATTCCAATACAATTAATTTTATACAATTAAAACCATTTACAAATATTGACACAATTACATAAAAATTTACATCTAATTTACACAAAATTCATAAAATATATTTAAATCTTTGGTTTTTATTTATTGTATTTACATGTTTCTAAAAATACAGATCCGCAGTCGACCCTTTTTAAATTAGACTTAAAATTTGATGGGCGTCTACACTGTAGGTATTAAAACTGTACCGAATTTTATCTGGCTTTTTGTTTTCTAACTATCATGTCGGCTTATTTGAACAGACAGCCTTTCTCCGATGTTACTCAAAATTTGACCCAAATCTGCAGTCAAAAGAGTGTCCCGAATTTCAACCGTCCATCTGAAAGCGCTTTTGAGTTATCTTTGTCAAAACAGACATTTTCTAAAAATGTTTTTCGAAATCAGAAGAGATTCGGGACAGATTCTCCTCGTTTCTAAAACTTAGATTCTTCGAAATTTTGAGTTCGAATTGTTTGATGGTTATTTTTTACTTTATCTGATTATTGTATACGAGAAAGTAAAAGTTTGTATACCTGATAATTTATACTGTCACGAGCTTCTAAATACGGTTTAAATGTGGACGTGTTTGTTTTCGTATTTTTTTTATCTTCAGATCGTATTTCGTTTAGTTTCGTATTTTTAAGTTAGATTTCCCAAAACTTTCGGAACTTCGTTTCCACGCAGTATCAATGAGGAATCAATGAAAATCCAAACGAATTCTCAGAACTTAAAACGTCAACAATATTATTAACCATGATAGAAAATTTGAAAACGAAGCCGTTTTTGCAGGTCGTCGTTTCAATGGTGTTTTTAAATGCTATCATTGGGTTATATATGCGCCAACAAAACTACTTATTTGTAGGGATAATTATCCTTAATTGGAAAAACGATTGTGATAGAGCTGTATTCTCCAGTTTTGCATGAAATTGATCTTGCTCAGATGAAGAAATGGTATGAACAAGAAAAGTCAGAGCTGAAACAAATGAACGCGTGAAGCAAAGAGGTTTCGATTAGGATATGGAATTGCATTCTGAAGAAGGCATAATCGGAAGAGCAATGAATAGACACTGTATCTTGGATATGACCTTCATAGTACTACTTGTGCGATAGTATTTACAAGCATAAACTCGATTTTTGTAGGAATATCTGCTCTATAATGAATGGAATCCAGCTTTCAGACACTGATACTTTTTAAGGTATCTGAATTTAAGAAATTTAAAAATTAAACACCACACCTTGAAACTCATCTTAATACAACTGCATTGGAGAAGTGGCAAGAAATGCTATTTTGTCAATAGAAATAAAGTGGATTTAATATCACAAGAATGAAATATTTAAAGATAAAGGGGTTCCCGAAATTTTACACGTTTGAGTTTGCTAAAAAGATTTTTAAATGCTATTTTCTTTTCTCTTTATTTCCTCTCACGAACTTGTTGTATAAAACGTATTTTAAATTAAAATTTCTTTTCAAAATTAAAGTTCACCTTTATTTCAAGCTTTAAATTTTTTTTAAGTATAACTTTATCTGAATTTGAATCTTAAATGAAGCAGTATCAGAAGTCTGGCCTTTCCACAGATATATTGTTGTTGCTTACATTTACTTTTGTGACTAAGTATAACACATAAATACTTTACATTTCGGAAACAGGATTTTCTGGATTTATTGCACCAGAATGAGATTAAAAGGCTATCAACGCTGGAGGATTTGGTGAGAAATCAGTTTGTCAACCAACTGGAACGTGGCCACACGACTAGAAGGGAGCTTAAAATAAGTGAGATTAAAAACAAGTATAGTAACTTCATTAGAATTTTTTTTCGTTATTGAGCAATTGTTGAACTTTTGCTTCGTAAAATCATTCAAGGAAATGACATTTGTGAGTATATTTTCTAGCGGTTCCTTTTTAGTGGTCTGTATTTAATACAAAATACAATGGTTTTGAAACTTAGTGATAAAAATTACTGAGAATCCAAGATTTTGATACTATTTTTCATCATTTCCGACATTTAATAATTGACTGTGTACCAATTTCAGTCTTTTTAAACGGAACGAGATTCAGTGGGAACATCACCAACTGGAATTACTTTTAATACAGGGAGGTATCGAATTCATGATATAAACGTTAAGATCTCGTGCAGGACACTGCAGTAGTCGTTCGCTGTAAAAGATGTGTGCAAGTGATGCGGTCTGGAAATAAAGGGATAAGAGGTTCAATGAAAGTGTAAAGTTCTGGGGAACGATGAATTGGGCATGGTTTCTTTTAGCCATACCTTAAGCTCTCATTTACTTTTTATGGGCATCCGAAGAGTTTTGTTTATGTTAATCCACCCTATGTTGATCCGAATAATCTCCAATATCCGAATATCTTCTTGGCGCATGCAGGAATTGAGATCTTTAAACGTCCACGCAGATAACTCCATCAATGCTACCAAGCGTGTATCGCCGTCGGTGGATTCAATTTTTGGCAGTTATTATGAACTGTGCACTTGCCAGCAGCCTAAAAGGCGCTTCATCCTTTTCATCTCGTATTTGGGTTTTCGGTTTCTCTTGCTACTCGAGACCATACATTCCTGCACAATAAACAGTCAGTCTGTTCCATCCCCTAAAGTTGAACCCTGGATTCAGGATCTCCCCGTATAAAATTCGTATTTCAGCAGTTCAAAAGAAACGATGCATCTTTCATACAATAAAGCGATCCCTGTCACAAAACATCGCAATCGATTGGATCATTTGTGGGCGTATCACATGAAATTCATCGAGATGGACCCGAAACGGGAAGATATTTTGACGATTGTAATGCTAATTATTTGACTGCATGAGTGCAGGAAAATTAAAACTCTTATTTAGCAGCAAATGAGAATCGTTACAACCTCTTCCTACATTTGTCAGCTTCATAATGTAATCAGAATAGAATAAGAAGTGTAATACATCTTATTACACTTTTTATTCTATTTTGGGATTTAGCTCGATTAGTGGGCAGTGTAAGGGCACTAAATCTGATATCATGCAAGCAGATCCGATGTTTTGGAATTAATGCTCTCATTTTTATACGAAAATGCAGAAAAACATCTCAGAAAAAGATTGACAATCTAGAAAGTGGAACATCAGAATCTCGAACTCTGATTTGATTTATTATTTTTTTCTACGATTCTTCTATGTACACTTTATAGAGAAAAAAAAGGACCCATTTTCTGAAGCATTGCGTAAATGTTTCTTACAGCTAAGTTTTCAAATGACGAAATCCGAGAAAAGAGGCAATACTTACTTACATCCTCGTTCAAAAATACTTTCAGGATTCAAATAACCCATCCCCATTATCTTATTGGCACAGTATGGAAAATCTCTATTCGAGTATGTATTCAGACAGCTTGCCTCATTCAGATACACTGAAAATAAATATAATTGATTAGAAGAGTCGTATAAGGCGGAGGCCACTCAGTGCGATTGCGGTCAAGGACGCCATTGCCTTATTATTGTCAAAAACTATCGCTGGTCCCGAACTGACCTGGTCAAACGTATCAAAGTTATCAGTTTTGTGAGATCCCCACAGCGTTTAATGCGATCCGGTTTTGACGCAGAGAAATTTTCAACCCTCCGCTTTCCAATAAAGGTAATGTCTAGCGCTTGTGCTCCTCACGAACGGAGTCCCATTTCATTGCGATGGGGGGCTTGCATTCATTTATCTGGAGTAGAGCGATCTGGATTGATGCTGCTCGTTTTGATTTGAAATCCGCTGCTGCCCGAGATTGAATTCCAGATGTAAACCGGATCAAGAAAACCGACATAAGAATTTCAATTTTGTCTCTAATACTCGAGTTTAATCAAGGCAAGGATGCGGCAGTTAAAAATTTCAATTTGATGAGATGCTTCGTAATTTTTTTTAAATTGAGCCATTTGTTAGCAAAAATGGACATTAAACAATTCTAAAAGAACGAACGTTATGGAAAAAAACTTAAAAATTAATCAAGCTGTCGCTTGATATATTGAGATATTAAAAAAGGCATCAAATAAAATGCAAGGCAGATGAATTTTTAAAAAAATATTTGTCAATTAACAATTTTTTTTAAAAAAAACTAGAATTTTGAAATAATTTACTTGTCTAATTATAATCAGATTAATTTTTATCCCTTTATATGATAAATAGTTAATTTTCCTAATTCTGCTCGGAACTTTGTTATTAACAGACTGATAAGTCAAGGTTAATGAAATCCCATTAAGTGGCAGCTACTGTGTCATGAAGCTATAATTAGATCTAAATTAGTCTTTTTTTTACAGAAGTATTACCTTCAAATTTCCAAAGCTTAAAAAAATACCTTGACATTTCTCTGGGTATGTAATCAATAGGTTCAAGTCTTCTCGAATCATTACTTATTAGCCCCCTTTACCTACGAATTGAAGCAACTTTCTAATTAGAAGGTATATTTTATTTGAACATTGTTATTTTGCTTGAGATGTTGAAACTTTTTAAAATTGTTTTTTTCATTTTAAATTACTTTATAATTCACTTATTTGCAGATTTAATATCATCTGTGTTTAAATGCGCTAGTCTGACTCTACTGTATGCGAAGACGTTAAGATTATTAGAAGTCGACACTTAGCTTTAGTACTGATTAACATCCTGTTCAGAAGCAACCCGTGGGTTAAAATGACGCGAACCTCGGGATTTTAGATTGATTGACAGCTCCCTGTTTAAACTTCTGGCGTAACACTCAATCACTTCTCGCAGTGGATCTTCCATAAAATGGGATTTCTAATGTGGGATCATTTTCTCCGGACTCGGACAGACCGCTGCAGCCTTTACAACTTCCATTTCAGAGAAGAACGCCGAATCTATAAAACGCCAACATACATGACCCAGGGGCGTTTGTTTTTCACCGAATGGCAACATTAAGAAGTAAACTATGACACAAAGCCTACTTCATTGAGCAGTCTATAGTAGAACTGAAATCGAAACTTCGCTCAGGTTATTGATGGAGGCGCAAAACATTACTAAAAATGTTCTGAAGAATGTTTGCTCTGTCATCAAAATGTTCATTATCTCAGATGAAATAAAAGAAAAGAAATATGTTTGAAACAGAAGGCTTTATCGGGCGCAAAATGAGGTTTGACTGTCAGCATCTGAGGAATCGCTTATGACTTGATTGGGAAAGCTTAATAATTCATATCTTCAAAAAAATTTACCTAACAACTGGTATTAGTATTTTAAGACTCAAAAAATTAACTTTTTAGCGATATCAATTTAGTCCATTTTTCTTACTTTTAATAGTTATTAAATTTTGTTGAACACAGAATTGATTTGACACAATGTTTTTAAGCGTCAAATTCATCCACCAAACGATTCAATTGCGTGCTTTTATCAATTATTAACTCGGCAATAGGATTTCAACTTTTACTTTTATATAGAAGGATGTACATGTGATTGGCAACAAACCGATTCAATTATATTCATGTTTAAATCGAACGAAATAACAGTGCAATTTTTCCATTTATGTATTCATTCTCCATAGGAAGCATTTAATAGCTTAAACAACCAATTAAGGTGATAAAGTAAGTTAAAAAATGCGGCTTGCTTAACCGCTTGACATACGAATTTAAATTTCTAATTAGTTAACTCATCCTATTTTGGTAATTTATTGCTAATTCAATTTTTTAAATATATGGAGTATATATATCCCAAATATATTTTTTAAATATATTTGGGATACCAAATCGTTTCATATTGATTTTTTCGTATTTAAATACTTAATTCTGTGGCTTAATTGCAGACTTGAAAATAAAAATTCAGTCATTCGATGCACGTGCCAGACACGCCATTGTATGAGAAGTGGTTAAAAAAGCTTTATGAACCTAACGTGGCTTTAATGGGTTTTTTCGGAAAGGAAAAAGAACTTTTATTCCAAAAACAATACGAAGCTTTCTTCTCCACGATGTGTGTCTTCAATTTGTATCGCAGTAATGATAATCTGGTTCCATTTTCAATTTCTTCTGACAGATCATTAAAATTCAAATTTATATACAAATCCACAATTTAATACGAAAATAAATTGAATTTTTTTTCACTTTTTACATTTGAGTTATCGAATTTACAAACTTTGCGTACGAACAATTAAGTCGTCGACGGATTTGCTCCAAAATGGAATTATATCCACAATTTTGGCGTCAAAAACACATCTCAAATTCCAATCGTTTTATTTTAGACCTTTTAAACTTTTCCCATTTTTGAATAGGGCTTATGGATAGACAAGTTTAAGTTTTTGTTCGAGGAAAGTTCAAAACACAAGGAATCAAAATCTAAATGCTATTCTTTTAATGATTGCAATAGCCATGCATGGTAAATGAGAAAATAAAAACTAGAAAAATCTCCTTTCGGAATTTCTTATGCTGTTGCATAACTCTCTTAATGCAATGACTAATCAAAAAGGATTTTGAACCTGCATGGTGCAATATTCAAACATTCTCGTTTGCATTAACAAAATCTCTTGAAATATCCATCCGTTTTAAAAGAAACCTTGAAATATCCATTTTGAAAGGTTTTTTTCCCTTATAGCATCTAATACGTATCCAAAGAAACCGCTTTTGCTGCATGTTTTAGATAAATATATTCAACCACGCTAGTTTGACTGCTTTTTTAATTTTTAAAAATTTGAATAACGCATTTTAAACATTTACGTACTAGTTTTCACTGAAGAAATGGCAAGATGAGTTTAAATTATTTATCAATATGGTTCATTTTTATTTACTTTCACAGCATTGCAATGAAAATGAATTGTGAACCGATGGAAAGGTACCTGTGTCTATGGATGGATTCAATCCAAAACATATGCAGATTTTTGTTTCTTTAGTTCATTACTGTAAGTTAGCAATTCACTTATATATGAATTCACTAATTCTAGAATTTTTCTACCGGCTTAAGGATTTCGTCAAAACTTGGATGTTATCTGCTTAGAAGAATTACTTTCGATCGTCCGGGTAACAGGTTTTTCTTTTTCACTTTCATCTCATTGGAGGATTCCTCCAATCTGAGGCACCTGTAGTTTTTATTAACACTGGGCACGGGCAGTCATTTCAAGTATAGACGCCCATCTGTACCAACAATTTGCTTTTTAAAAAAGTTGCTACTTTGACTTGAATCACAAATTGATACTGGATTCCAACTCAAGAGTCAGACATCGTTTCATACATAAAAATTGTATAAGGAAACAAAAGTTCGAATGAAAAATTCTACGTTCTGTTCGGATCTTAGAAAATAAGATGAAGTGACCGTCAGCTCAATTCATATTGGAAGAAAAATTAAACTGCTGCTTTGCTAACACAGACAACTCAATTATTGCAATGCTAATCCGACACCAAATCGTATGCTCGCATTCCCAAAAAGCTAAAACTTCCATTTTGGATTCAATAGTACAACTACAGAATACGATTATACTATGATATTTATTCATATGATTTGGCAATCGCACGAGAAATATAACCGATTATTACATATAATATGCTAGTACTCACTTTATTTTAAGTAATTGCTTTTGCATTCGTTTTACATTCGATAAGGCACTTTAAAATATTTACAGTTCATTCGAATCCCTGCATTAAAAGGCGCTCGTTATTGATTCGCTATCGGAGATCCCAATGAAACAGACAAACGAATTAGTTAATAAAGTTATTTTTAAAGTAGTTGCTACCCAGCAGAATCGGGAGTTGCAAAACCCTCCGTTTCACGGACAAGAAGTCCGAGTTTATATCGACAAGAATTGTTTTCTCTCGACATTCTCTTACGATTACCTAATAGAACGCATTAAATTAGCTGCGCAATGTAGGAATAGATACGCATTTTGCCCGATTAGCTTAAAAATTTGACTGGAAGCTACAGTTTTGGTGTGAGAAACATTTTCCAAAATTTCATTAATATTGTTTGTTTTTGAAGCTCTTTCACATGAACACAGAAACAAGATTGGAAGAAAGTGGTCCAGAATTAGAAACAAACCAACGATTTTACCGATAAAAACAAATGCTAAGCTTCCCCTTTCTAAATTGTTTGAATTTCGGCCATCATTCATAAAAATGTTAGCCATATACGAAAGATTTACATTGATGCATCCCAGAACTGAAAGGGATTCCATTGCCAAAATATAAAATGACTCCAGTCCAAGTTTTCCAATACTACTTAAAAGGGATTTTTTTGTAACGATTGCTAAAGTACGGGTTAAGCTCGACAGTTTTAGTAATAGACTACTGTATGTTACTGAAATTTTCAATTGAATGACAAAATTTGTGCTTACATTGTTGCCAAGGTGACGCAGTGCGGCATATATCAGCTGAAAAACGCCGGTTCCTTATCATTTCCTCAGCCGAGGGTGAAGGGGTCGTTTTCTCGCAGAAGTTCTCCGCCCGCCCCATGCACTTTACGTAAGCAGCTTGATCTCTGTACGATAGAGAGAAGTTTATTCAAATTTCACCAAAGCAACGAAGAAGAATGCACTCTATCGCAATGCAATCAAACCAAGTTTAAGCTCCAGAAAAGTCAAACGAATTAATTACTAGCCAGCTGCAAGGCTGGTTGAAAAAAGGTGACAGATGTCAATTTTCTTTCAAACGGAACTTACTTGCAAGCTTTTTTAAGATCCTCGATTGTTGGAAACATCCCTATCTTTCTTTCCTTGTGAAGGGAAAAGGGCCTCCGATACCAATCGCAGGAAAGAATCTTTGCAACGCATGGATCCGTATGGGCGTCGTCACTCAGTGCAGCTGACAAATGAATTATACCCAGGAGTCCTAAGAAAATGATATCTTTATTAGCGACAAAAATTAATTGAAGTGCAATATAATTCTTTATTGATAAGTGAACTTTATTTACCTGTCAAATACACAACTGGCGACTGCATCCTGATTTCAACATAGTATAAATCAAACCGACTACCAAGCACAATTTAATTTTATAACTTTAAATGTTTCAAGTACTGTGAATTCCATTCCGTTGGCTTAACATTATTTACTGTGGAAAGGATCCTAATCGTGCGGCACCTGGTAAGTGAGATGAATCGAATCTTGGTTTTCGAATCCAATATTCGTTAGGATTGCAACCAATCCAACAAGAGTTTAATTAATTTTAGTTATTTTAAAGTTTGAATTACCCGGTTTTTAAGCATCCCATGGATATTTTGTAACCGAACTCATAACTTTGAATCATGAACAATCTGATGAAGATGGACAATAACTGAACTGGTGCCTCTCTTTTCACATTTCTGCCTCACACCAGTGGTAGAACATTAACATAGAAGATTTGAAGTGAACCAGATACTCTCATAACGTGAAGGTTTTTCGTTGTAACTGGATTTTGTAGCTGAGATCCTCCATTCAGAAAGCCGAGACTTCACCGCCGGACCACCGAGTCATGCTCCCTCATTGGGACTCGTCGGGATTAATAAGCTAATAAATGATAATAAATCCTTGGTAAAATAATCCAGGGCGGGACTACTGTGTTCAGATCTTATCTCATTTATACCATTCTCGAAAAATTTGTTGAGATAAGGCCAGGTGAAAGTTATTTTGAAATGCATGTTTGAATGAGAAGGACTATTCCCTAAATATAGGCATCTCCCTGTCAAACTGTTCAAAATGCCCAAACACTCCTAACGCCTTAAATCATTTTCTAAAGTTTAATTAGTATCGAAAATGAGTTGCTTCATTTCTTACATATCAGCTATTTCGCTGTTGATTTAAATTTAGTTTAATAAAAAAAATGTCTTTCATTCCTTTAACTTGGTTGGAATCGAGAGCCAACTTTGGAGCAATTCTCTTTAGTTTCAACTAACTGATCCTTTAAGATTCGTCATCCTTTAAAATTTGTTCAATTATTTTTATTTCTCGTATAAAAAAAGAGCTGTATTTATCAAGGAATTCAAATGGCTAGATTTTGATGATTATCCACGTTTTAAAACTCTCTAAGTTTGATAAACACAATAAGTGTCTGCCTGTGACAAGGAAATTCAAAGTTTTGCGGTATGGTGATAAAATCCGATATGTGATCTTAACATCGAATTCGTAGATTTCTAACAAATTTTGAGCAAAACCTATGCAGAGGAGGTCTTTTTATACGGTTTTTCAAATAAATGGTAAAACGATCACAACAAAAGGAAGGGAGTTAGATAAATAAAACTCAGTACACAGGTTTACCATCTGTAGTGTAGACACCGATCCAATTTTAAGCCAAATCTAAAAAGGGGTTGACAGTGAGCCTGTATTTTCAGGAACATGTAAACGTGATAACTTAAAAATGCAAGGACTTAAATATACAAAATTTGGTAGGAAATTTTGTGAAATGTTTTTGAGGAGGAAAAGGAAGAATATCTTTATTAGAAAGTATGCCAGAAATTCAAAGGAGAGTTCTCCCTTTGGTTTTATAATGCAATGCCTTATTTTTGTCAGCTTTTTGTGTTATTGAGAGGATTAATACTTACGTTCGTTCTTCACTCTTCTAAAATGGAACTTCTTAAGACGCGAATCATATATACGTAGCTTTGTGTGCCCATATTACCTATCCAAACATTAATTTGATATAAAATTATCGTGAATCCTAACATATGAAATCATGGTTTACCTTTTGTTACTTATATATACCTGAAACCAACTTCAGAAAGACCCAAACTTTGTTGTTGAAATGTAAAGTCAAAATTTGCTCTTTAACAATATAGTACAAATATTAATGTCATCCATTTTTGTTTAGTATTTTTACAAAGACAGATTTGTGAAGCAAGAGCTTTTGCAAAACGTTGAAGTTAAAAAGAAATTGGGGGGTTGATCGAAGGTTGATTGATTAAAGGGTCATGAAAGACTGTTACCATGGGGATATGTTTACCAAATAGTGTTTCAGTCAAATTGCGAAATATTTACTTCTTCTGGATGCCGTCGTGGATAGAGTTCTTGTAGAGCTTAAAGTTAATTTTTTAAATCATGTGTGAACAAGATGTTGATCTCGGTAGGTGTTTTTGAATAATTGAAGGCAAAGAATAATTAAAACTCGAAATCACATAAAAATGCTTAAAGTATAAATGGCAATATTCGTCAATATATTTTAACCACATATATTTTTACCTGCTTTTACAATACTGCATTACTATCATGTATGCTTCTTTGACAGCAGATGCGTTTTTAAACGGTTGACGTAGAACTATGACGTCAAAGCTGCAATTTCATCTCAAAATCCATCGAGCTCCAAAATTTTGTTTGCCAGCTAGAAAAATTGAAAATGAAAGTTTAGAAAAAATTATTATTATATGTATAAATATACATCTGTATATAGAGAGAGACCGATTGAGAAGTCTCGTAATTGTTCCAAACTGGTTTAAACTATTAAATGACTTGAATTAATTAAGACAAATAATGACTTAAAAAAATAAGGATTTTTTTCACAAGATAACTTGAAATTCGTGATGGTAGATTTCACTTTCTTTTTGTATTTAAAATCGTATATTTTTAATTTTAAGAAAACATAAATAGAAAGCAAATTCATTGCTAGCAAGTTCAAAAAAAAAAAAGAAAGAAAGAAAGAAAGAAGCAGAATTAAAGCGTTAAATAATTTAAAAATATAATATCTATGTCATGCAAAGTTTATGACTCCAGTCGAGCAGTAAAACTATAAATCTTGCTTAAAATAAAGGTTTGTTGTTGATGATTCCACTTTCTTCCATTTTATTTTTATATTAACGAATTTCTTGTAACCACAAAAATAAAACGTTTTTCAAAACTGTAATCTGGCGTTTACATGAGGTTTCACATTAATAAAACTAATCGCCTTGTTCCTTTTCAAGCAATGAAAAGTTCAGCAGTTACTAAACGCATCTGTCGCAGTCCTTAACCGCCTCTGGGGTCCTTCCAACTTGATCTTCTCTCATGATTGCTTTACCCTCTGCTCTTTGAGGTACCTCCTCTTTTGGCTTAAGACTTTGGAAACACAAATGTGGACGGAACCGCATTGGTGATACTGTTCTGCAACTGTAAAAGGACCCAGAATCTTCTTTTCTATTGTGATTTTTTATAGCGTTTGCCTTCTGACGAATTTACTCGGTGTTTAGATCTGAAAACAGGAGATAACTGCCATTGTTGGCATTGTTACAGATCACCGGGTTCAATTCATCCTGAAGCTTGAGACTGCCGGCCTTTATGCTCTTGGGAGATAGGCCGAGAGCCTTCTGGGTCAATCAGGGCGCATCTCAGTTTCTATTGGACTGACCGTTAAAATTCTCGAAGTTTCCAACAATATCCATTTCGTCCTCTAAGTCACCAATTGGTCGCCAAGCTTTGAGATCGCAGACGCAGCACTCGCTCAGCACGCAACAGGACGGCTCGTAAAACGGTCTTTCTAACGATGGCATTCTTCGTGCTGGGAAGCAAAATTACAGGTTTGAAATATTATAGACACTAACTTCACACTTTCAAATTAATTTCAAAACGTTTCGTTTCAAGAAATGTTAACTTAATGATGGTAATAATCTTGCTGTTTAAAATTCCGAACGTACTTGGTACTTTTGTAATCGATTTCCCAATTATTTCCCTAATCCAATTATATTCTATTTCTTGTATTTGTGAAGAGATTTTTTAAAGCTCTTTTATAATGCTTGTCTCTGTTTCAACAACGATCTCTAACGCTTTTTTTACTTTAAAAGGTCATGAGAGATAATTCTATGACTTCTAATCAGTAAAATGCATGAAGTTCTTTACCTCAAAATCAACTTAAGGGCACAGAATGTTTTCAAGCCAATTTGCAAAGCCATTTCAATCCATTTGAATGCCAGATGCCTAATGTTATTTTTTGAATGAAGACATAAGATTTAAATGAAATACAGTGATGCATCACTAAAGCCTCTCTCTATAAGTTGAATAATAGCCTTAAGTTCATCTTTCAAGTAATTGCAGCATTGTTCTATCTTTAAATCTTAGGATGCATAAAGAATCCTTAAATAATCTTTAATAATGAACAAAAAGCAAGCCCAAAATGCCATGATAATCAGCTAGCTGCTACAATCACCGGATGATATCAAGGGTTGGAAAGCATAAATATAAAATTCGATTTACTATATACAGATATTTTGCCAGATAAATGTTTCTAGGGTTCATGTTGCCAACTTTCGAAGGTCTGAGACATATCCCAGAGATTTTATTAGTCTGTGCTTAACTCGCCAAAACCAATCTCTGGAAAATTACTATCTAATTTATTGTACTTAAAAACTGGCAACTTTTTATACATTTCCCAATCATACCCCTAAATTAAGTCAATTCAGATATGGACGAATATGATAACCATAATTCTCCTAACAGGCAATTTGAATGTATGAGGTAAACAAACATCCCTCCTCTTGCGGATTTTAAAACATTTTCAAGTTCTAAAACTTATCCATTAAAGACTCCAACACTTGTTGAAATACAATTTCCAGCTAGAGAGCAGATTATTTTTCCATTAAGACAATTTTTTAAATAGGCTGTAACATGGATTATACTATATATTTCAAAGATACTTTCTTAGTGTCCAAACTCCGATAAATTTTGTTCGTCCACCAAAGAATGTGTTCTTGTGTAATTATCCTATAGGTTTACCATTTACAGCTGCTTTATAGTTTCATTTTTTTCTCTTCAATCTTGAGTGCAATCATGTTTGAGATGGGTCTTGAACTAATAGTCCGTATTCCGCCCTTTCATTAAAACCTTCGATTTATACATTAACACCGAGAGAACTTCTGGGGTTACAATGCTTAAATCCTGCAAAAGAGCGTGTAAGGAAGTCGCCACTTTGTCTCCTGCTGGAAGAGACACATTATTGAACAATGATACTCCTATCCAGCGGTGAGGCTATTCAGCCTTGGTTA
>JAOUZG010020842.1:4662568-4682533 GCA_026289955.1 Argiope argentata
AATACGCTACCATTTCATTTGACCCGCCCGTGGTCAAGTCTTTACAAGCGTTTGCCAGAAGGGGTTCTTCTGTACCACACAGGAAATGCTTTCTTTATATAGCTAAGAAAAAGAAGGTTCATTGAAAAGAAAAAGAAGTGAATATTTTTTGGCACCTGCCAGATGTGGAAGTGATCCGACTTACAGCCCAGAACAATTTTCGTCATTTCCCAAAATGAATTTCTGGCGAGTTTAGAAAAGTTCCATCCGGTAATATAGATTCCATCCGGTAATATAATATTTTCTATCTATGAAAAATGGGACTCAAGGACGCTTCGAGCAGGACTGAGAAAATTGGTGTCAAGATGGCATGTTCAAATTAGTAGATTTCTATATTTCTATTAAATTTCAAGCAAAATCCATGAAGAGGAAGTCTGTCTGTACGAGTGTTCGAAAATATATGTTATGATAACTTCAAAATGAAGAATGTTAGATAAATTTGGTGTATAGATTTACCATTTTAATACAGACATCAAATTTTAATCCAAAAAGAAGATCGGCAGTCTATTTTCAGAAAATGTAAACGCGATCCATCAAAAACGTTATGACGTGAATAACACTCAATTCGGTATGATATTTTGTAAATAAAAGAGTCGAAAAGGAAAAGTTTTAGACAAATTCCGGATTTCTTTAAAATTTGATACAAATTTCCTCATGTAAATATGTGATCAAAGAGAACTTCCTATCGATCCAATTTTTGAATTTCAGAAAGCATGCTCTATTTCTCATGCCCTGTATGAAAGTTTAAATATAATGCGTTATATCTATCCAATATGCGAAACATTGTGGTTTCGCCAATTCTTTTTTTTTTGACTTCTACATTCTGAAATTGCCTCTCGGGAACCCTTTAAGATGGAGAATAATTGATGTTTTTTCAGTAATCATAAAAGCAAGTAGTTCGAGTGATAAATGTTTTTGAAAAGATGTAATTATATTTTTCTGTTTACGATTAACTAAAAGGAGCACCGATATTCGATTCAATAATCACGCATTTAGCTTTTTACATGCGAAAAACTCAGAAGTAATGGTTGAATTGTTGTGATATTAATGCAGATTCCTTGCATAAAAGTTTAATTCTTGAAAAAAAATTAATCCCGCCTATTTATTTGTAATTTCTTAGCGTATTAGGAATGCTCCCTTTATTCATATCTTATGGAGTTTGAGAATTCGTGGTGATAGACAGAAGCAGTTATTATTGCTTTTCAAAATTAGGCTAAGACAAAATGTTTGCGTACTATTTCCAGAAATGTATATCTTGAATGTTTCATACTTTTTGATTTCACATTTGACCCATCTGTATATCGCCTATCATGTAAATTTGAGCAATCTTTTTACACTACGGAAGGCCTTTTTAATATTCTGTTTGTAGCTAAAATAGGAGAAACACGGAAAACTGCATCTAACTTCGTAGACCTCTAAAACTTTAAATATGATAATACTGCTCTCCATTGCATTCATTTAAAAAATGGTTAGTCGACTGAGTTGCTAGTTAAAAGCACGCAGGAGATTATCTTGCTTAAATCATTCAAATTTAGTAAGGGGTTGGGAGAAGGCTCTTAAAGTGTCATGACAGTTCACATTAAAACTTATTTTGTTTTGAAACTGAGCATCCAATATTCCGATATCAAGAACTGCTCTTCTGTTTGGGTCATGGAATCATTCTCGCGTATTTGCAATTAAGCACGTTACTATAAAGCAGTAAGAAGATGTCATGCAGCGATAAAAATCTCCCATATTGACTGGAGACAGTTCATCTGTCAAACAAAAATAACCAATACAAATGGAAATCATTTTATTTACAAATAAAAAGTCAGCAAAAGAAAACAAGAGAGAAAACAAGTTCGAAAATGCATAAAGTTAACAATCCTGTAGAGTAAAAAGAATGAATAGACCAATAAGATGTCTTTAAAATAACAATAAAACAATTCACTACATTCGACTTGGTACCCATTGGTACTCGGCTGCATAAATGCTTAAAATGTGCGTTTCTGAAAGAAGAGAAGAAACGTTATTTATAATTCGTTTTTCCACGGACTTGAAATGTTGCTGTTTTTCATTGCAGCTTCTTGTAAAGCCTTGCGCATCCTCATCAAGTTAATTTTAATTCCTGCCAACATTTTCATGGCATTAATTAATCTTTTTCTTATTTCAATTGAATCTTCTTTTTCCGATCTTTTAGAAAAAGTTTTTGATTTCGGTGAAAATTCCTCTTCTTCAGTAATTGCCTTACGGTTGGTTGAAGCTTCGACCGATTTATGAGAGTGTTTATTGTTTAGAAAATCCGGGATCCGAGAACTTCCGGCATTTGTAGATTTCGTAGCAGAGTCCCTGGCAAACTTCAAACTCTCCGCATCCTTCTTTTGTGGAACTTCAGCGGAATCTTGACTTTCATCTTTTGTGCGGGAAATCTGAGAATCTTTCAGACTTTTCGCATTTCCATACCCATACATTGTCATATCATCGGGAGCGCTAGTCGTTTCTATTCCAGCACTTGTGGTTACGGTATAAATTTCTTCATATTCATTTTGTTGGGCACCTGGGTTCATCACCTCCAACTCTCCAGCGTTCAAAAGCCTATTCCTTGACGGAAAATCTTCCTTTTCGAAAATTTGAAGCTTTTCATGGCCCCCTGAACTGATGATGTTGAGTGGATGAGCCATGTACAGATAATTTTCCTCGTCAACCTCTTTAATAAATTTTGAAACATTTTCGGGCAGTGCTCGGCAAATTTCTTCAGTGTCCAGATAACCATTTTCAATGGAATCCTGAAACGATTGTATATCCGAGATGGTGTCACATTCTGATTCCTCTTTCATTCCGAGATTTTGATCTCCATTCTCCATTTCACCCACACGAGGACGAAACAGCGCATAAGGTCGGTAAGCATGGGTTGAAAGTTTCGACGATGGAGAAGAATGCAGAGTCAATAATCCATCCAAGTTCTTTTCGGAGAATATTTCATCATTCAGAGAAGGGCTCTGATTTCCATCGTCCTTCGGAGGTGGGGACTCATCTTCAGTTTCTGTTTCACTTTCAATATTTTCATTTCCAGATAACAAGTGTATCTCGGTATCTATGGGATATTCTGGGTATTCAGGGATGTAAAAATTGTATTTCTGGTCAAAACTTTCACTCTGCCCATTTATGTCATATACATTGATCTCTGAGAGCATGAACCCCTTTCTGCTTGTAGAAGCGATCAGATCCCGTTCTTCAAGCTGCTCTGAGCACGAATTTCGAATATCGTGCTCATGCTTTTTAAATAAATTTATCACCTTGTCCAGGCTTCTTTCATGTGCGGGAGAATATTTTAAGAAACTGTGTATTCTCAATTCCGCTACCCTCTCAACGTCTCTGCCGTTCACATTTTCATACACAGCAAGCGTGGCTTTGAAAGGCAAGGCGCAATCCATTTTTCTCTGGCAAACTTCTCTCACCAACACAGAATCGTCAATCATAATCGAACAGTTGAAAAGAGAGATGGGTGCACCCTCGTTCACCATCCATGCGCAGGACGCATCTTTCAAGGGAGAATAGGCGTCCCATAGCACATCCGCTTCGCCAAATCCGAGATGATCACCATGTGAGAGAATTCCTGTCAAAAGAAACGATGCTCTCGTTTCGCAAGCATAGTTCCCACTAGAAAAAACTTTCCCGTTATGGGACTCATAAATTTTTTTTGAAGGCTCAGCTGTGAATGGAGGCATGTTTGATTGCAAGACTTCTTGAGGCGACAAGCAAGAACACGGTGATGGCATTTTAGTGACACCAGAGGTCTTTGGGCTGAGAAAACGTTCCTCATTGCTCGTGTGATCTTTCGCAGAAGGTACGGGAGAAACTCGTGGCTGAAATTGATTTGTAGTTCCATCTTGGCCGAGATCTCCGTGTAAGGTTTTAAATTGTTTCAATTCTTCGGTTCTTTCAGCTTCGTCTTCCTTTCCAATGGCATAGTCTTTATATTCTTGAACGTAAGAATCCATGGTAGCGTAAAATGCCTCTAAATTTCCGAGTTTCTCATTTTCGTACGCGATGCACATGAAATCCCTTTCTCCACGGAAGACAACCAACTTCTCCAATAAATTTGCAGCAATATTTCCGCATTTTTCTGAAACTACGGCTATGTGACAATGCTGTATTTCTCCAAGAAATCTGAAAAGTAAAGCAATTTCAAAAATTAAATCTATTTTGAAACTAAACCCTGGAAATCAAATGAAAAAAAAATAATGGATAAAGTACAAGGCATTTGTTTCCTTTGTAGGGACGAGTCAATAGACTTTTCCATAACACTAGGTTTAAAGACGTTTCTTATAGTATACCCATCTCTACGAACTCGCGTCATTCTGAAGCATGAACGAATACTCCTCGCAAATGCTGACAATGTTTTGTAAATTTTTATTTCCTCTTCTAGACATATTCAGATAATAAGGAGAGCTTTTTGTCAAAATGGTATAAAAGTGAGATTCACAATAATATTAATAATTCAAAAAATATCCTAGTATTTTATTTTTCAATACTCGAACTAAGCGTCTGAAGCCTTCCAAATCTCTTCGCACCCTGACATCAACTGACATCCTGTGTTTGTTCTTTCCATCATTACTCATCGGCAACAGTTGCTTATCGCTTGTTTCATTTGAGATAACGATATCGAATAATGGATCGAAATATTGTCATTACATTCCTATTTATTATTGATGGGATGTTTGCTTGTTTACTTAGAATTTTGTCTAAATATTTATCGCGGTAAACTGACGCATATCCATAGAGGTAGGTATAGCACAAAGAGAATTTCAATATTTCAACGCTTTGGAAGAAAATGGACTTAAATACCTATTTACCTCGATCAATGGATGAAAGTCATTGCAAGAGATAAAATAAAAATGGAAACGAGTTTTATAATTTTCCTTATAAAATTCGAAATACGTCAAAATGACGCTTCCCGTAAACCACCCAGTGGTAATAAGGAATATATAAACGTCTCAAACCAAAATTGGCATTTTTGCTCAAGAAAAAAAAGCAGAAGAATAAATTGTGAAGCTTTTATGGTTAAAACAAATATCTATTAAAAATTATTTGTTTAGCATTTATCTATAAATATTTTTCAATCAGGAATTATAGATTAAACCTAAGATGCGATAACGCTATGTTGATTAGCTTGGTAATAATGTTACACCCGCTTTAGAACGTTTGTATTTATCTTGGAAGAATTGTATATCCAAGCACTAACTTTCCGTAGTATAGCCTTAAAATTTCTTACAAAAATGTAAAATAAGCAATATTAAAACATAACCTTTATGCTTCCTCACTCATTAAATATTGACAGCTATAGACAAAAATATTAAGCATAGCTATTTTCTTTGCACAGGTTCGATGAGACGCTTCCAAAAATTCTTAGTGACAGAATCTGCAGTTAGGGATTTCATAGCCAAAAACTGTATTAAATACGAATACAAGGAAGAATAAAGTTTATAAAACAATGATATTTTTTTACGATAGATAGAAATTCCGAGAATTCTTTACGAAACAGTGAAGATTCTGATTATGGGCGAATGTTGTAAGCCTTTATCGTGCTAATTTGGTGAATGATTTCTCTTTCCGACAAGTTGTTGAACACCCACAAACTCTTCGAGAACTGAAAAGTGCTCTTCTGGAGGAGTGGGACAGAATACTCCAGGCCCTCATTAATAGCCTCATTCGATCGACGCCACAAGGGTGCTCACCGCTGCTGGCCGTCCGAGGAAATCATGCGCCCTTCTAAAAAAGATTTTCTTTCAAGGAAGCACATTTTTTTTTCAAATACAAAATTGTGTTTTTTATTTTTGCTCAAATGCTCAATAAAAAGCCTTTTTTCTGTCCAGCAAATTTAATTTTTTATCTCATACTGCCTACTACGTCTGTCGATAATGTATCAATCATTCAAACAATTCTCCAGGTGCAAGATCAACCCTAAACATCAGTGTCATTTAATTATTTTGAGCAGCGTATGCACAACTAAAGTAGATTTTGTTGTCAGTTACCAGGCAGACGATTTTAAGTTTATATTTAGAGAAATAGCTGGCGTTCAAACAGAAGATGTTTGAGAAATGTATGGTTTCGATATTGTATTATGCAAATTAAGTTTTTTACTCTAAAATTAATAAAATTTGTGAAACATTTCATTCATATTTAATATTTTTAATGATCTACATTGAAGGCAGAAGAAAATCAAATTGCTTTTATTAGTTATTTAAGACATAAAAGCGATATTTAATGCAAAGAGGTTAAGTCTTATATAGTATGAACTCCATTTCAAAATTTGAACTGTGCAAGATAAAAAAGTTTACTTTTTAAAAATTTATTACGGACTTTGAAGCTTTCTACGATAAAATATAAAACCAAGTATTAAATATGATCAAAAATTGAAAAATTTACTCGGTATATTAATTTAACAAAATTATAACAGTTATTTACAATTATTAATACCCACTAATATTTATTTTGGTCTCAAGATCAATCGATAAATTAACCTCTTCGATGTTAATTAAACGTCTCAAGATGAATCTTGAGAGATTGCAGTCGGCGTACTTACCTGCATTCACTTTCATAGTCGCCCAAACTGAAATCCAAGCCAATAGTTTCGACTGCTTTATCGGTGCAAAATTCGATGGCAGAATGGGAATATTTGTTAACGCATGCTTGCACCATAATATACACTGCAAAGAGGCAAAATACAATCTTGGTAAACAGAGGCTTGGCAAGAAGAGCACTAACTGTGTTTGTAATCGTAACTACTTACAAAGGTTGCTCGGCTGACAACTCGTTGATATTTCTATTCCCATATGCGGGATACAATTTATAATAAACTTTATCAACTCTTTTCTCCAAGCATTTTTGTTTTTCGATTGTAAAAACAATGGAAATTTATTGCAATTATTGAAAAAACTTAAAATATGTGCATCAAAAGCAACCTTTTGTGCACTAAAATAACATTCCTAATTTAGGCTTTATCAAAAATATTTATGCATCAGTTTTATTTAGTTCCAATTTCCTAGCTGGATTTTGCACAAAATATTAAATTCCCAATATTTGGGAGCTATAATGTTCGCTAAGAAATTACGGAAAATATGACAGACATTCATTAAGTTTGAATGAATACAGTTGGATTTGAATCTTGCAGTCTTTATTCAACTAGCCTTAAATCTGGTTAAAAAATATATGAGAAAGTAATTTAGCCGACCCATGTTTAGTTGAGTTATTTCCTTTTGTCCATTTGGAATGAAACAGTGTTGATTAAAACTAAAATACCATGTAATAAATTTTTAACACCACGCATTCACAGTCAGCTAGAGGTTCTACTACAATATTTTGATAAAATTTGCTTAAAATATCGGTAGATGCGGTTTAATTAGCCCAAAATATTTTCTTCCGTTTCTTATTTTTAACAAATTACTCATTTGTTTAAAACAGGATTTACAAAAATTATGTATTTAGGTCAATTCTAAAAATTCAATCGTATTAAATATTTGCAGCCATCGTGTTTTCATAAATTATCTGAGAGATGACACAGATTCGTAGAGCAATTCAAAGAAAGTTTTGTGACATCGTATTTCTAACAGATCAAAACTGGGTCATCTACGAAAAATGGGGCAAGTTTGAATGCGTTACATTTCAAATTTTCTACGTTTGCCTTTAGGTGAGCAGTGCGCCAAAAGGACTTTTTAAATCATGGCAAGAAAAATTCCCGGCCTCTGCCGATCAGCTACTTACCATGCTGGTGAGCAGAGCCTCGCACGCACAGATCAAAAGCTAATTTTCTATTCTTAAGCAATTCGAATCCAACGTCCAAGTCTGAATGCTCCACACAAAAAGTTTCGGCACTTTTCAAACAAAATCGAAATTTTGATAAGTCGCTATTAAAAGAAAATGAGATTACATTAACATAAAGTTTCAAAGAATTTCTTTGATTTGCAAAGCAAAACGCGTTGGCCTACGAAAAAAAAACCCCAAACTTTATTGAATTCATTGAAAACATAAGGGGATTATTTTGATTGATGAAGTTAAATGGTGCAAAAGCTTTAATTAATCAATGAAGTGTGTTAGACGTATATACAATCCATTTTGGCGCGGTTGATATATAATTTTTATCCAATAAAAATAGATCTTATAAGAATTATCATAATTTTTTTGCAAAATGTATAATTGAATTATTTGTTGTCATCTCTTTGAAAAGAGACTTTAAAGAACTTAAAAAATAAATTCCACATTTAACAGATTAAATGAGTAAAATACGAGGTATTAAAATCAGATGAATGGATAGCAAAATCAATTATTTCTGAAGGGCAATCATTTACTTTAAAGGGGCAATTAAAGCTTCATAGTTTAGACTTTTAGTTTAACCCTATTCTACCGTTATCATGGTCGGGAATGGATTTGTTTGATGAAATTGATCCAAAAGCGATGAAACCTGCAAACAGTTAATCCGCAATTTAGAACCCAATGATGATCAGTCATTTCTTTAGTCACTTGTTCTCATAATACTTTCTTATGTGATTAACAACAGTTCTAATCTAAAAATCGATAATACTTGCTTATATAGTCGCATTTTCTAAAGATTTTGTGAATATTCTATGGAATACAATTAACTCTGTACTTTTATGGATTAGCGTCCTTTTTGTAAAAAATCGGCTATAATTTTAATATTGATTAGATTTAACATTTTTTTTAAATACATAGATGAAATTAGGAAATCTGCAATCAACTGCAATTCCAGGGATTTCGACTCTTTGTATTGATGCCACCTTGACCCGGGAATCGCCGGAAATATTGTCCATGTTTAATTTCAACTAAATCTCTTCAGTGTAGAGTTTTGATATCCACGATTTCCTCACTAGAGTAAATGGAAACATCAAGCTGTGGCTTGTTGAAACCTCGCATGCAGGCGTGCTTTGTTCCGCAGTGAGCTTATGACTGAATTCGCCATGAATCCACGCCATTACGCACTTGTGCGCGATTCACGCTCTAGTGGCAGGTGGTGAAAAAAAAGAAAAACTTCACTTTCCGCATGCAATGAGTTAAAATTAAGTTATGTCAGAAGTGATGCCCATTCTGGTTATCATGCACTTGGGAACTCCTAATCCCGATGCTAAAGTCGTAAGGGATTTGGAATTTATTTCAATTGGTGTGTTTTTAAAAATTTCATTGAAATTACGATGGGTTTTCGGCGTTTTCCCGCAATAACGTCTGAAAATATTGCATAAAAAGGAATTTTACACCCTTTCGAATTTAAATAATTCTTAATTATATTAATTTAATAGTCGTGCCCATTTTTCATCAATTTCGGCAATTTTCTTACAAGAATTTTTTGTCTAATTTTCAACAGTAGGTTCCATTGTCCAGATATCCAGTTTTCGTTCTTTCATCAAGCATTTGATTGTTTGATTTCCTCCTGCAATTTATTTTTTCACTAAGTTCTGAAGTCAAATTATTTCACTAATACTAGTTAATTTCTCCAGAATGTTTTTGATTCTATATTTATTTAATTTTTTAAAGTATACTTCCCAACAGTATTTTCATTGCCGTAAATGAAACTCAAACTGTTTCCATTGCTTTATGAAATATTCGATAGCATAGTTCTTTATCTAATGAAAAATAATGAACGATTCCGTTTAATATTTTTCTAATTTACTGAATGATTAAAAAGGTTAAATTATGATATCATAAAATTCAGAAAATAAATGCGCCCGACATTCACGCAGTCAATAAACAGATCATAAGTAAGAAAATTAAAATAACACATCTTTAATGTCTGTCTATCATGGACATGAAATCGTATCTAAGTTATCTAACTAAATTTAAATATAGCCAATACCTCCAGTTAACCAACTGGTTGCTGAAAAACAATAGTAATAGATGGAATCCCTTTTCCTTCGCTTTCGTCAATGGAAGATCACGCAATCAAGTATTTGATGAGTGATGAATTTAAACAATGAATTGCATTCAACGATGACAAATCCTTGTTGAGTGTGCAAAATATATTTTTTGAAAAATCACAACATTCATGAAAAACTTTCATGACATATAAATTATAGCAGAAAATGGTCTTCAAATTTTAAAAAGGTGCAGAATTTACCTTTGTTCAATAAAATTTTCGTAAATAATCATAAACAAAAGATGTAATCTCACTTAGCTTAAAATTGAAATTCTAATTAAAATTTAGACAAAATTATTCCAAGTTGCACATTATCAACCTCCGAAGAATTTATGTGGAAAATCAGGTAGCACGCGTGCATAATTATTACTTATAAAGACTATGCCAAAATGAATCTAGATCGTCTTACAAAACTAAAAATATGTTTAGGCAGCTCAATAGACTGTTTAGAAAGTAAATGATTTTGGAACAATGCAACATTTGATTTTTTTGTAATGCTTAATGAAGAAGGCGTTATCTTCAAATAATTATTTCAATTTTAATTTATAATAAGATAAATTCATCTAAAATGTAGTTTTCAAGACGGTCAAATTAAGTAAGTGAATCCATTAAATCGGAAGTTCTGTAAGTAAAGTTGTACTTACTCGCAAACTGCATTTATTTGTCCGATATTTTCAAACATTTCTAATGTAGAATTATCAGCTGGTGTGAGAGGCTTTATGAAGTCATCGCATAGCAGAACCCTGAGGACACAGGCATCGTGCTCAGGAATCTTATAGACACCATAGACAGTACTCAAAACACCTGAATAAAATATGAAAACAAAAAAATTAATTTAATGAGAGCGGTGAAAATAAAAATATTTCCTTTTCAACAGAGACTTATCCTACCAAAAAAGAGCAAAATCAACGAATTCATGCCGAAAATTTGCAAGGAAAAATGTCTAACTAATGTCACGCAAAAAAGCATTTTTCCGCTCTCGAAACGTGAGCTGCCAGATTTAGTAAAATCTGACAGCAGAATTTGATTAAATTTATCTCCTTCAAAGGGACCTGTTTCGACTCAGGCGATTGATTGATTTGTTAAATCTGGACATCCCCTCATTTCGAAGCTTAGAAATCAGGAAATAAATAGACTTGTTCTTGCAGAATAGTTCGACACTAATTCTTTTCAAGTCTGCACAGAATTCTTTTCGCTATCAATAAAAGATTGAAAAACTGACTAACAAGCAGCATATCCGAATAATTATTATTTGAGTTTCCCTTTCATTCGTGGTAGCTCCTCTGAATTCTCCATTTGCCATTTTGAAGCATCATCGGGCAACATTCGGAATCCACACGCCAAATTTCCACAATGTTTTCATTCGGAGCATGGTGAGATGCGAACTTTATACGAGAGTTATGTTGTGATGTGTTTGACACATTTGAAATCTTAACAAAGACTGGAGGATTCTTTGCCATTAGGATATAAAAATTTTGCACGTTACAGAAAAATCAGGATTGTCTTTATGTCATATGAATTTCCCTCAATCTTATTCCTTAGAATAAACCTTTGTTTATCATCATTCATTGGGGTTACTGTTAAGGTACACGCGTTATTTCTCTCATCGGACTACAGTTTCTGAATAAAGGTCACAAATGTTGAATTTATGTTCTGAAGGATGTATTTTTAAATGTTTTATAAACTGCCTTATGGTTATAAGAATAATTCGTTATAAAACTAATATTTGCATAGCATAAAAGTGATTTTTTGAAATGATATGTTCCAGAGTTAGGGCGGAAAAACGTAAAATCATCTTAATTTTACCTCTATTTTACCTCTTTTAGAACGCCGTTGAAAATTTTTAATAGCGCAATCGATTCATCTGGGTATTAAAGCATACTTTTGCCAAATTTTGTTTGATTCCCTCTTGGGGTATGGAATATCATAAAATTCAAATGATAAATAAACGGAGATTCAAGTTTATGTATGGAAATTGTAATGTCGTTGTTGTTACTAATGGCACTTGCCATGGACAAGCCGAATGAGCGTCTCTTGTTTTCGAAGTAGCGCCAACTAAGGCCAAGGGTACGACTCTGCTACACACTCATCACCGCCACTTGCACAGTTCCTTTATACAGGAGGGCGCTTTCACACACCTTACAGATAGAACATAGAACTACCAAATCCTGAGCCGGGACCCGAACCTGGGCCACCCAGCTCTTGGGGAAGACGCGCTGCCCCCTATGCCAGGACGTCGGCTGATTCAGATTATTCAAGATTTAGTAACCGATGCTCCCCGGGGGCAAGATATCGGGGTCTTAGGGGCAAAATTTGAAATCTGATTCGCTCGGAGATGTGTTGTGCACGGGGTTGCCCTCGCTTCAGGGACCGCATCCAAAAATCTTCCAGTTGGTGGGACATGGAGAGAAAGGGCTTGAAATGATCTTCTCATTTCCTTCAACACTATGACGTCTGTCTTATGAAAGCTCTCATGCTGTTCGAAAGGCGATTTGGATGTAACTGAATTAAATTCTTTTGATCAACAAGCCTGAATATGTTGTATTCGTTAAATGTCCAGCGCTTTTGAATTCATTATCTCGAACAAATATGAATTCCAACCGAATAACTGGCAGATTTTAGGTTGCAAATCCTTTCCGTGTATAAATCTATTTAAGATGCATTTTTATTTTGAATAACGATAAAGTTTTTGTATTTATTGCCTCTTATTGAAAGCATTTCGGAGGCTATAACATTTATCACTGAACTGATATTTAAACTCGCACTTTTCATATGCTAAATTAGCAAAAGGTAGAGTACAAACAATTAAAATTATTAAATTTCTTTAGGACCGTTTCTATTTCCTTAGGAAAAGAGACTTTTCTAAATTTTCTTTTGCTAGACCCTATATTTTATACTTTTCCTGTGACTTAAAATGTCATAGAGTATTTGATTTTGAATGTTTTATGGCAAAATGTCAACATAAGTCCCAAAGTTTGCTCAAAGTTTCTCGAATTCTAAACAATGTATGAACTTTCACTTCGGTAATTAAAATAAATTTCATAGTTGCTACTTATTCAGTCTGAAATAAAGCGCAAATATTTTATCTACTGTTTAGTTCAAACATGTGGTGTTTATTTATAGTTCGGTTATGCATATTTATAAATGGTCATTGTAAACCTTAAAAAAATAAGAGCATTGGCTGAAAGAATACGCTCTTAAAATACAGAGTCGAAGAGTATTTAAAATGCTATTTATTTTTCTCAGTTGCTCCAGCCTACAAAGCTTAGGCGGTGTCACGCCTCAGTTAAATAAACAACAAAAGGCAAACAAATATTTCTTTTCCATTACATAATCGATATTTTCTTAACTCGTTTCTGCTCTTTTTCGTCGATAATTCTCTGAATGCATTATGCCGGGGAGAAACTGTTTCCTGAGTAACGGGCGTGTCTGTTAAAAAGTTTTTTTTCTTGTTTGTGGCAGTAAATATTTTTTAAAATTTTTTTAATCGTATTTCAGATAAAATGAACACGTATGTAATTGCAAAAAGAATATTGTTTTGGCATACATTAAGAGTCGAAGCACGCAGTTCTGAAAGTCAAATCTTTTGTGGCTTTTCGCATGTTCATTTCTTTTACTAGCGAGCTATGCCCAGTCAGTCGGACAGGTTTGTATTATGAAACAGTTATACAGCTAGTTCGACTTGTTAATTGAAAATTGTGAATTGCTTGGTAAGATTTGAGGAAAATTCATTTACTGTCTCTACTTATTCGCAAAATCATACGCTACAAACTTCAATTCGTGTTTTGTTAAAATCATTGAAGTTTGTACATTAATTAAAGATAAATTCTGAATCTGATTCTTGAAAATGAAAACAAATATTGATGCAACGATGATCAGTTTAAATAAATTGAAGTCAGGTTTTCTAAAGAAAAAATGATGACTTGCCATTTGTGGAAATATTTGAAAGGAATTATAAGTATCATGATTTTCTTTTCTGTTTCTATAAGGTAGGTAATAATTTTCGTTTATATATTTTAAATAAATAGTTTAATAAAAATATCAATTAACTTTGTTTTCATTTCAGTTTCTTTAGAGAAATTTTAAATGAATATTTGCTTTCAAAGTTTTTCAAAGCTTGGAATTCGAAATAAATAAATAAAAACTTATTTTAATCTCTTATCAATTACTTGAATCATAAATAAATTTATTTTTCAAACAGCTAATTTTACATTATAAAACATTTCAAAATGGTATTAAGTAATAGTTAGGTAAATATGATTTTTTGATTAGAGTTTTAAGAAAACTAAAAAATGCAAATAAACGAAGGAAAAAATCTTTTTTTTTCAGTTGGAAAAATGCCTCCCAATAAAAGGTAACAAATTGTTCTAATCTGCTCAGAAAAATAGTTTTGTTTTAGGGGGCTATTATTAATTCAAACAAAAAGGAAATGAAGCCGAACAATTATCTATAAAAATAAGTATTTATATCTATGAATAGTATTTAATTATTTTTTTTATTTCATACTCAAAATATTTGGAATCTTGAAAAACCTGTCATCAAACGATTTCAAAAACATAACTATTCGAAATGGTTTACCCTTTGAAACTGAACGGAAATGTCCAAAACAATGTTTTGTTAAATTAATAATTTTCTTTTTTTACAAATCAATTACAATATAATATTAGTAGATTGAAATTAAAAATTTATTCAATAGCATTTGCATAGTGAACGACGGGGAAAGAAATATTTCTTTCCGATTAGCTGCTTTACTTGAGTATGTTCTACGCTTTCTATAGGCTGTGTAGGAAAAACTCAATCGATAATTTCTTGGAGCCGAACTATCTTCACATTCTTATTCTGGAGTCTTTTTTAAATATTTAGTCTCTTAGAACTCAAGCAGTAAAAATGAATTAATTACAGTTCTAAAGCTATTAGACATTTCATATTATAAGCTCGCCATTTCTCTTATGTATATGCACACAAATTGCTTGGAGCTCCTGGCTCTAGTCCATGGCAAAATATATTTGGAAATGAAAGAAATATGAAATTTCAGGGTTGATATTCACAACTTTGGCGGATTGTATTTCAGAATAAGATACGGACAGTTTTAAGAGAAAATAACAAGTTTGTCTCAGATATTTGATATTACTTTCCGAAATTCAAAAATATCATGTAGAAATACTTAATGTCAATTACTACTTAAAAGTCAATTCCAATAATTACAAAATTCTGATAACGCTCAAGCAAATATTCATGGAGCAAGCAAAATATATCTACAGTTCACGGAATGTATGAATATAACAGTAGCTTAAAAAAATATCTTTCGTTATATATTTTTCTTTTTAAATATTTTTTATTATCCTACAGATTTTTAAATTTGCATTCATACTCATACAATTTTAGGTGTCATAATTTAAAAATTTTCTTAAATATTTAATCAAATCTTCAAAATTCAGAATCTGGAATTTGAACTGTGAGAACAGAACAGTAATGGTTAAAAAGGTAAAAGGTCTGATTTCCGGATACAGTTAGAAAGTTAAGTTAGTTAGAAAGAATATGCACTTAGAAAGAATCTAAATTCTATAGTTGGAAAATGTAAATTTGGGAAAAAGGATTCATTTTTACGTTTCGAAGAAGTATGATTTTGAAGCCAGAATAAAATGTGGCTCAGTAAAAAGCGTACAATATTCAATGTATCGACTTTACAAATTTTTATTTTATATGAATGTTTATGACTTCTAGATTCGTCGCCAAGTGTCGTTTGCCCTTCCACTTTCGCTTTCGAGAGATATTTACAGAGGGAAGACCCAAATGTGTGCTTTGGAAAAATGAGCTTGTATCGGCATGTTGCCATCGCATCGCAGCAACCTCAATTGGAAGCATTCAGATAACTCTCACTGAACACAGGGCAGGAAGGGGACAACGTTCAGAACGTATGTTGCATGAAACGGAATAAATGTAAAAGGAAATATTTTGCCGGCTTGCTGGCACAGAGGTAGCGCGTCTTCCTCGTGTTCTGGAAGTCCCGGGTTCGAGTCCCGGTTCGGACATGGTTGTTCCTTTGTGTGCTATCTGTGAGATGTGTGAATGTGCCCCCCCCTGTAAAAAGGGGCTGTGAAAGCGTCTGAGTGCGTGTATCATCTTCATATGAGCTAGAAGTCAGACTTCTGCCCTCGGGTTCTCAGGGGTGCATACCCTCAGAAGCCACTGCACCCCCCTTTCCGTGGTAAAAAGCGGACACGACATCATCATCAGGAAATATTTTCTGGTAAAAAGGACTGCTCGAAAAAGTTTATTGCGGCAATTCAAAATAGCTATACTATTAAATAAATTTTATTCGAAGCATACGAAGTGTAATATAAACAGGATCTCCATTCTAATTAGGGCCCAGCAGTTATTTTCCTTACACTGGACATTCCCAAACTTCCTTCATGTCGAATGCTGTCATTGAACCAGCTTTGTTTCTCGAACCCTTTAATGTCCGGAATTTTTTACATTTCTCACAGTTATTGCTCTTATAAAACGGCTTGGAAAGTAGAACCCGATTCTTCAGCAATGGAATCAGGATTAAGAGTTCGGATAAGAATATTATAATCGAGATTTTTATACGAATAATTTGAAAATATTATTCTTATAAAAATATTTAATATATATATATATATATATATATTAAATATTATTATATTATATTATTATTATTATATATTATTATATAATACTAGCATTCTCGTACCCGGCATTGCTCGCGTAATAGAATTAGAAATATAATTACCTATATAATATTACAATATAATTACACCTATAATAATTACTTATTACCTATAATTTTTTCTAATTTTTGGGAGGATCCTGGGCCTCCTGGACTCCTTATATATATATAAACCAATTCTAAACTGTCCTTAACAATCCTTTTAAAGCTTTGATTTTCTTTGCAAGCGCAGACCATCCACATTTTAATATTATAACTACGTTTAAGCAAGAACTTCTTTGTATACAACATTTTTTTTCTGGTGCTAAAATAATTAAGTCGCTTGATGCACCGGCTCTGGAGCAAGCTACATAAAACTGACCGTGTGAAAAACAGTTTTCTCTTAAATAGATCCCTGCTACTTTTGATGTTTGCCCTTGTAACTTATTAATGGTTATTGCAAAGCAAACTTTTACAGGAAACTGCACTCTTCTAAATTCAAAAGGATAGTCCGATGGAATTAGTGGAATGCGAGGTATTAAAACCAACTCTCCTCGAGCACATCCAGTAATTATCGTAGCTTCGATTACATATTTATTAAGTTTAGTCGCTTGTAGTCTGGTGCCATTTCATAACTTTGGTGGACAAAGGTTTCTTAGTAGCATTACCAGTGTTCCAACTTTCAGGTGAAGTATGTGAGGTGGAAAACCTGGAGGGTCTAAGGTGTGCAGAAACTCCTCTGGATACTGCACTGCATCATCACGATTTGTTGTATCAAAAGATTTGTAGTAAATATCCTCTCCACTAAACGACTTTAATAAGATGCTGTTGACTTCTGCGGCTGTATCATTTTTTGGAGATAAGTTGGCACGCTCGCACAACCATTCAATCGGCTTATTTTTTATATCAACAATATCAGGATAAATCTTATCTTATTAAGCATACAATAATTTATTTCTCATGTAAATTTTATGTAGTGTTTCATGAAATAATCAAAAATCCTCTAAAACACAATCATATTATCTGCGTTTTCAATCTATGTTATTTCGATCGACTGAAAGAAATATGCTCTGCAAAATCGAACGACTGCGATAAGCAACAGCTGTCACTCACAACATGATATCCGCTAATCAACCTACCCCCGCTGTGCTGAACTAATCGCAAAAGGGAAAAGCAATCCTTTTGTCCAAATCCTGACACTTTTAAGAACAGACCTGCTATTCAGACGCGCCGCTTTCGGTTAGTTTAGTAATCTGAAGGTCGCCGACAGGAGTTTTAATAAGCAAAGTTATTTGGTAGCATGGCAATCATTGCATAGTGTAAAAAAATATCGATATTATTATTAAGAAAAGCATTTTAAGCAAACACAACAAATCTCTAAACCATATAATACTGCCTTTTCGCTCGCGGTTTTGTACCAACCAACCAACCTCTCAAAATCGTTTTTCTATTGCAGTCTTCGCAAAATCAGAAATTTTTTCATAAGACGCGTAATTTTTGCTGGATTGTTTTCGAAATTGATCAGGGTATGCCAAAACAATGCAAAATTTTATATAAAAAAATTTTAGTCTCATTTTTATCTATCAATGGATTAGATTTGTAATGTTGAAGATGAAAACCGAATAAACGACAAAAAAATTTTAAATGCGCAATTTTCCATCAGATTTTTACAATCTTTCACACGATTTTGAAAAATTTATCGAATTTTATGTAAAAAAAATTGTATTAAGTTACTTGAATAGTTTCGGCGCAATTAAATATTAAAGCGAAATTACGCCTCTTCGTTAAAAAATTCACCAATAATTCAGTTTTAAAATTTCGATTTTTAAAATTGTATTGTAGAATACTACAGTGTATTATCTTTCAGGAAATATATTTCCTGTATTTTTACAGCTAAGCATCTATTTTACAGGGCCGTTCAAAAATAGACCCGCCAAAATTGATCTTTATTTAAAAAATCGATATTTAGTTTTTGCGTCGATATTTCGTAAAATAAATTATACCTCCGTGTTCTACGATAAAAAGTCCATCCGATTCCACTGCGGTATTGAGTATAAGTTGAATGGACGCGTAACGATGGCAATTTTAAAAACGCGCTTTTACGGGACGAAACAGTACGGAGAAGCGATCGCTTCTCCGGAAGGCCGTGTTTCACTCGGAAAGTAACATTACGGGTTTTAATTTCACAGAAATTAAGGGGTTTTAATTAATTTCTCCCGAACTAATTGATATTTCGAAAAATCCTTTCTTATTGGGTACTTTCGTAATCATGTAGATATGCCTGCCAAATTTCAAGTCTGAGGCTGCAGCAGTATTGGCTGTGCGTTGATATATATATAATATCTCAGGACAAAGATTTTTATATACATAGATATATTTTTAAATCTTATCAGAGAGAATTTTCTTCGGCTACGTGTTTCTAAAATTATTTTGAGAAAATAACTAAAAATGCGATATCAGGAAAAAGTGGTGATAAACTCTTAATAGAAGCAGAATTTTCTTTAATTCTTGAAAAAGATTTTTATTGATCACTGATGAGAAACTTTAATTGCACAACAAGTAAAGCAATGTTCTTCCTGTGGGTGCTTTATTATACAAGAAATCATGAAAACGTAAGCAAAAAATATATAGCCTAAACATTTTTGAAAATAGTTCTTTCCGAACTCAGCAAATAGAAACAATGTTCAATGTTCAGAGGGAACTCGCTTTGAGATCAGTACTCCAAAGAGATACTTTATTTGGCTCAACTGACTGTGCTTGTGGGTGCTTCTTCAATTTATAGATCACGTGAGAAATTTTTTTTGAGTGACTCATACTTTGGTTTCTAAATTATACGTCTCTAAAATTTCGGCAATTTTGAGAACTTTTATTTTTGCATCCAACAGTGTCGTGGCTAGAAGGGCATTTCCCCGGCATTCTTACCGAATAGAAACAACTGTACGATATTCTCGATTCTATCTTAATGGCAATAGGGAGGATTTTAAGTAAAAAATTACTGCTGGGGGGAGGCTTTTTTTTAAAATTAGGAATTTAAAAAAAATTTGAACTAATTAAAATTGTAGCCGTTTGTTACTAGTCAGTCTATCCTTAGTGCATCAATGCTATATATCTATTTCATTTTAGAGGTCAAGAACAAATCAAAGAAATCAAATTCAGCGACGTCATTCCAGTAGACTACGATTATTTGCGTCCACCGACAGTCAACGGTAAGGGATTCCATACCTTCTTTTAAGATTTTGTTATTTGAATAAATGTCGTTGATTGCACAAGTTAAAAGGGTCGATGCATTACTCACAAGTATGCTAAGCAATGGGGGAAAAAATTACCAATGAATGAATCAAGGACCTTTCGT
>JAOUZG010020842.1:4692533-4720542 GCA_026289955.1 Argiope argentata
TAAGTCGAATTTCTTTGAAAAATTAATCTACATCTCTTAAACATTATGTAGGCGTTTTTAACAATTAAATTTAAAAAATAAATAAATAAAACGTCAAAATGATGCATAATCTTGAAGGGTGAGTCAGGGGCAAATGGTTAAATGACGAACGTTTTGAGAGATAATTTTTTGTTGAAGCAATCAATACAAACTACGCTTGTCGTTTGTCGATTCATTGAATAGAGAGAAAAATTACAGTTTGCTCTGAAAAATTTCCATCATATGGAACTTATCTTCATTGGTATCGATAGTAATAATTCTATTTTATTTGTGTGAGATGAGCTCTGAATAATTTATGCGGTTTGTCTCACACAAAATTTTGTGCACGCTGAATGACCGCATCCTGCGTAGATGACTATTCATTAATAATAAGAAAAAAATAGCTCTTACGCTAATTTTTTTTTATTTCATTTCACTCACATTGGTAATAATTTTATTCTGTTTGATATATGTGCGATTAACTCCGAAATGACACGTGCTGTTCGCTGTTTGTCTTTTGTCAATTATAAAACATAACTTTCGGGCGAGTTCCAGCAATAAATGGATCAAGTTTCATCGGAATCGGTTAAACGATGCGGTAGTCTATAAGATAAGAACAAACAAAAACTCACTTTTAAATATTAGAAGATCCTGACTTCTGGAGAAGTCGCCAATATTCGCTTTCCATGGAACCCCTCAGTTCAAAGAGAATTTTAAGTTAAAACTTTGACTGAGTGACCTCATTCTCAGCGTATTTGGTGATGTTAATAACATAACGTTGCATGCCACAGTCAAAGTATTTTCACAGCTAAGTATATAAGAACTCAGAGTTTTAGATAGTTAGTTATTATAGTTTTAATCAGAGTTTTTATATAGTTAGCTATAAAAACTCCTCTGTTGATGGGAGCGGGGTAGAATAGGGGGCGCGATGCCTGGCGATGGCGGATCACCGGTTTGCAGGGAGGGCTAATAAAGAATTCATAAAAATCGGGGAATTTGCGAACTAAGCATCTTTTATTCATAGAGGTGCAACATATTCTAAAATATATGTTAATATCATCTATTTTAACACGGAGAATCAAAGCGTTGTTATCTTAAAGCTTTTTTACAACGGGGACAACATATTGGTCTATCCTTCGTATTTTGCAATTTTATTCTTAATATAAATTTTTCATGGTTAGATTAAGACGCGAGTTGATGCTCATTTTGAAAAGATCAATATACGTGAATATCACAGAAATGCGCTTAGGGGGATTTACGATAATTTGAGGCGACGATTTTTTTTTTTTGCGTTAAATTACAAATAATCCTCTGTACATTCATCAATTCATTATATTGCAGATACTCCTGTCGCTGTCACCATTACCATCACAGACGTCAATATACGCTCCATAGATGAATCAGATATGGTAAGAGATGACGCTATTTTAGAACGTTAAAATATTTCTTCTTTCTTTATTTTCATTCTCTGTCTTATTGATAGAATTTACCTTTGATTTCAAACGTGATATGGAAGTTTTTATAATATATTAAAAAGATGTATTCACGAGCAGTTATTCTCGAAAAAATGAAATAATATGCAGTACATTCACATTTAATTTGCTGAAGAGTTTGAAATGTGTTTAGAATCATCCTATTGAATTACCTTTTTAACATGCAAGATATGTATAAATTTTCAATTATATTATTTTATTCTGAAATAAAAAAAATAAGGAATACAAATTATTATGCTAGAGAAAGCATAAAAAAATGGATAAATGAAGTTCGCTATCAAAATTAAAATTAAATTTTCCCTCTAAAATCTTTCTTAGAAAAGATACAAACAAGTGAAGGGTATCAGTAGCTAATCAGAGCCATCAGATCATTGATGCGGCTTCAGTAAAAATAATTCGGTCCTTCTCAACATTTTTGTTCAAATGTAGTATCATATAATAACATCGAATTGTAAAAAACACCTTTAAATCCATAAATTATAAATAAAACTATTATTTAAAAAATCATTCTAAGAGACATTGTTTGGCCTGAAAACTACTTTGTTAACGGCAATTATTAATTTAACTTTCAAAACCACAAGTGTACATTATATATATATAATGATATTTTAAACTCTAATTTCAATTTGTAATTAATTTCCAACGTTTTGTCTTAGTTTAGCCCATAGTAACTTCATTCGAAAATGTTCTTTAATTTCCTGATCCAATTCCCTTTCCCTATTTAAAAAAATCAAATGAAGCTTTGTAAAAATACTGCACCATCGGTCCACACGTGCCGAGTGAAGAGATAGAGATCGATGATGTAAACAGATTCCTCTGAAGGATTCCTGTGTTTCTCTTGTTAAAGTCAACATGTGTAAAATTCATGTCAAAATTCGAAGCATGTCAGATTTATGAGACTCTCATGGTATACAAGACTAGTGAAAAGGATTTCAATCTCTTTATTTCTTTGCAATCTTTGTCTGTTTTGGTGCCGTCCTGATTGCATAGCATGCGTGCCTCTGGAGATGAAGTAAAGCGAACTTAAAAATTTCAGCCAGCCTTCTCCCTGATTTCAGCAACGACTCTGCCTTCTGCTTGAAACACAAAATTATAATATATATATATATATACAAGATTTTTACGAATTCAAACAACAAGTTTCAAATTTTCATTGTCTCACCACATACACCGTGAATTTGAGGATTCCATAAAAAAATTAATAGAGTCTGGATGAACTTGAGGCCCATCCAACGAATAGAGAGTCCTTTCACTCATCTAGTTAGCCATTTCGAAGAAGTTATCCTTCGCAATTATGACTTTTTTTATTTTGCGATAAGGGAGAAAATATAACCTCCTCCTTCCTCAGGAAAAACAAATGGACTCGCCAGTTGGGCGGATCTCAGCTTTCTAGATCTCCCGGAGTCCCAGCACTCCCTCCAGACCTTCGTCCTGAAGAGCAAACATTTTGGGAACCACGTCAGACTGAGAGCGCGACAGCGTAAAGACGCATTGAGCTAGACAGATGAAATTCAGCATATGATCGTAACGTTTCAAACTAATAAATTCACCAAAGTTTAATCAGTCAACATTTCTGTCAATTTTTGAATAGACAAGTAAATGAGATTACTACAAAAATGCTTGATGAATAAGCTTTGATAATCAGATTCAGTATTCAAAGTTTTGATCCATATCAAATTTAGAGCCAGACCTGATGGACGGGTTAGCTATCTTTCTGTCAGCACTTTTAAATGCACATAAATGCGTAACTCGAAAATGCAACGATACTTAAATAAATAAAAACTTCATATTATTTTTTTACGAAATTATAGTTTTTTACCAAATTTTTGTTTTAGTCATCAAAAAAAAAAATCGAGTTAAAAATGGATATTTAGTTTTTGTACTTTAGTACAGAAGAACTTTATTCTAAAGCTCTAATGCGACGTACAAAACTCTTACGAGCGAAGCTCTCAAAATAAAAGTCAGAACTTTTCTGGCACTTCGAAAATAGTTTATTCAATTTCATGTTACTATATTTCGTTTATTCGAGGAGACCCCTTCCGCTTGTCTTCAAATATTTATTCCAAGTCTTAAAGGTTATCTCTGAGTTCCCCCGTGTGACGCAGAATTAAAAGCAAAAATAATAATCTTTCTGTTTAACGCTGTTGTTTTTTTAACGTTGTTTTTTCTTCAGTCCTTTTCAGTGGTGATTACGTTGTGGCAGGGATGGAGTGACCCCCGCCTCCTCTACCCTTCGTGGATTGCGAGTCCCTACCAAGTGCTGGATTCCCGATGGGCGGAGAAACTCTGGACGCCCAACTTGTACTTCGTGAACGCCGTCGAGGGCAAAATGAACAACATCATCACGCCGAGCAGCTTTTTCTGGATCAGTAAGGACAAAAAAGTTTTCTATTGTGTCAGGTGAATGAACATGATTATTTTATTCTACGGTTTATGGCCGACTTGAATGTCCCTTAATGTCAAGAACTAAGATTCATCATTCTGCAGAATAAGTAGGCATATTATTTAAGTGTTATAATATCAAAACTGATACACCATTCGTCTTTCCGGATAGAAGTGCTTTTGTTTTAATGTTGAGCTGCAATAAATTCCGTTAATGAATATGCTCCACCAAAGAATGCTGAGCATTTTTAAAATCAAATGATTGTATTAAAATTAAAGATACATTATTATCATTGTACATAAAACATCAAAGAAGAGAAGAAAAATACATAGTAATGTTTTAGAGTTTGTTTTAGGTAAAAAATTTCAGCACGTTGGGCTTCTCAAAATGGTGGTGGTTGCTTCCCTACCACCATTGTTAACACCACCTATTTGTGTATCCTTTTGGGTACGCAAATAGAGGAAGATTAGGCTCTTCCCATCGATGACGGGATGTACTTCCAACGGGAAGGGTTGTGCCGTTGTCGGTGATGGCCTTTAAGACTCAACAACAGTTCCCGCCAATGTTGCTGGGACGGCGGTCTAGTCATTCAGTTTTATGGTTTATTCCGTGTACCCTAGGGTGAGTCAGAGAGTCTGGTATGAGTTTATGTAAAGATTGCAAGAAACACAGTTACTTTTATATTAATAGTTAAAAGTAATGAAGAATCGAAAAAATCTTAATGCCTCAGATTTTCAATAGTAGTCATAATTTTTTACATTAAAGATTTTCAAACGCAATGACCAAACTGGTTCAAAGTTTTTTCCATTGATACAGTATAGACTAAAAAGTTTTTTTTATAATTCAAATCCAAAGATATAAATGAACATATTTTAGGATTGAAAAAGGAATAAATGGAAAATAACAGTTCAAGAATTGCAATTAGATATAAAAAAAATGTTCTTATAAATATTAATTTATTAACAAAATTTATATTCATAATTATGAATGCGCAGGAATTTCTTTATTTCAGTAATAGTATTTTTAATCTTTTTTTTTATAATTCTATTGGTTTCTTCTCGTGGAAGTCTCGTGGGGCGGGATCTCATGAAAGATGTCTTCCCTGGACATCATATGAGCGAAGTTTAAAACAATTCAAAGTAAACTGTCTGTGCAAAACGTATTCTGTTCGTTAACAATCAACAATCTTTATTGGTCTTATTGTTGCGTGCATTCAATATGGTGTATAATGTTTCAAAAATATTCCAATATTTGCAATTGAAAATTCCCTAATTTCCGCGCGAGTGTGTTACGATTCATTGAGGAAGTTTTGCAACATAGAAAGATCTGTATCCTTTCTGTATTGAATGCAATTATTTCTAGATAAAGCATATATCATCACAAAAGCAAAAATTTGATTTTCCTTCTGGTTATATTGAATTTTCAAACAGAAAATTTCCATAAAAAGACCTTAATTGATAAATAATAAAACAATATGGAAAAAATTATTGTTTAAACTCAAATCGCGTCTCAATTTTCCATATCATTCAATCGCATTGTAACAATATTGGCTTTTTAATTTACTTGGAGTTTTATGGAGTAAGAGCCGTATAAATCCTTTGTAAACCCGTAATATTAATAAGTGTACATCTGTTAACAAAAGGGCCTGAATGAGGAAAGTGATTATATTTTATATAACTTGAGACAATAAATGCCATGAGAAATTACGATTTTAAATTTATGTATACTTAAACAGCACTGTGTGCGCAAGGTGTGTGTGTCTGTATATTTTGGTGATATTTAAATCAAATAACGAATGCTATTTCAGGTCCATTTAAACTCTGCTGCTCTTTCCTCAGATATAATCTATTCATAGCATGAAATGAAGTCTCCTGAAAGCGTCTATGTTTAAAAGAGAAAAAATACTTAACAAATATTGGAGACATTTTTACCATTTTGTTGGGCATTTATTGATGAAGGTTTTAGTGTATTGAAGTCATATCGATATAAAAAAAGGAGTTTTATAATTGCAATTTTATTTATTTTCCCACTAAAATTCGAGCATTTGTAAAGCAGCAGTATTTGTGCTTGTACTTACCCAAGCATGTGCGAAGACCTCAAACTGTTCATGCGCGAATAATAAAAGCTATGCTATGCATACCCAATACATTTCTTTTGTTACGTCTGATTTTAAACAGCAGTATTTTTACAGTCTGATTAAAAACGCATTATGCTCAAAAGAATTTACTGATATTGATGATATTTGTACCATTTAATATGAAATTTGTTGGATAAAGTTTCAGTATATTGAAGCTGTATCAAAATAAAAATAAAGAGTTTTACAACAGTATCGGTGCTTTGTATTTATCCGCGCATGTGCGTAAAGAATGCTTTTCTCGTGGGCACGTTTATGTTGCACTTTTTAGAATCGCATCCTAACAAAATAATTTTTCCTTCGAATGCAAATTCTTTTTGCCACTTGAAGGAAAAAGAGCCAATGTAGTGTACAAAGAAATATTATGAATCAAGCTGAATTGTTTCATATCAGATTGTAAAGAATAGACAAAGAATTATGAGGCAGTGGGTACAAGGACTTATTTGCATATTTTTAAATTTTAAAACAGCTTTTCTATTGTATATTTTTAGTGGATTGATTTATCTATGAACGTATCATATTTATACTTCTTAGCAGTCTAAATATTTCTGAATATGAGCCATAAAAATTGCTTTGTAGTTAGTTTTGATAATTTCTAAGTATATTTTTGTGCTTGTTTGATGCTACGCAACATACCAATGTCATATCGGGTGGAGGCTGTTTAAAGCGAATCCTACTTCCTGGACTTTATGCCGCAGGGGACGCTGTGCGGGTTCTGCTTGTCATAAGCATAAACATGATTTACAACTTCGCCCCAACCGAAAGCAATTGGAATACATTAAATACTAATAATCTGAATGTTAATAAATAAGTTTTAATTGAGAGAATAAAAGATAACTAATTGTAAATTAAAGAGTTGAAAGTAGAGAAAAATATTTTTAGATCTGAGTTTAGTTTGGTTAGTTTAGTTATACGAATGTACCATTGTAAAGCAACACTAGGACTATTTTGAGACAGATTCGTCCTTTTGAACCACGGTCAGATGACGAAGACGACACCTGATCTGGTACCCCTCTCTCCACACCACACCAGCCGGAGGACGTTCGGTCTAAAGGCTTTAAAGAGCAACCGACCCCCTTACAAGACGGTTTTCGGTTGAATCGGGTCTCGAAACTCAAATCCTACTTCTCACACGCCACGACCTTGTCACCAGGCCACGGCAGTCCCTTTTTAGATCTGAACCACTGGCATACCACGACGGCGTTAGTGAGAGCCTGTGGTTGAGTCCCAAAGTCATCACTGACCATTGCACAACCCTTCTCGCACTATACACGTCGCATCCTCAACAGTGAGCGGCCGACTCAGCAAAGTTCGCGAATCCATCAGGGCGACGAGAATCAGTCATGGTGGCAGAAACTTTGCACCCCCCCCTTTTTGAAGTACCTCGGGGTAATGATTGTAAGTATAAGAATGTGGACCAAAAATTACAGAAATTCGTAGTCCATTGAAGGAAATAATTCTAAAATAGTGTGTCATAAAACACTATCCACTATTTACTATTCTAAAACACTATTCACTTATATTTCAAATATCGACACATTTGAAATATAAGTGAATTTCGTAAAATATTTGTTGTCGGCTATGGTTTTAAATGAGGAGCCGGGTTTCTTAAAATATACATTTATTAATCAGTTATATAAAAAAAACATAACTCGTCTCTTTGAGTAATAAAAAAACAAGAGCATAATACTCCACGAACCCGTTTGTTGCATGTCTTAGACGTTCACTCGCTTCTCTCGAAGTCAGCAACAACACCAACGCAAAAATAAATACAGCTTTTATGTGTCTGACACACCTCTATTGTTGCCAACAAAAAATATGTAAAACATGCACCAACCGCATGCAAATTGAGATCATGGTCTGGGATTGAAAAATATGGGTTCAAAAATATCCAACAATATTCAGCTGAAATGTTTAACAATAATTAATCCCTGCTGACTAACTAGTCGTCATAGGCGGTTAGTATTTTTTAAAATAAAAATTTATGTTGCTTGCCCTAATTTATTTTTGTTCATCGCAAGATTTTGTAATTTGCTAATACAATGAAATAAGTAAAGAAAAAAGGCAAAAGAAAAAAAAATAATTAATATTGAACAATCCCGTTGAAAATGAATATTAAAAACCATCAGGTTTTCTTTGCACTATTTTCTCTTTTTTTTATTTATATGAATGCAGTCACGAAAGAAAGTCGAATATAATGTTTTCGTTTTTCTTCTTTTCAGACTAGTCCTGAAGCTTGTTTGCGAGATGAATTTGATACATTTCCCCCACGATGAACAACAATGTGGTGTAAAAATGGCACCTGGTTCGTTTCCATGCATTTTGTTCCTATATTTTATTTGTATTTTTTGCATAATGAGTAACATATCGTCATTTTATTTTTTAAAAGTAACATTTTCTGACATTGAATGATTTATTATAGTCAGTAAAAAGGGCAATAACCTTTATAGGAAATAATTCAAAATGCGCTTCCATCACATCCTGTTCCTGATTTATCTGATTATATTTGCATTTATTATACAACACCCCTAGGGACTATCCTGAGATGAACCGTGATATTATCATAGAGTACGGGGTGTCAATAATATAAGTAGCTGTCCATCTATTTCCATTAGAAATTTCATAATGTTAACAAATAGGAATTGTCATTGAAAACTTTCCAAATTAGCAGAAAAGATAAAAGAATTAAATATTTTTTGACCGTTTTCTTTTTTTTTCTTTCAAAAGTCAAGAACGTACAAAAATGGATAAGTGCAAAAACCGACAGCAAGCAGACAGCAGGGGCTCTCACTGGCACGAATCCCTTGCTTCAACTTTCATTTCGAGACTTATCTTCAGACAAGAAAATAGCTATACGAATAGCGTCCTTCCCACTGAAATGAAGGCTGCTTAGCAGCACTCAATAAACATGCTTAAATTACAGAATATATAAAAAGTGCCCTTAGGAAAAATGTTCAGAGTTTTGCTGCAGATCTAAAGATAAACGATGACTAAGATTCAGGATTGACTAAAGATTCAGGAACTTATTTCTCCGCCCTGTTCCTGCCGGGGACTTGTGGATAACTGTGTTCAGAATTTTGTGGAATTCTACTGCTTAGAGCTTTCAATAAAAACATCAACTTTTCAATGATGGCTTGAAAAACTAAGCAGAGGATATCCCCGTATTGTTTAAATCTAAAACTCGGTTGCAGCTCAAAACAAATGCCATGATAGTAATTTTCTTGTTCAAATGAATTTTAAAAAAGCGATTCTACTTTCATAAATCACCTGCTTCCTATTCAATACCTTTGGGGCCAAAAGACTCTCCAAAAATAACCGACAAGAGACGAAGGATCGCACTCATCGAGTCCCAGATTAGTTTTACACAAAATAGTGATTGGAAGAAATTTAACTTGCGGAACTTCAAGCGATGGGTCGGTTGAAAGACACAATTCACTAAGAGAATCCCTTCCAACAGCACTCTTGTTTTCAGCTGTTTCGTGAACTTGAAAGGCTGCTGACGCTCGAAACCAGCTTTTGCTCCACAAGCTGGAAAACTGTGGGACATCCTATTTCATTCCGAATACCGAATCTGTCGGATACGTCCTGAAATTTAATTTTGACAGTACAGACATCTTTACGAAAAGATAACTTAGTGTCAAATTATTCGTCAAAGAAGGAATGACCAAAGTTCCGATGCGTGACGGCGATGGAAATGGCGCGATTGAGGGAAATATTTCCATTGAAAGATACTTACGGTGATTAAATCCTTTTGAAAGGGTAGAAAAATGTATTTATTTGTCTCAAACGAAAGTTATTTCTTAATCCAATTAAAGCATTTCGGTTTTTATGTTTTATGAAATAGCCTAATTTCATCCAGCTTCAATTATCTTTTTTAAAAAAAATTGTTTTGCTTAATTAAACTCTTCATTATTTAAAAACAGGCCAATTTTCAAGAATGCATAGCACGAAAACGGTTAAGGTTTAAAAAAACAATTCTTGCAGAAAGTTCATACGTGAAAGGGCTTAAATTTTCTTTCCCACTCTCTTTGATTTCAGTCCAAAAAAAATTATCCATGAATGGCGTTTCCCTGTTGTGCATTTTTGAGCATCATCAGTCTATTTCAGAAAATCCTATATTTTGAATACATTTTCCATATAATTGTGTAATAAACAGCGTTAAGATAATGAGATCATCCATACTTAAGATTAATATTGAGAGTCAGAGTGGAATTATTTGGGGCGATTTCTCACCAAATATATCCGTGCCATTTTTATTAGACCTCAGACGGAAGGATTTCTGGCGAGTTTTTAGACGATTGGCAAGAACATTGGCACGCTTAGTGAGAAACTGTACATTAATTTTAATTCGTACCAATGGAATCGATTCTCATAACTTACGCGCAAATATAACTCATTACTTTATTATTATAACCTTGACAACGTTATTGATCTTATGAATGTATATATGTTGGCCCTTTAATATTTGGAAATTTTATGACCATTTCTTTCGAGAACAGTCTTTGTAAAATCAAAAACTGAACGGCTTAGTAAATTTGGCACGCAGCGTGGGAATAGGAATGAATTCCGCAGCTCATAAAATAAACCATGAATGGAAATGTTTGTAGATGTCCTCATAAAGTAAATAAATATAATTATTGATTTGAAATTTGTTTATGATCACAAATAATTCTATAAACAGAAAAATTAAGTAGACTTGAAAATAGCGCGCAGAAAAAATAATGTTTCCTAATCATAGCGTGCTATGAAATTTCAAAAGGAAAATAGTAAAATACTTTTATTTTCTTTACGGTACTTTTCGGAATGGATCTAAAGTTTTAATTTTTCCAGCTTTCTACAACGAGAAACTCTTGGTGTTAAATTTTTCCGATTCCACTCGGAGTGGCAAGGAATTTTCAAGCTTGCAGCAGTTTGAAATCATTGGCGTTGTCAAAGAAAGATGCCACTTGACGTCGGGTTCAAGTAAGTATTTGGCTCATCTTTCTTTCTTTCTTTCTTTCTTTTTTTGCTATCAATCATTAACAAAAATAGATTAAATTTATTTATAACATAATAAGAGCGTATACTTTTTGTTTTTCTGTGAAATTACGTTAAAGGATGATTGTTCAAATATCGTATTCCTCAAATATGATTGCCATTTCTGAAACAGTTAAAAACACCACCATGTTTACATCTGACATACCAAAGTCAAAAGTTCATAGATTGATTGGCTAGGTCGAAAAATTAGTCGTCTCTTCTCAAGTAAACAAATTAAACCAAACAAAAAAAAAAGACTTGGTGAAGGCAATTTTCTGAAATTCGAATATCATATCTATAATCAAGTTTACAGGTTCGAATGAAAAATGGGTGGCAGTAATTACTTTATAGCTGTTCTAAAACAAACACCCGCGATTACAGAGCATTTATTTGCTTTCATAATTGAAAACAATTACACGCACTGATAAATGCTTCATAATGTAATTTCATTTTCTAATTTCTAGAATGTTTCCAGATTTAACAGGAAAGTGTTTGTAAATTTTTTAGAATATTTTAAATGCATCAAGATTAAGCCTTAGCTAAATTCTGGAGATGCCAATTTTTCAACATATAAATAGAATAATAGAAATAGATTAAATAATAACCATAGTCTCAAAAACGGGAGGTTATTTTAAAACAGATTATTATGTTTGGTTATTATTACTGAATGTGCTCTAAGTAAGAGCTATTTCTGTGCAACTAAGAAGAGCCGCATCTTTCTCTCACCTAAACTCCTTTCTGGTTTCATGATAAGGTTTCTACATTTACACTTGGTTGGAAGATTATTTAATATTTATGAACTTCCAACGGAAGTATAACAATTTGCTTAATAAACCAGTAAACAGTCGACGTTCAATGCTTCCGTTTGATTCTATCACGTACAGCTTAAAATTGAATAAAACCCTTTCGGTTCTGAAATTTCCATTGAAAAATTGATTACAATGACCGGATGATAAATTGACGATAAAACCAATCGTTTCTGATCACATTTCCGGTTCGGTTATTATTTACAAAATATGCTCTAATAGATTATAACCTAAATAAATTGTATTAAGTTAGATTTTTTCAAAAAAATGCAATTGGATACAGAAATGGATACCATTTTCTTAATTTATGATACATTTTTCTTTGATGTCTTGATCATTAAAATTAAAATTCCAATTTGTCCATTGGTTTATGTAGCTTTCCTCCAAAATTATTTGAAAATCAAAAATTTTTTCCTCATTAATTAAGGAAATTACGTCTTTAAAAATAATAATAATTCCAGTTTGTTAAAGTTCAACAGTAAATATTTGATGCAATTTCTGGGGCCTAAAGTTTAAGCAATTTCAAAAATTTATTAAGAAGACAAATGAATTGATAAAATCAAGAAAATGGTCACCGAGTGGGATGGAAATAAACTTTTTTATACTTCCTTTAATAGCTAGCCGAATGTGCTTCATTAATAACGTTACACCAAGTACACGAAGCTGGTATTTCGATCTCTTTCCGTGATCCCATCAGCCTAAAGTTCTATTGGAGGATAAATTAAAAATTCTTCGTCAAATAGAAATAATTTTTTTTCGTTTCAGAAAAAAATATATGCCTAATTTTTTACTTTATCTTCAGTTTGGAAAACACATTTTTAGAAAATGTCCTCTTGTCTGTCTGTGACAAAGATAACTCAAAAAGCTTTAAGCTACAAATATCATATACAAACTTTGCAACCAATTTATAATTTTCTGACTTACTTTGAGCAAAATCGTCTCAGAGGAAGTCTGTCTGTCTCTTCGGCTGTTTGAATATAATTTAAAACGATAAATATAAAACAAAATAACTTCAGATCGATAACATTCTATACAAATAATTAGTATTCATAGTCTAGACACCTATCAAATTTTAAGCCAAATCCAACAAATTTTGTTCTTTTAGAAAAATGTAAATGCGATAACTCAAAGGTGAAACTACTGAAATATATCAAATATGGTGTGGAATTTGGTGACTTCAAGTGCAATTTTGTGTGAAATTTTGCAGTTGAAAAGAAAAAATTTCTGATTAATTTGGTTAGACAGTAGCAAGCAAAATTAAAAAGAAGTAAAAGAACTTCAATAACAGAATTTATTTTTTGCTACATTTTTCACATTTCTGCAGTCGATAATACCAGCCGGCTTTGAAAAATTGAAGATTGCACACATTTACGGAAACCCTGGAGTTGCATTATAGATTAAAAGGAAACGTTCAGAAATTATTGGCGGAATTCTTCGCAATTAATAGTTTATCAATACATTATGTTGCGGCAAAATGTTCTCTGATAAATACATTTGCCCAGGAAAAAAATCCAAGCATATTTCATATTTTGAAACGGACTCCTTCCATTCAACCATTCTGTTAACTTTACTCTAGCAATCAGATTTCTAAAGAATTTCATAAACTATGAGTTGAGTATAATATAGTTAATATGTGAACAAAAGACTCTTCAGTTCATGATTTTAAGGTTTATTGAAAATATTTAGAACAAAAATGGATGATAGATGGCGCGATGACAACTACGGAGTTCATTTCCAGACACAAAAATGATGCCTCTATTTCATCTTATGATGTTTAAAAAAAGGTTCAAACTTCTAGTTTGAGTCTCCAATGCATTCATAACTGTGGAGATTTTAGAACTTTAAGCTTTTCGTCTAAATAGGCGGGAACTAAATTGCTGCAATAAGTATTTTATAGGATAAAACATGCCAAAAAGTAATGATGTCAAACATCTTGACAGGCATGATGATAAATTTTGAGAAAAACGAGCCATCTTAAGATTTTACTTGGTTGAGGATGGAAACCAAAACCTGTATGGAAATCCAGTCAACAAGTGGCCAATAGCAGTATCTAGGTTTGAGTGTATCAGCTCTGCCTTGCACTGTTGTCAAGTATTATTCCACAATTGGGGAATGACGACGAAAATTCTTGATTACTATCCATGCGAAATCGATTCTCTTCATCATTTGAGAAACAGGGATGCGGGGATTCTTGAAACCTTTGCCCGAATAACAGTTGCGATTCTTTTATCACGAATTATTTTTTGTATTGTGGGGCCAGCTTTTATCTGAACGGCCAAAATTTTTAAGCATTTCAGAAAGAAAAAAAAACCTCTGCGAAGTTTATCAAGTTTTTTAACATGCTGAAAAAAAAGAAGATGGTATCCAGATACATTGCAGTTTACAAACTATTATCCGTGTATCTTACGGCTAATAGTCTGTTCGCCGATGGGGAATGATTAGGATTCCAAAATAGCAACAAAGTTTCCGAGCCAAGGACATTGTCACAAACTCCTTCCATCTTGGACTTAAGGAATCCGATAGCAGCGTCACCTCAATTACAGTCAGTTGATGCGGAGACCTCGGACTGAAAGCATCGATACCGGGTATTCGGGAGGAATCTGTAAATTCCGTTCAATCCTGTGTCCTTATGTGTGCCGTGAATAAATATTTCATCTGAAAGAATATGGATGACTTGATCCTGATTTTTAGGTATATTGAAAATATTTAGCACAAAAATGGATGATAGAAGGCGCGATGACAGGCGCCTATCCTGGAAAATGAGGTAAACCCAATTACCTTATATTGAATTGCATTTCATCACTTTTGCTGATAAAATGACAGGCACAATCAATCATCGAGACGTTCAATGAAGTTGCAAGTCCCAGTTATCGACAGATTTTCGTCAGTTTCCTTTTTCGAAACATCTGAAATATTTTGATTTCCGAATCCGCTATGGCTTGTATTACCCTCTGAAGAGACTCCTAACTTAGAGAAACTTGAGTCTTACAACCTTGTTATTAATTCATATTTATAGCCTTCAATTTGTGTTTACACTTAAATGCAGTTGCAGAACAGAAACCATTTCAAAATTTAGTCAACGGCTTGGCTGAGTTTCAGAAATGCCAAGCGCAAAACTATTCTTTATTGGTATTTTAGAAGAATACAGGATAAATAACCAAATATGTGGACGATTTTTTCCTTAAGCCAAGATGTTGAAATACTTTTCAGATTCATGCTGATCTTCTTTCCCGCAGATAACGTTTCTTGCCTGGAGGAAATAGCAGTGCTTCGTCGCAGAAGTGGCTATTACCTCATCAACGTGTACATCCCGACTATTCTGATCGTTGTCATGTCCATGCTCACTTTCTGGATTCCTCACGATGCAGTTCCAGCCAGGGTCACTCTGGGGGTGACGAGTCTGCTTACCATCATCACGAAGCAGTACCAGGCGTCCATGCCGAGCGTCTCGTACATCGTGGCCCTCAACATCTGGCTGTCCAGCTGCATAGCCTTCGTCTTCTTCAGCCTGCTCGAGTACGCAGCGGTCATCGCCCTGACTACCAAGAAGAAACCGAGCCATCTGTTCCAAGATTCGCCGGATCTGATTTTGCCGATGGTAAGGGAGTCTCTCGCGACTTTGCATGACGAGCTGTATCACGTGTTCATTGATTGGTGGTTTGCAATCATGGAGAAGAAATAAGTTTAAATAACGAATCCATGTACAATGTCATAGTTTATTGTACGATATCTTAAACCTTTTCCATTTTTAATTCTACTTTTTGCGGAACAAAATTTTTTTATTGAATCATTGTTTTCTAAGAAACGTTTTGCACGCCTTGTAAATTGAACAATAAATAAGAAATGGCATATAATTGTTTAAAAAAATTAATAATGGTTAAAATGAAATTCAATTAAGAATAACTAATTGGGAAACTTTTGTGAATTATTTTTAAGATTTTACAGACTTTTATATTTTAAAAATAGCAAGATATTGACTAGTAAGACAAATGGGAAAATTCAAGCAACACTCGCTTATTTATATAGAATTACATCAGAAATTGAAGTGGAGAGATGCTTTGATGATTTTTAGAATCAAGAACTTAACCACGTGGACTCTTCTCGACTTATCAATGCAGAATAATTTGTAGAGGTGAAAAGATGCTAATGTGGTTTAGATTAGATTAGAATATCATAAAGCACTAATCTATGATTTGTTGCTTACCGTGAAATCAAATTCTTCCGAAAAATTCCCACCCATTCAGTTTGTCGGAACTGGTGGCTCATTACCATGTCACAGAAAGATTTAATCTTATTATTTCAGGCCTAAGAAGACTGTTTGCATTACTCAGCTTGCTTTGTATGAAAATTTAAAGGATTGTAAGTGCTTGTAAAATATTTAGTATTTTAGGCAATTTAATAAATAAAACTTCTTTGGGAATCTTGACAGTCAGTTGTAGTCATGGAGAAACAGATAAACGGTCGACGAATGTGTGGGGATTTGTCGTTGCGTAGATCTATGGGGATTGATCGAGGTTGGAGTTCTTTAGGAGAGGTTGTTGTGTTATTGGAACTTATGGCAGTTTACAAGCCCACTGACATCTTTTGAAGAGATAATTTCATTATATTTGCCCAGGCCCTTGTAATAGATTTATTGTTCGGTTCGTCTTTATAGAACTCGGGCACCGAGAGAATACGGGAGGGACTTTCAGGATATCATTTCGTTTAATTTACGTCACATTTAGAAAGATGGTTTTGTTATCAATTTTCTACTCATTTTAAATATTTTTAAAATTCTTGATATGCTAGAGTTTTGACATTTGTACTGTTATACACAAATTCTTTTGGCAATGTAATGCTTTACATTTTAACAACCGAATTGTTAGTTAACATGATAAGTTTTGACCCCATATCTCCATACAGGACTGAAATTGAGACAAAAATATATGATGCTGCATTTTTTAAAATAATGCAATATTAAAGACAAAAAATTGGAAAATAAAGCAAAAACAATTCTAAAGACTTTTTAGTGCTATAGAATGTAATATTCTTCAGGAAAAATCTTAAGAACCGAAAAACATTTATCAGAAAATTTAGTCATAGTTAATATCATAAGATGGAGAATTCATAAATATTTAGAAGAATCTCGAAAGAGAGATACATGAAAATACATATGAAATGATTATGTATGAAATTATAATTTATTCGAAGGACACTTATTTATGAATTTCTTACTGTTTTGTGCTTTTGTTTTCAGCTAAATATTTTTTTATTTAAAATAAATTTCTATTTTTTAGATAGCATATTTTTCAAAACTAAATAGATAAATGATATTTAATATTTTTGCTTAAAAATGTTTTAAGAAGATTAATATTCTTCCACACGATTCCATTTAAAATCTTGATCCATTGGCATAATCAGCATGTATCAATTTAGAACTATTTCAGTTCGATATTACGGATTTTCCTTAGTATATTATTGAGTACTAGCCATCTTTGACGACCTGTTCGTTCGTCTAGATTATTGACTTTTAAATGTTGTCAGATGGTTAATATGGAATACATCTTCTTCGAATATATTTCATCTTGTTTGATACGAATGAAAAGCGTAAATTCAATTCACTCAGTTTACTTAAAATTAAAAAATATATATACATTACGAGATAAAAGTGGGAAGTCAATATAGTTTGCTCATGTGTACATTTATTATGACTAAATAAAACTTAAAGTTGTTGTTTTTGCTCATCGCATTTGTGCTTCTTTCTTCTGAGTTGGTGACATGTTTCGGGCTTTTAAATTTCATACACTTTAGTTTTCCTGATGACGGCACATTATTTTATATTTTTCGACACTTCATTTTTGACAGAGGGATTCATTTAATATTTTCATTCCTTAATTGTTAGAGAATATAATAAATCTTGATTTCAACATTATGTGTTAATATTGATGATGATGATCTCGTGTCCGCTTTACAACGGAGAGAGGGGGCGCAGTGGCCCCTGAGGGTATTTTCCCCTGAGCACCCGAGAGCAGATGTCTGACTTCCAGCTCATGTGAGGATGACACACACATTCGCTCGCACAGCCCCTTTTTACAGGGGAGGGGCACGTTCACGCATCTCACAGATAGAACATGAAAGAGCAAACATGCCCTGACCGGGAGTCGAACGTGGGACTCCCAGAATGCGAGGAAGACGCGCTTCCTCTGGGCCAGCTACTGGCATATGTTATTAAAAATAACGATAGATAAATTTAAAAATAAAAACGTAAAAATAACTGAAAGGAAATGTTCTGCTTTTAGTGAACTTACAGAAGTATATAAAATTTTTTATAAAAATTATTTGCTATTATTTTCTTTTTATTGATGTTTCTCCACTGTTAATAATTTCATCTGCTGTTTAGCTATATCCGTCAGACTTTACGTTTTTTGCCTTATTATTTAAGCCGAATGATATCATTATTTTCTTACAAAAAGGGTATCAATCTTACAGGTGCTATTGAAAGCTAACGGAACCTGGTCGACGAAGCAGTGCTGGTCGAACTCGAAACACCAGACGGAAGGCCTGATCCCGAAAAGATTAGACTTCTTTTCAAGAGTGTTTTTCCCCGCATCATTTTTAATATTTTGCATCTCATACTGGAGATATTACAGTTAAGACATCGCACGACATCTGAAGAGATGTGTCGGCATTCGAAACACTGAAAAACTGTTCTTTTACGAGAAACAATTTTTGTTTGCAAATAGAGCTGCTTCTTGAGCATTCAGTGGAGTAGATTAGTTGAGTTAGATTGATCATCTGTATTCCTAAAAGTAAATTTTATTACAGTTGAACCACCTTCTTTTGTTTATGATTTCCATTTAAATTATAAAGACGTATGAAAGGTCAAAATTATGCCCTGTCACTCACAAAGAGAGAGAGGGTGGAGAGAAACGCTCGTGCACAGCGCACATACATGCACACACACACAAACGAATGTTCACAAAAAATAACTACACATCAACCATACATGTAACCGTAGTTGTACTCTAGTTCTCTCTATGTAGATAAGAAATAGTGAAACATGTAAGCTTTAAAGTGACTGAGGCTTTATATTCAAACTGTAAATATTTTTTAAATTAACTAACGATTACCCTAAAAAATCCGGTTGAAAAATACATTGAAAGTCAACGTTTGGGAAATAGACGTCAACATTAGTTTCAAACCTTATCTCCCCCCCCCTCCAGAATGCAGCTGCATAAAATCGACCGCGAATGAATGCAGTCCAGCCATGTTTCGTAGCAGCGCTTTCAAGCGATTGATTTTTAGCATAAAAGATCAACAGCTTCAAGAGAAGCCCCCTTAAAGACTTTTCGTCTCAGACACTTAATGACTTAAAACAAAATGTACTGATTAAGAATTTTAGCAAAAGTTTCTGTCCTCTAATGTTAGAAAATCAAAATGAATACAATACAATACATTAAAAATCATCAATGATCTAAAAAAAAATAGCAGATGGCGCTAATTGAAAATAATTTTCGAAGTAAAATTTTGCTGGAATGCTTATCAGCTATAATAATTTCATTTCGTCGAACTGAAAACCTTCCGAATGGCTTAAAGGATTGCTAAGGATTTAGAGGTTAAAAATTGAATTATGTTGCGAATGGATTTGATATGAGAAGGGTTGCCTCAGAAAAGTGTTAAACTTTCATGATTATGGGTTTTAATGGGAACTGTGCAGAAACACAATTCCAGCAAATACAGAATTTGAATGGTTTGCAAATAAATAATTTTTGCTGATTAGGATTCATTTTGAGCATTGTGAATGCCGGAACGCATACATATAAGTATATCTTTTGAAATTTTATTTAAATTTACATATTTTTAGATGCAATACCATTTAATAAACTCAAGCTAAAATCTAATAAAAAAATATTATATACTAATAAGCACATTAAAATTTTAAAATTACTAAAATATGAAGCAAAATTAGAGCAAATAGCTAAAAAACATTGCAAAAACTTTAAGAGGCAGGCTTTTAAAATATCAAAAGCTAACAGAGATAGAGGTCAGTTTGTTGACCAACGCTTTCCTATGCGGTGTATCTGTACTAGAGATGTTACAAATTTATTAAAATACGGTTTGCTGAATCACTTTGTTTTTAGCGGGCCCAAGAAACGAGAAAAGAAACGCCTTTCAAGCAGTTTTTTTTAAAGCATTTGACTGTAGATTTGAATTTATTTGACCCCTCATGCCGTATGAAGTCCCTGTAGAAGGTATCACATGAATAGAACAGGGAAATGCATGATATCTAACTACAGGACACGAGCTGTGGGAATGTAAAAGTTGAGAAGAAATAGTCATCAGACACAGAAGATAAATCTTCTTTAATGCGAAGACAAGCAAATTTTGTTAATTTGGAAACAAGAATTAGAAATATATTTGTCACACACACTTTAGCATTCATCAACTACAAATTTTCTGGCACCATATTAAAGTTGAAAACCATCTATTATGCCTTAAAAATATGATTAGATATTAGAAAATATAAATACATGGAGAAAATGTTACACATTCAAATACAGACAATTTCATTCTAACAACAAAATTACAATATTGGATTGGAAACCTTCAACCACTGCATCGTAATAATTATTAAAAAAAACCATTAAGTAAAAAGTAAAAATATTAAATCTATAAAAATATCTGATTAAAGAAATGATACAATAGTTATATATCTATACAATATAATAGTTAAAGCTAGAAAATTACTTTAAATGATTAAATTCTAAAATGTAGTAATGCCACAACACCAAAGAAAATTTAAAATGTTTTCTAAAAAATTAATTCTAATTATTTTATTCTTTACAATTCTTAATGAATATTTCAAAGTATTTATTAAGAATTCTCATTGCAATGAATCTTCGATAATATCAATCGAGGTGTTTTATACTCACTTTTTAAATGCAGACAGCATCTAATTTTATTCAATGTTTTCCCAGAATCGGGGAACTTTTGAATTTACATCCATTTTAAAAATGTACAAAAAAAAAAAAAAACCAGAGTGCACAAAATAAGAGTGCTCGAATATGTAATGCACAGTGCAAATCTCAGCAATGTTATAATTCTATATGTAAAATATAAATTATTAAAGAATTTTAAAGCCCACAGCACCAATTGCCAGCGCATCAAGTCATTCAAAATGGCGAAGAGTTTCGGTTTCGCTTCGAAACTTCACCATTTTTGCTTTGTTCTTATACATGCAAAACAACTAAGATGGCGCTGCAATTGTTCATCAAATTTAGAAGTGAAACCTCCGATATTTTCTCTGTGCTTCGTAAGATCTTCAGCTCAAACTCAACCAATCAAAGTTGTCTAACGAAAGTAAAATTAAAAGCAGATTAAATCATTTCCGCCGCTTTGTTTATAACTTCTGAATTTAGTACCGCAGGCAGGCGGTTTTTGCATCGCGTCACCATGCGCAATTTAACATTTTTATCTATATATAATTTGAGTCGTCGTATTTCATTTTTAGAAATAAATATGTATATTGTAGAAATCTCAGTTAGAAATTATGCAATTGGATAGAAAATTTAATTTTAGTTGCTTGATCGAATTACTGGTCCTTATAGAAGGGGTAAATAAGCAGATCTGGAAATTTCCTTTAAAAAAAGAAGCGGAATAACGCTGAAAATATGACATGTCCAAAGAATTTTTTTATAACGCTCGTATATTAATCCTAAAAATAATTGGAGCCATCTGACATTTTAAACGCCTCGTTTGAAGAGCATAAAAATGAAGGCCAAATATACTGATGCTTTGAAAACAAAACGTGAACATATTTATCACTTTTTAAAGAATTATTAAATCGAGTAAGGAAAATACTTACCTGCCCTTAAATCCATTCATTCGTGCTAAACCTCTGGTGCAGAACAAGGGCAAATCTGAAAGACCGTTTTTTAAAACCCGCCCCCCTGCCTGCTCAATCTGCGCTGAAAGACTTTTTAATGAGGCACCTCTGTAAATAAAAGAAATGAGACTTTTGTTTCGAAAGCAAATCTTCGATCCGACCGAGAAGAAAATTAAGAACTAATTAAGCAATCCAAATTTTTTCACAAAGAAAACGCTTATTACAAATTATAAAATATTTATTTTCTTATTAAATATATATAAGCAAATTCCGATTTTTTTCACAGTTTTCTATTCTATTCATTTAGAAGCATCATACATTCGATAAATCGTAATAGCTCCGTTGGTTTGCTCTGTAAAATGTTTTGCACGGTTTTTGTCTCACGCCGCAAATATATCAATTTTATAGCATAATTATGTTAAAAGATGTGAAATTAAATATTATGATAATAAGTTCCGTAGTTCGAAAATGCTTTCTCATCGTAAGAAATGCTCTTGATACAATTGTTACTGATACAATTGAGATACAACTATTAAAGGTCGCGTACAGTTATTTCTTGGGAAACCATCTTGCAGACAGACTTTTTAAGCAATTAAAATGGCCCTTCTGTATCCTAAGAGACTCCTTTTGTAAAAAATTACTTCCATATTTATTTAAAAATCAAAAATTCGAATTTACCTCACAGCTTTTTAAATTCAATTTTAATATATTTTTCAAAATTTATTTTACAATAGGTGATTAATAAATTTTTGCTGATGAAATATGCGTAATCTGTTAGCTTGTGAAGATCGGCTTATACAGTAAAGCCGTTAATAAAATAAAAATTTATGTTTCAAAAATATTTAAATTTAATGAAGACATGCAATTTACAATGTTTTAATGTAAATTGTCACAGTAAATAATTTTGAGATGGCAAAATTAATAACATTTTAAGATTTTATACTACTATATTTTCAGCTGACAGTACGAATTTCTCCCCACCCTTATATTTAATGTCCCTGGTCCATTCTTCATTTCTGAATTTTTATAATGGCTAGATCATAAAAAAAGCCTTACAAGATGAGTTTTGTATATTTTTTGGCAATTTTTCCATTTCATTTGAGATGAGCAATGCTCGTGTGCATGAACGTTATGAACACATGATACGACCCTTTACAAATATTTTCAGGGAAAGCCAGATCCTTATTGTATGCAGTTTATTTGTTGAATGATTAGTAACTTAGAAGAACAAAGCGATTAAAGTTTAAAAATCTGGTCAGGAAAAAGAAATAAATTATTTTAATAATGGTTTATTTTCAATGGTCTGTAACAAATGACTACTAAAAAATTAAAATGTTAAGAAAATGTCACATCCAGTTTGTTACACAAACCTATAGAATCCATTTTCCTTCGATATTCCTGGTTAAAATTTTCCTTTGATCTTTCTTATAATATCGATAAAGAATACACACTTCATTTGAATTTCTATGAAATAAATGTGAAATTACATATTTTTGATCGAAAAGATGATCGATTATGTAAAATAACTTGCTTATGCTAAATTACTTTATTTTAGATGTATCTCAGTTTTTTTTTTGTTATCTATGAAAATTATATCATGAACTTTTATCAACAAGAAACTGTAATTATTACATAAATATCACATGAATATTTCTTTTTTTAAAAAATTTTGCCCCAAATATTACTCACCCCTAATAGGGAATAATTTGGTGAATAAAACTAATTTTACCATTTCACTAAGTACATATAGGAAGTGCACCAGGAAACCAAAGAAAGTTTACGGGTTTTGTACTCTTTACCAATTACTAGAAGACAAATAAGTGCCTAAAATACATATTATGATTGGCTAGATATTGAAAATCCCCCCTCACCTCCAAGCTAAACATATCCCTCGGCCCCAGAAGATCCAGGGTGGCGGCCTACTTCCAGTATATTGCAAGGAAATAACGCTTCCCCATCAGATGTTACGTAAACGATTCGAGGACATTTTTACAGCAGATGTCATAGTTGCCCATTATCAGGAATTTGGCTGGATATATTAGATCAAGAGAGGGCATAACTATTGCTTAGGCTCTAATCACTGAAACAGCTGTTTTTATGTTTTTTAATATTTTTTAAAGTACATTTTTCTCTTTTGCTTCAAAATTTTAATGATATGAAATTTCAGATTTTAAAGCCTCGTGTTTCTTTTGGATGTTAGTAAAGGTTTAAAAACTTATTCTGGTTTCAAGAATTCGTTTGATAAATATATAAATTTTGAAATTAGGTAATAAGGAAACAAAATCACATTTAGCCTAATGCTCTGAAAATTCCAATATTTATAAAAAGACTAAACAATAATTTAGTTCAAAGATTCTTAAGTAAATAAAAAAAATACCTTAAAAGGTAATTATCAAAAGAATGTTAATTGCTTTCTCATCTCATTTATTATCTAACTATACCAAACCGTATTCTTTAAAAAACCTTTTAAAACTATTGGCGATTATAATTTTTCAAAAATTGAAATATGATGATGAGTGAGGTGTTCAAAGAGGGTTTTAAGTTTATCGCTATATACATCGGTTTTGCAAAAAAATAAGTTTTGAAAGATTTACTATAAATACAGCATTTTCCAGTAGTGATTTAAAATGCTGAGAAATTTATTTTTTATTTTATTTACTTATTTGCCTAATTTCCTGAAGATATTTCAACTAATAACTGAACTAACTAACAATTAAAAACTTACTGTTGTGCTGCCATCTGTGTGACAAAAATATAGCTAAAATTTGCAGGAGGTACTTTCTTACTTCCAATTCGCCTCTTCCCTTCCTATTCAAACGACACAAGGGATTCAGTGATGAACATTACATTGTATGGATAATTAAATGTTTATTTCTTAATTTCTTTTCTGTTATATATACTATTTTTTCGTTGATAGTTCTTATAGTTAAAGTATGATAATTGATAGTTCTGTCTAATGGTACATATAATAATAATTGACATTCGAGATGAAACTATTTTGCCACTTACTCTCAATGTGAAGGCTTAAAAAGTGAATTAAGTTTACTATTATTTTTTGGTGGTATCTACAAAAGTATTTACACTAGCTGTCCCAAGCTGCTGTGTCTCTGTTGTGGCACTCTATTCAAAATCTGTATCCTATTATTAATAAATAAACTTGTCATAAGCTTTAAAAAAAAACTGTAAACTTCTTGACATTAAATACTATTTATTTGATCCATTTTTGCCTAAAATTTCTAGGAAAATTCTTTATAAGAATTACAAAAAAATTAATGTAAGTAAAAGGTTAATTTTAACTATAAAAAATTATTTCTTATAGGGAAATCAGCAAGAAAAACAAATTAAAGATCAAAACACAGATGTTTTCGTTGATTTATTTTCCTACTTGTTTTTAAAAATGCAAATATAACAATCTGGCTTCATAATACTTTATGTAACCTCGAGTGGGACTGGGTGATACCCTTGGGACATTACGCAAATCAATGTTAGGTGATCTATTCTTGAAAAAAAACCCCTTTCAGAAATTTTTTTTGGAGATAATTGAAAATTCCACCAGTAAAATACTTTGTTGAATGAAATAATCGAGAAAGCATTATTAAAAAAACATGTTTTGGGCTTTTGCACTAATGTGAAAATTTATACCAATTCGAAACTTTATTTTACCTCTTCAGTTACTACGCTAAATGGGATTCGAAACACAAGGTGATGAAATCCAGCGGGAAGTTGATGCGAGCCCCCTCATGGTTAGGAGAAAGAGCATTCACTATACCGGACTTGTCGAATTTTTTGGGTAGCAATCCATTATGAGATTCTGCAAGGGAAATTACTTTAAGCCCTAATTTCATATTTGGAATAAAAGACAGAGAGATGCGCTTTAACAGCAGAGTTTATTCAGTGTCGTATGAGAAAATGTAAAATGCACTTTACCAATGTCATTTTTGAATCTATTGCACATTTTTAAAAGGAATTCTAAACATATGATCATATGCTCACGTACAACTACGATTTCAAGCAAACTGACTTCACTCCTATTTTTGAGATATTGATAATAATGAAAGTGAGTCATTTAAGTACCTTAAATTCATGTTATTGTTTTCTTTCTCTTATCTATTCATTGATAACGTTAGACACCTTGTCTTACAATGTTCTCTTATGCTTATATACCAAGGATCATTTTGAGTTAATTTTGTTCCATAGAGGGGGGAGAAATGAAATAAGAAGTTTGATCGATTCCTTCCAAAACACGGAACAGATCAGCCCATACCTACTTTCCTTCATGGTGCTTATATCATGCACGGGTTATCTTATTCACATGCACAGGATTAGTAAAATTAAGTCACCCACTTTAGAAAAATCTAAAATGCGTTCTATGGATACAAATGAGAAAAAAATTGAAATACAAATTATTCAGATGATTCGATTTACATTTATCAAATAAAGAAGATTTTTGCAAAAATTCACAATTAGGCGGCGTTGTAATGCACATAAAACCATTTAATACAGTTTATAAATGTTAAATAAAGTAGAATTAAAATTATTCATTATGTACTCCTTCATTTTCAACAATATGCTGTAATTGGAGAACCTTATTTTCTACAGGTGACCGGAGTGAGTCTGTCGGAATATTAAGAATAGGGCGTCAAATGTTGTCCTTCAGATCTAACAGAGATGATGGCCTTTATGATAGATATTGTCCTACAAATAACCCCACAGAAGCATTACCCCTTGCGACAAAAAGGGGTAGTGTCTGGCTAGTGAGGAGGCCGTGCTTTTGGAAAAAGACTGTTGACAATTCATGATTCTGTGAAATTTCCATCCCCATCTCGTATTGATAACGATGATCAATACGAGAGGGGGCTTTCATCCAGCAAGAAAATGATGTCCTGAAGGCATCCACGCTGCAGAAGAGTTCACATTTCAAAATCCCTCAGCATATCATGGTACCGTTTTTCTGAGATGGAACAGGTTTCAATTCCATTTGAAGCTATCTATTCAGAGAAATGAGGTCCAATGATAAAGGCACCTGTAAAACCACGCCATGCTGTCCTTATTTCAGGATGCAGGGGTTGATCCTGTATGACGTGAGTGTTTCCCTTTGTCCAAATTCGGTGCTCGTGGGTGTCAACTTGACCATCGAGGCGAAAGTGGTCCCCAACACTCCACAGAATACTCCATGGCCAAATTGTGTCAGCCACCATTCGTGCAAGGAACTGAAGTTAAAAAGTTTTACTCACCTCTAAGTCCTTGTTCTGCAACAAATTTACAGATTTGATTTTGTAGGGATAAAAATGCAACATCTACCTACGATTTTTCGTACGGTTGAATATGGCGTATACAGAACACGGAAGCGACCGGCAAACTCATAATATCATGAAGCCACTGACTGATGGCTTCCACAAGGGCGGTTCCAACATTTTCAACGATGGAAGGCGGGATTTTTTTTTTTTCGTCCTCTACCTGGAGAAATGGCAAGATGTCCAGTTTTTTTTTTAAATTTCTGCATCATTTTGCGTAAGGCACCTGGATACATTGAACCTTTTAGTATGGGCTTCATATGCCAAAATTCCTTTAACCCTTCAACGGAGTTTTGGTGCTTCTGGTAGAGTAATTTCACCAGTAGCGCTTTTTTTTTAACTTAGACATGGCAAACAGACAAGAAATCAATGTTCGCACAGAGTCCATCTTCTTTTTATCCAAAAAAAAATGGTAATAGAAATGTACTGAAACGCCAATTATGTTTCACGTTTTCAATATATGCAAATGAATGCCATTTGTGTTACAACGCCATCTATTAGTGAGTTTTGGTACTATTTTTTTAAATTAATAAATGTAAAGCTCGTCATCTGAATAATTTGTAGTTCAAATTTTATCTCATTTGTAACAATAGAACGCGTTTTAGAGCTTCTGAAGTGGGTAACATTTCTGGCTAACCTTGTACATGAATAGACAGTCAGACAGGTAGTCAAGTTAGTCCTTTAATGGACCCATTTTGGAATTAGATTCAGGTCTGATGAGTTAGAGAATTTCTAAAAAATCACTTTTAATTTAATCCATCCTGTATGTGTGAGTTATCGTTTTCCCATGTACTAAGAGAGAGATTTCCTGCGGACGGTTTTGTTTCTGATCCATAATTGTGGCATAAAGAATACATGTTGACTTTCATTAACATAGTTACTGCTCGGGTTGTCTTCGTTCCACAGGGATGGGCAGACCAAAATTGTCTTTTTCGATTTCAGGGAGAAGGGAAATGGGCCAATGCATCAAAATTTCGAAGAAACTTTATATATATATATA
>JAOUZG010020842.1:4732146-4744815 GCA_026289955.1 Argiope argentata
ATATATATATATACATATATATATATATATATATATATATCCATATATATATATATATATATATATAAAAGGGAGGGAGTATGCAAATTATTTAAAACAATAAAAGAAAATGCCCCAAATCATTCAGACACAATTTAACGATGCGTTTCCCGGATATAAATCACAAATACAGAGACAAGTTTTTTTCGTCTACGTATATTGTAACCATTTGAGGAATTTGAGTAGGGTGGACAATTTTTCAATTTTTCCCGTTTCAGCTTTTCAGAACTACCTGCACGAGTCTTTTTTTTTTTAATATTTTTTAGATCATTTTAAAAATGTGATGTATTAAAATGTTTTTGAAATAATTATTTTCTTTTTTCAATCTTTTGTGTATGAAAGCTCAAAGTCGATTTCAAGCTAACTTTTCGATGAGCTACACCTAAGACAAATTTTGTTCCGGACAGACAAGAAAATAAGTTACTATTCACCCAATTCTGGGCGACGCTTAAAGCTTTTAGGACTCGAGCTGTTGATGACATTGTATGGTTTGGAATAGTTTAAAATTCATAGAAAAAGCGACAAATAAACACACAGATAAGAAAACGTGTTAAAAAATTTAAAACAATTATTCTTTGAGCAGCATAATTATTGAGAATAGTGAAAAATTAATCATCCACACTCTCTGATTTGTTTTGATATTGTCTTCATAATCTTTTCAATCAAATTTTCCAAATGCAAATAACCGGTGGCGTTTAAAAGTTACCGTACTTTCATTAATACCGTGCAACCAAATCACTTTCTAAAGAAAGACGTCAAAAAGATTACAATTTCAATTTGTTGCCTAAAATATACAAGTTTGGCACACAGAAGGGTGTTGTTTTTAGCACTTAAGTGAAAATTCATAAAACTCTTCAGATGGGTTTTTTTCGATGCTTAAAATATTCTTTCTTCACAAATTCTGATGGTGATAAAGTAGTAAGATTAAAATCCTGAAATTATAAGAAAAGAACAAAAAAATTGTGAATCGACCTTAAAAATGCATTTCTATTTTAGATTCTAGTCAGTGTCGGGAATATATATTTTCTGCTAGTATTATTAGTATTAATGTTCCATTAATATATTAATTGGTTATTGGATATTTGCTAAAATCTCACACATTAATTTTTTGATATTAAATATAATTAATAATTTTTAATTAAAGAAAATTATTTTTGTTTAAAGAATTTCTCAATAAGATTTCTTCGTTGAGTTAAACGAAGTTCGTTGAATTCTTCGTTGAATTGGAATTTTAATGAATCCATTTAGTTTTGGCAAGCTGACTTGGTTTCCAAAAATTAAGAATAAGTTTAAAAACAGTGATTGTGAAATTTCTATTCACAGGAATAAAAAGACGTTCGGTAAAAATATTATTCGGCAAAACTTAATAAAATAAGGGCATAGAAAAAAGTCTTGGTTCTTGTTTTAAAAATTCTTAAAGTGAAAACATTTTGAAGGAAATAGCACCGTAGATCAATATTTAATCTGTTTTAAAGTGAAGAGAAATTATCTCTAAATTAGAAAGGCACGGCAACTATATTCTGTTTTTAGAACGTTGGTACTCCTTAAAACAGTTGGCAGCAATGCCCATTACAGTTTTATGCCAGTTAAAAGGTTCTAAAAGATTATAGAAGGTTGTTTAAGTGCTCTAGTGATTCACTTTGTAGTGCCCGAATAGGATCAATTGGCTTCACTTTGAGAGAATTGTAGCCAAATATGCGTCGAATAATATCCTTGCGAATTTAGCTACTTCAAACAAATGGCATTATCGTCCAGTTATATGATGGAGTCAGCCATTCCATTTGCTTAAAAATAGAGAAAATTTTAAAAAAATTTTTGAAGCAATTTATATTTAAAAGTGGACGAACGGGATTCTTAAGAATATATAAAGGTTACGTGGGGCCATATTTTAAACCAAATCTATTTCTTTCATGGTTTTTTTTTTTACTTTTAGCACTTGCCTATACACAAGCCCCCTGCTGATACAGCAGCAGATTTAAGCCTAAAGGAGCTTCTCTTGTTTTTGAAGTAACGCCAACTAGGGACACTCACCACATTTATTTGCACAGCCCCTTTTTACAAGGAGACACAGTCACACATCTCACAAATGACGCACAGAACAACCATGCCCGAACCGGGGCTCCCAGAGCTCGAAGAAGACGCGCTACCTCTGTTCCAGAAAGCCGGTTATTTCTTTCATGGATAATGTATTAACGGTCTCTGAATTGATGCCAGAGGAGCATTCTTAAGATCATTTACAAATAAAATTTGGAATCGTCAATAGACCTATTGTCTTTTTCTCCAATTAACAGCATTGCATTTCAAAATAAATATTTAATTTCGGCGACGTGGTGGCAGAGCGAGTCCGCATGACTCGCTCGAAAATCAGCTTTCCAGAGGTCGCTGCGAGCGAAGAAGAAGAAGCAAAGAATTATTTGGAAGAAAGAAAGTCCGGAAGAAAACAACTGTCTGAGGTGAGTTCGCGCAAAGGTTCTATGCCTCGTTGCATTTAGGTTTAAACAGCGATGATCTGCGACCCTTGTAGAATCGGAGGTGTACCAACATAAAATGGGCCCATAATAAAATCAGAAGAATCACCTCACCCCTCCCCTGTTAATTAAAAAAAATCTCCGTATTCTTCCTCTTTCCTGAAAAAAGCAAAATATCGCGAATGGAGAGTTAAAGTGAGAGAGGAGAGTTAAAACCGTATGTATAAAACATTTTTGAGATAATGTGCAAAAGAATTCGATCATTATATTTTAATTATTTTAAAAGATTAATAGAACCATTTATGAATATTTATAAACAATAGTAACTATCGAGGCAATTTTGAACAAAAATATAATTTAAATGAACAAAGGCTTTAAAAAATATATTTTAGAAATCAGAAACTGAGAAATCGAACTGTGCATTACATGGGATTCAAGGCAAACTGATTCCTCTCCTGACAAGACCCACGGGAGACATATTCTTTTAAAATATTTTTTATAATACATCAAAATTTTCTCACAAATAAATAGATGAATTTCCCATCCAAGCCTAATTTAGTAAGAGGTTTAAATTAAAAATTGTTAACATCAAACATTTCCACAGCAATTTCTTCAAAATTACATTACAATTATTAAAACAAAATTAATCTTAAATTTTTTTTAAAAAAATTATATATTAGTATTATACTTTTCAAAAAAGATAGAGCCGTTTTTATTGCATAAAGCAGTAATTCTTTTTATTTAAAGATTCACTTAGGATAAGTTTTTACAATAACTTCTGAGACCCTTATTGTTAAAATAATTGTACTTCAAGAATTAGACCACTTTTTTTATCAATTAAATTTTTTAAAAATAAATTGTTAGACAGTGACGCAGGTATTAAAAATATATAAAATATGAGTAGAATGCTGATTAAAATACACTGCCCAAAACAATCGAAGGATATTGAAGTTGCGTGCTGATCTTGCGTCAGGAGAACTGTTTGAAGGATTGATACATTATCGACAGACGTAGGTTATATGAGATAAAAAGGACATTTTTTAAAGGACATAAAAAGGACATAGAAAAAAAAAGTTTCATTAAGCATTTTTATACAAAAGGAAACACACACATACACACACACAATTTGTGCATATGAGAAAAACAAATAAAAAATGCGTTTTCCTGAAAAAAATTATTTTTAGAAAGGGATATGGTTTTCCCGGTAACGTTGAACAGACCTTTTGAGGGATCACCTCTTTGATTCTAATAATGATGGGTCAGAATTCAGTCCCTCTCTTCCAGAAGAGCACTTTCCAGGTCTCGAAGAGTTTGTTGGGGGTGATAGGCGTCCGTCTAGAGATTCGTCTGCCTAGAATGTCCCAAACATGCTCGATTGGGTTCATGTCAGGGGAAGACGCTGGCAAATCCAATCGTATCATTCCCTCCTTGAACGGAAACCAATCTCCATGTAAGCCCGATGTGGCCTGCAATTGTCGTCCGTTAACAGGAAGTCACCTCCAATTGTTGCAGCGCAAGGGACTACAATCATTCATAGATCAGTGACCGGTCAGAGTTCCATTTTGAATGACATTGAAATCGGTGAGCTTATCAATAGAGATGCCAGCATGGACCATTACTCCCAAAACGCCAAATGTTACACTTTCATGCAGGAACGCAGGATTGTTTCTAGTGTCCCGTTCCTTCCAGATGGAGAGCCCCGGTAGACACGAGACTTTAGGTATCCCCACAACCAAAAGTCCGCTGGAGTAAGATCTGGTAATCGTACTCATTCTTACATCCTCGGTTTATCACTCTGTCCTCAGTGAATGTGTCTAGGAGGAACGTTTTAACGGAACTGGCAACTTGGGATGAGGCACCATCCTGCATGAAGGTGGTGGTAGATAAAGCACGTCTTTGCTGCAAAGCTGGCATAACGTGGTATCCCAAAAGCCTAAGATAGCGCTCTAACAGGTTTTTCCAACCAGGTTTTTTATAGGAACAGGTTTTCCAGCCGGATACAGGACAACGCTCTTCAAGAAAGAAAGTCCATAGATTGAAGAACGCAGTGAAAATGCATCAAACGATCACTTGCGGAGAATTTAGTGATTTAGCCGGGTACGCACAAGGGTTTGATTTTGCCCATATACGACTGTTTTGCTATTGAAGGCAACGAAAAGTGGGCTTCATCTGTCCACATGATGCTCAGTAACCACTGTGGGTCATCTTCCGTTTGTACAAGCGCCCTTTTGATAGACCTTTCCAGAATTCTTGTTACTTTCCCTGCTTCACGTGCAGTTCGGACAACAAGGACGCCGTCAGCGCCGACGGATGGTCTGCCACACCGTGGACAATCCTTTAATCTTCCCGTTTCCTCAAAACGGCGAACTAAATTCAATATCCCATTCAATGGAATCGAGTTTTTCTTCGCCTTCTTTCCTTTCACCGTCCGTAACTGTCGCAATGTTTCAGTCGCGGATTCATCGTTCATAAGAACGATGAATTCGCGAACGACAGTTTAACCACTAAGGCTCGATCCGGCAGCAATTAGCATGCTGCTGGCGTCCAACGACAGATCTATTTCCAGCCTTGCGTTTTGTAGCTATGCTGATTTGCATACGCCATCGCGGAATGACGTGTGAACGCCATCTATCGGTCATTTTAAATACATTTTTTAAAATGGAAATAACAAAATCCAAAGTTTAAATGAACATATTCCCGCAAACTACAATTTTTTTTCGAGCATAAAATTTTTACTATGATTTTTTTAAATATGCATAAATTTATGCCGCCCCCGGTACATGGTGGATAAGTTAACGAATAGTGCAAGTCAAAATGGCATCGCAATCTTCCTCAAATTCAAATTCATTTTGAAAACGGACCATCTTTGAATAATAAAAATATTTTTCTCGGGCGTCCTGTTAGATCATATACAATTAATTAGGCATTTTTACAATAAGTGTCATTCCTTCTAATGATAGAAAATTGCTATATAAGGAAATATTTTGGAACCTCTTTTCATAGTTATCGAAAAAATGGATGATAATTAAGTAGAAATAAGACAAAATAAATTCAATAGATTTTAAGGAATTTTCAATCACTCCACCAACATTTTTTCGTCAAATTTTGCTTCACATTAGTGAGTATTTTGAAGAAAAAAAGAAAAAGAAAATGCCCTGCATTGTGGTAAAAAATACTCGGCTGCGCAATAATTTCGAGATTAATGCCTGATGCGATTACCCTGACCGGCACTTTTAATGAATGAACTCGCCTCCAAAGACGCCGAGGCGCCGTTGATTCTCCAACCGATGGCAGCGGCTTTCTTCGACATGATGTTATTCAATTCAATCGTTCCTCCTCGAATCCCGATTTCAAATCCAAATTCCGAAAAGGGCAACTCGCCGAGACGGAAGCTTTTACAATCTGTGTGCCATTCCCATGTTTGTCACATTCCATTGGGACACGGGAGGGGGAGGAGGGAGGGTGGCCGGGGACATCCCTATACCTAAATAGAGCATGACAGGCGCCGCAAACACAGTGTGTGCCCGAATTCCAGAATTCAATTTCCTACCGAAATTGTCCCTCGAAATTGACGGAATGGAGGAGATTGCTGCCCCCGCCCTCCGCAACTGGATTTATTGATTTAAAAGCAAAGTTTTGAACTCCATAAAAGCTGAGAAGTGGAGTTTTGTTTTTTTTTCATTTTTCAACATGTTGTTGCGCCGCTGCGAAAAGGCAGGAGAAAAAATGACAACAATCGAATAAAAACAATAGCAGTTTTTTTATGATTATTCGTTACAAATAATTTGGAACAAATTCAACAGGAGAACTTATTCAAACTTTAATAAATTCGTGACTCATGTGATGTGTGTGTGTAACGCTGTTACGGTGGCATAACATTCTGCAAATTGTGAGATTAAAAAATCGTTCTAAATACTTTGCGAGTCAGTCTGCGAGTCAAAGCTATCGGCTTTAGTAGTTTCTGTCGGGGAATAGATGATAACTAAAAAGTGATTTTTAAAATTTTAAACAATTATTAACTAATTAAAAATTAATCGAAATTTGTGTTTGTTTTTTTTTCGTTTCAAATTATTGCATTGAAAACATTTTAAAATTCCAATATTATTTAAAATGTTTTTAAGAGTTTATATTAAATTTTTTTAAGGAAAATAACTTTTAAATCGAAACTTTGAAAGTTAAGCCAATATTATTAAAAGGTATGAGGCGGTTGAAAAAGTTTTGAATAAATTGGAATTGATTTTATAACCTATTTTAATTTTCATACACTGAAGGTTTCCGTTCCTTTTTTTTTTTTTTTTGTGACATTGGATGTGACCTCGTGCCATTCTCCCAATTCTTGATGAGATTCACGCTTCTTTGCTTTATGATGATGTTTTAGAAAGAAAGCAGAAAAATGATGATGATGTTTTAGAAAGAAAGCAGAGCAGTCGAGTTTTGTCAGAGGTGTCAAATGTCACCGCCAGTGCTGCCACGCTGCGCTACAGGAAGCCGATGGGCCTCTATTAAAGTGCTCTCGCATTTTAAGCTCGTTCGATGTTCGCGAAAATCAATCCCTTTTTGGTCAATTATTTATATTAATTGTAATTATTTAATAAAAAGTAACTAAAATAATTTTTTTTTTGCTGACCTAAGTAGGAATTGACTTTAAAAAACCTTATTGCTTGTTTTATTATAAATTATACTAATTTCCTCAATAAAATTTAATCAATGCCAATAGTTGCATTCTCTTAAGTTCTGATGTTAAAAGAACGGATGAAGACGAATAGAAACCTTAAACCTAAATGTCGCCGTTCGTGCTCACAGTCTCATCTCTCGGGTTCTGATGCATTTGAGTGCTCCTCTGGATTGATCCGATCACTGGCACAAGTCACGCAGCTTCCCTAAGATTACATTCACTCTGGAAGACATTTTTCAAATTCTATATATAAATTCTGATGAAAAATAAACTATTGATAAACAACTAAAAAAATAATTTTTCTAGAAATTTTACGCAAACGCCGTAATGAATGTGCTTTTCTGAAATTCGATTTTCTCATGATGAAAAGTCATCATTTCTAACGTGAGCTCATCTGAAAACAAAAGTATCCAATAGTCTGAAAATTAAAGTGCTCCATGCGGAGGTTCCCAAATGATCAGGTACTCCAGGGTTGGATAAAGAGGGTGCTAAGAAGTTGTTATAAAAAAAATGCAGCTACAATCACGATGAGCGGGTGCATTTCTGGTGATTCCACTTTTTGGAGGAAGTATAGGAGAGGGATAATAATGAATGGCTATTATTCCACTAATTAGGAAATTCTCCCCTCGTTAAGAAAAGATTCAATTTTAAATATTAGACTGTGGTTATATTTATTGAAAGTAGTTACAAACATTATATTCAACTTTTGGATTCCTTTTATAATGATCGCATATATAAGTTCTTGAAATTCTAAACTGATTCTACGTTTCGTAGAAATATTGCGACATAAAAAGCTTGCAACGCAATAATACCATTTTGTCACACAATGAAAACAGCCTAACAGTATTTCGAATCTGAATGCTTTGACTGCAATGTGAAGCTCTCATCCATTTTGTTTAAGAAAAAAAAAACAAGTATTTTCTTGTCAATTATTAAATAATTCAATGTATTTATGTTACATTACAAAATAATCAACGGATACTTTCGTCTTCACATTTTTTCTCAGTTTCTCTATGCTCGTGCGAGAAGGCAGCAATCAGGAGCATTCTTTCTTTTCACATGCGCTCTCACACAAGAAGACTTCTTTTCAGTGTTCAAACTGCTGCCCGATAGCATTTCTCTCTCTCTCTCTCTCGATCCTCAGAAGGTATTTTGACTCATCCTCCTCGCGTTCGGAGTCTGGGCAATTAGGCAGGCCAGTGATCAATCATTGGTCACTTTGGGCTAATGAGGGCCGGCTGACGTGACCGGTCCGAGCTCTTCGGACTGGGTGTCCATTAGGTGTCTCGGAAGTGGCGACAATGGCGAGGGTGTGCGTGCTCCCGATGCGTGTGAGGGGCATTAATGGAATTGGATGCGGAGCGCGTAATGCAATTGCCGGGAATCATTGCCTTACCTTCGAACACTCGTCGCCCCCCAGCCTGTCCGGCAGCTAAGAGCAGAATCAATCTTACGGCTGACGTCCGGATCTGTCGGGACACTCTCTTTGTTTTCGGACAGATTTCGACCGAAAGTCACTCGCGGGCTGTCATCACAGGGCTGGATGTCCCAGTGCGGCGAACGGAGAAAAAATGCATTTTAAGTGCAATGCATTATGTAGATAAGACGCTTACTGAAGAATAATTATAAAATGATCAGATCAGCGTGCTCCATTGTGAATGCTTTGCACCTTTGTGTCTTTTATTTAACTCAATCTTTTTTCTTTTTTTTTCATTTCCTTGTGATCTGAAATTTTATGGAACTATGTGTTTCTGACGATAACACAATGTTCTAAGATATTCAGAATGACCCGATAAACGATAGGTTAAATTTAAATTTCGTATGAGTCGATATCGTCTAATAACTAATTTCAGAAAAAAATTAATCAGGAGATTTTATGAATATTGCAGTTACTCCATTTTAGCAATCAGCTGGTCCGATCTATTACTAAATATTAAGATTTCTACCTTAATGATAATTTTAGTAATTCTGGTAAGCATAAAAACGTGCAAAGTTTTCAATTTTTGATACGCTTTAATTTTTGATAGGTAAAAGACAAAAAAAGAAATTTTATAATTAAAGTTAATTAAAAATATATAAAATAATAATAAAAAAAAGGTTAAAAGGAAATCTGCTATGCCTATTTCAATGTATCATGTCGGAACACCATTTTTTGAACGGTCAAGCACCACGTGCTCGTGCAAGTTAAATTACATTTTTATTCATTTTAATCGCTTCATTGAATGAGTCGCTTTAGTATTGCAAACGACCCAGAAAACCTTGTCTCGCATTGATTGCTTGAAAAAATTTCGTATTTCCTGTTTATTGCATTTCATATAATCACGTACTCAAAATGGCATTTTTCTAGGTTTTATTTGTGGTAGTCAGTAACTTATTTCTTTTTAATTAGAGCTGTTGAAAATGCCATGGAAATACGCTATTAAAAGCTGATTTTTTGAGATGCTCGTACAGATAATAACCGTTTTATTTTTCGCCTACGGATTTCTGTTGATGCCACAAACCTCGTTCACAAAACCTCGTGTTCTGACATGATAAAAAGTCTTTTTGGCTTCTGAAAAAAAGAAAAAAACTTTGGCTGATGAACAAAATATGAACAAATGAGTGTCGAATATTTTTTACCCAATAAAGCTGATTTAGTTCCTCGAATTCTATTAATATATATTGACTGGCTAAATCATTCGCAGGTGCGGTTCTACGCCATTTATGATTTTAATTTTTCGTCATTCTAATCTAAATCAACAAATTACATTCAAATAAGAAAATTATGATGGCTTTGTTTTCGCTGAATCCTCACACGTAAATTAATAATATGAAATCCTAAGATCTTATTTTGTAATAATACGTTAAAAAACGTTAAAGTTGCGGATAAATTCGAATTTATAAAAATTGCCGTTGGAAAATGTTTATTAAGGTTCTTTTATTCAATGACTCAAAAAAAACCCATATCAGCAAAGTTTTATAGTCTAATTTTAAACAAGCGTTGAAAAAATACTAATCAATATGCGATAAACTACTGATAGTTTTTGTGACATATTTAAAAAAAAGAAAAGTCCAAGAGTTTAACGGCCCGATCAAGCGAAGTGATTAGTTTGGGCTTCAATGAAACTCTGAAAAGTATTATCTGAAAATACGCATTTAATATTTTTACACATTTTTCAAAATCAAGTAAAGAAATTTTTTGACTAAATTGTCACCATTGATGACATTTTATTTCGCTCAAAATATTTTATAAAATTTTATGGAAGTTTTAAACTCGCTCTTCGTCAATTCGCTTCATTTTTAATGAATCAAAATTCTGTTTAATATTTTTAAAACGTTCGTTGATGGGCTTGAAATTACTAAAAAAATTATTTCTGCTAATAACAAAGCAGAGTGAGTTCATTTATGCATTTGAAATAAACAGACTACAGAGAATGGCTCCATCCACACGGTGCATTATGTCGAAATCACTCAAGGAACACTAGCTACAAAGCGAATCAAAATGTACGCAAAAAGAGAGCAGCAAAGGAAAAAAGACTGTAAAGTTCTAAGTCTGATGTATATGAATAGCCCTTCAAACAAATAATAAGGATCAAAAAGTGAAACACACACAAGCGCAACATATATATCACAGTACGTAAGATAAGAATGATGTGTGCTGGCCCTCTAAAGGCCAGATCGTTTGATCTGCTGTCCCTTTATTCGACTATATAAACTTTTGAGGTGAGAACGTGCACTTTTTTATAAATTTATTAGAATTTGACAGTTAAAAATAAAAATTCCGGCGATAGCTACAGAAAATATCATTGAACAAAAGTATATTTTATTATTAAATTCGAAGTTCAGAAAGGTAAGCGATAACTTGCTTGTTGTGGCGCTCGATGTAGCGTGGCCGGAATCTTTGCTGGTTTCATTCAGAAATACGAGGTTAGCTTCAAAAAAGGTCTTCACATTGTTTCAAAATGGAGGGCAGTGTAAAATATAGTGTAGAAACACTTTACACGGTAAGTTTAGTTATACTAACGTCCCGTTGTAAAGCAGCACTAGGTCTATTTTGAGAGGGACCACGTATTTTTTGAACCATGATCTGATGACGGGTACGACACCTGATCTGGCAACTCATTCTCCACCCCACCCCACACTAGCGGGAGTGCAATTGACCATGAAGGATTTAACGCGACGGTTCTTCGGTGGAGTCGGGTCCCGAACCCTGAAATCCTACGGATTACGTGACAAGACCTCACCCGGCACGGCACTTTGCACGGGAGCTAAGGCGATTCCTCTTGCTTCACGTTGGCACACAGAGAATCGGGGCATTTGTTACAATGTTCGCATTTTCAACATTATCGCACTGAGGCGAAATACCTTGCTCAGATGAACTACAGACTCTCTCTAACTGAAACATTGTCAAAATTAACTTTTCCTTGAATAGATGCGGCTTCCAATTATACACTCCCGACTTTTTATTTAGATTAAAGGGCATTCATTCTGATTCCATCACCCCCGCCCGCCAATTAGAGCTAGATGTTTCGCAAATGCCCGACTCCAGCAACATCACGTGATGGCTTCAGATGCGAATCGCGTGAGCGCATGCTATTATCTCGGTTCCCTACCGTTTTAATAAATTACGAGCAGTATTTGTATACGTAATTGTAGTAATCAGATTTGCTCAAGGGACGAGCGTCTCGTTAAATACAAACCTTTTTGGAGAACTTTCGGCTGATGTGTTGAAAGAAAAATAATAATTAAAACAGTCCACATCTGAGCGATTTTCGTCGGCGTTTGGGTATTTTTCAAATGGCACCAGTTTTGTCATTCCTCCCTCCGGAACATAAATTTTGAAAAATATTTCTTTTGCACGACATCATTTAGTTTTCGAATTGCACATAATTTTAGGTAATAAATGGCGTTTAATAAAGGAGATTGTTTTAAAAATTAGTCAAAATTAAAATTCAGCATATAGTGGTACCGAAAAAGGTGATGGTAGATTCGTGCCCTTTTTGTTTCGTTAATTGCTTTAATTCAGTGCGAAAATTCGATTTTTTTAATCATTATTCAAATACAAACTAGGATAGGGCATTGAATTTCTACAGATGGCGCTTCTTATTTTAAAGTTTCGTTTTTGTCATAAATATTTGTCTCGAAATTTTTCAAAACTTTTTTTTCTTTTCCTTTCGCATTTTGTTTTGTTAGTCTTATTTTTTTGTTCATGTATGCTAATCCTAAAATTTCTTGAGTACATATAAACATATGCCACAACTACATTACCATCCTTTGCAACAAGCTGGTCATATTTATTCATTTCCAAGCGTTATTATTTTTATTCTCTCTTTTTCAAGCATTTGTTTTCGTTGCTTTGAACTGATATTCTTTGTTGACTTGTATATATGAGTGTTACAAGTTTAAGTAGTTCCCTTGTTTTTATTTTTAATTACGTATTTTGTCTTCTTGTTGTTTTTTTTAATTAGTGTTTTTAATTTTACATATCACATTTCTCTAAAAAATTAT
>JAOUZG010020842.1:4745215-4796901 GCA_026289955.1 Argiope argentata
TGTGTGTGTGTGTGTGTGTGTGTGTGTGTGTGTGTATGTGTGTGTGTGTGTGTGTGTGTGTGTGTGTGTGTGTGTGTGTGTGTGTGTGTGTGTGTGTGTGTGTGTGTGTGTGTGTGTGTGTGTGTGTGTGTGTGTGTGTGTGTGTGTGTGTGTGTGTGTGTGTGTGTGTGTGTGTGTGTGTGTGTGTGTGTGTGTGTGTGTATACATACACACAGAACGAGAAAGTTTGATTCTGTGCTTAAAGCTCTCTTTATAAAATTCCAACTAAAAGTTCCTTGGTCGCTCTTCTCCATACACCAGATGGGTGACACTTAAAAGAAAAAAGCTGCTCTGAAATGTTAGTTCGATAAGAATTTTCCTGCTGAGAATTTCAGAACTCATACACCGCGAGAATAATTCCAACCTTTTTATTTTATTTCGTGTAATTTTAAACACTTCCCACGTTTTCCACTCGCAAAATTTAAGAAGAAAAATTTCCACGCATACTCATCAGGAATGGATCGGAATGACAGGCGTTCGCGGGGAGGGGACGTGGCGTCGTTTTAACTGAAATGTAATGTGGAAATCAGCAACGCAATCGAGAGAATAAATGCCACTCCAATGCTGCGTCCCTCACCAAGCGAGAGATGCCGTTGCTCAGTTTCCTAAGGAGTAAGATCCTTCAATGAAAAGGGATGAATGAAACATGAAATAAATTTTCAAAAATATCTTTCTGCTGACGAGATATTAAGGCTTGACTTTTATGAAAAGAGAAAGATTTATAATCTTCAAAATAATAATAATAATAAATGGAAAATTTGTCGAATGTTCACATTTGAAAACCGTTTCAGCCTGAAAAACGTATCTTAGAATCTGGAGCTCCGTCCTTAACGGAATTTTTGAACGTGCCGTTTTTGCATCAAACTTTTAAATTTTTATAAAATTTCGAACAAAATCCTTATCCAGGGGCGGTTTTTTACCTATTTGAGATAAAATGAACACGATGTACAACTGCAGAACGTAAAGAGCCAGCTTCAAGTGAAATCTAGAGGGGACTGCCTGTCGGTGTGTACACTCGCATGTATGCAAATGCAATAACGCGAAAATGCGATGATTTAAATAAATGAAATTTGATTGGCGGTCTTGATATTAAAATTGCTGCCCGGTGTCGTCGTGGCATCGGTGTTTTCAATAAAAAGAGATCCAAACGCATTCTTGCTTTGTAATGTCTTTGCATTGTAAGTGTTCATGGCCTTGCTCAAGATTCACAATATTTATGCGATGGTAGAGAGGGAGGAAGCGCCTTTAATAAGGTGTATGCAAGGAACACTGTTCCCCCGGCTCCTTCGGCACGCACTTTCACTTCTGCTGCTAGAGATCGAAGAAATAGCTCATCACTGAGAGCATCGCCGGAAGCACGGCAGGGAGAATTCTAAAATAAGTTACCGTTCTATACTGGAATGAAATAACTGACATATAGCAAAATGCCAGAAAATATAGAGTAACTGTTAATGAATGAAAAGGGTGCCAACTTGTATTATTAATATTTTTTTTCATTTCGTATAACTAAAAAAATTTTTAATCACATTCTATCAATCGTTTATACAAGCATCATTTTTTTAGTGTTTTAAGACGGCAACATTTAGTTGAATAAAATGTAAAAACATCAAAGATAATGTCATTTACAATGGAAAATATTTAATTTTAAATCGTCCTTTCGTTTTAAATAGGCAAATCTTGCGACTTCATAAAATATAAAATGCTAATAAAAATATTTGAAGCCACAATTTATTCATTAAATTCCAATAATGAAAATTTACTACTTTTTCCGAACCCCAAAATGAAATCATTAGTCAGCAATAAAATGGAAAATAAAATGAATGTAATGGAAAATAAAATAAATGGAAAATAAATGAAACTTTCAAATAAGTAACAGTTTTTTTGAAATGAATATGAGATCAACTCTCATAGAGCCTAATTCTTTTATTTCTTTGTATTGTCATCAATGCCTGCACTTGCTAACGTTCAATTTAATTGCTTTTTATTATAATTTTAAAAATAGTAAAATAAAGAAGCAATTTTCATTGCATCTTCTCACAGCATTTTTGTATTTGATGTTTCTTCCATCTTCAATTTTAACTCAAACGTTTTATTTTCTACTGAAAGGACACGAATTTCGACGGTTTCCATTAAAGTTCCCTTCCCAACGAGCAATAATTCAAACACATATAATGCAAATTTACTGCGAGCTACTTTTAAGCAATTCTGGGAATGGTATCTCTTATGTTTGCTTCTTTCACCGATTTATAAATATGACTGATAACAAAACTTATTTTTTAAATTTGATTTTAAAAAATCTAAAGGAATTTCTTTTTTTCAGGGGATTCGGACATGTTTCACATGTTGAAGCTACTATTATTACTGTCAAATGTTGCGGGAGATAACTCGAATAACGGTCAGATCTGGTATCCAAAACCCCTCAAATTTTTTTAATCGATTATTGAAATCTTCGGCATGATGAACAGCCGCAGGAGAGGTCACCACAACCATTTCTCGAATACTTTCAGACGGATGTGTTTTCTCTCTCCAGCGGCAAATAGTGTGGATCCTGGATGAGGCCGTGGACGACATGAGTGCTCACATTTTTATTTTCCAAGTCCCACCAATGAGAATCTTCAAATAAAGGAAAAATAAACCAATATTTATACTAACTGTGTATCGTTGGTGAATAATACTTACGAAAGGTCTCATCAGCGTGCTTCGGCGATTAACCATTGGGGTGTAGTTAATACAAAAGTATTAGGAAACTGAATAGAAATAATATTTCGCTAACCTTTTATTTTTTACTGGCGCATTAAGAACAAATTTTACTCAAAACTACGATTGTAGTCCCAAAAACACATAAGAAAATGTATTGGTTTAAGTCACTGGACTCTTGAATTATCGTTTTTACATGCATGTGAAGGTCAGGCCTTTCACACGTCAGTTGTTATGCAAATTTCATTCACAGATTCACTGAAGATGTTAAATGTGCATACGAAATTTTACTTCACTTAAAAATTTGGACAGAATTACAATTTGATGAAAGACCTTCATACCGAATTTTATCCATCCAGCTCATTCCATTTCTGCTCATCAAACTCATGGAGACACAGACAGAGGGACAGAAACAGTTACGAAAATGTATTTGTCTGGTTCAAAAAATAAAAATTCGGATATACATTTTTTTAATTATGGAGGTTTGTCAAAATTACGAAGAGGAACTGCTTTTACCGTTGTAATACTTTCTTTTGTATATTTCATACACGAGAAAGTAAAAAAAAAATTAAGTGTTAACAAATTTTTTTCATTTCTAGTAAAAATAATGACGTGTTTAAAGGTTGTATTTATAAAAAAGTTGAATAAAAATATATTATTCAACAAAATTCTTTTAAACTTATTTAGATTATTAATAAATTATTGCGCGAAAACAAATTACAAGCGTTAAAAATCGATGACTAATATATAACTAAAAGTAACGGCAATCAGCATCCATTAAACGACCGGGGAGAGAGGGGGAAGAAATCACACTATGCTGAGAATTTTTCCTGCGATGACAACTTGGGGGAAATTTTTAGTTCATTAATCCCGATATTAATGAATATGTGTTCCGTGCTTAGAAATAACAACAAGCGAAGGAAGGACGATGAGCCGTCCATGAACGGAAGCCTGTTTCCAAGCAGAGCATTTGTAACTCAGCGAGGCAGTTGTCTTCCAAGTTAAATTAAAGGACTTTCAAAAATTCGATGAGTATATTGCTTCGTTAAACACTCAAAACTTTCCCTTTATTTTTTATTTGAGGATGAAAAAAACATTTATTACTTATGTAATTTATAATATGTTATCAGCGTTTTATCAGATAATAATTATTAATAATAAATAACCGTTGAAAGAACATTTTCTTTCTTAATTCCTTTATTTATTTATTTAACTTTATTTTTTTCAAGAAAGGATACAGAACTTGTCCCTTTTCTTTTCATAAAGCTAAAAGCTTGTGTATTTTAATCGTTCTAACAATTCTAGAAATTTTCGATGATATGCTTTTGAATTTTAACAATTTTCAAAAGTTTTGAGAACTTGACAAAAATTTTAATGTAGTTTTTACCTTTGAGTGCAAAATTAGTAAAATTTATATAATTTTTAGCCTTTGTCACCAGTCTATAATATTTCTAAATTGTTGTATTCCTGTCAGGTTGGAATCTTTGAAACTGTTCAGATATTTTCTATTCATTTAAAAGAGTTGGATTTTACCTTTTGAAAAAAATTTGGTTAAAGTATCACCTCATACGACATATTTAGACACGAGGAATAAGTAAATTATTCTGCGTTCTGGAAAAATCATAAAATTAAATTGAAAATTTAAGCGTTATTTAAAAATTTATAAATATAGATGACGGTCTTCTCCTGAAGTTTCTAAAGACCCAGTTTTAATCTCCACAAAATTTCTTTGATGCCTTTTTGTGCTTAAAAAGAATGGTATTTTCTTAATACCATGGAAAATTTGTTAATTTACCACTGACTGAATTACAATAAAAATTTTATTGATACAAAATTTTAATTAAAAAAATTCGGTTAAAAATGTGTGGAGCAAGTATAAAAGGTAATTTCTGAAATTAAAACTGTAGAAAGACTTTATTTGTAACATTTATTAACTTCAGGCAGCAATACAGAATTATTTGTCAATAGTTTATTTTACACAAAAATTTGTATTAATTGTACTTAAAAGGGATTTTAATTATTATCTTTAATTAGCAAACAGTACAGAGTATTACGAATGTAGTGTAATTGCCATTTCTCATATTATCAGTTTTTCTTTTCTTTTTCCGTATACAGTATCGAGGAAAACTACAAACAAATTTCTGCATAAATCCTCAGAGTTCTATTTTTAAGCTCAAATTTCTTTCTGTTAGAAGCAAACACGAAATGTTTTAATGAAAAAACGTTAGTTCTTGAATCCTTCTTGAAACATTAACAGAATTTTCAAACCAGTTTCCAGTTTTCGCCGGCCAGCGGCGCCCCGTGCTGAAGTCGGGAGAATAAACAGTCGCAAGATTCGTCAATAAATGCGTCACTGACTCGAGTGTCATTAAAATTTCCAATATGTTTGCTTCTTTCAACCAGATCATTAATTTGTTCTGAAAATAATTCGAGCAGCGGGCCCTTTTTTCTTCCCAGGGCATTTTCGGAGAGTGTTTATCCAAATGTTAATTATTGCCAGCCGGCGTTAATTATCTCCCCGAATATAAGCCTCGACTCAGGCCTAATTGGCCAATTCCCACCCATCTGCCTACTAATTAGCGGCAGTGCTGTCACCGAGGAAGAGACAAAGTGCTATCTGCGGATAGCTGCTCTTCCAGCGTTAATCCGATTCACTGCCGTCAGGGCCGTTAAGTCTGAAAGGAATTAACGCCTGGGATCTTTTTTTTTCTTTCTCTCTCTCTCTCTCCTCTGCTTCTCTTCCTTCGATTTTGAATGGCGTGCTGCTATTGCAAAAGGAATTTTGTTCATATATGATGTATAGTGGATCCCCCTGAAAAAAGGCAAAAATATTTTCGTAAAATAATAAAATTTTTGATTATAATAAACGTAACTTTTTATTATGCAATATAAAAAAAATATTTACAAAAAAGTAATTTAAAAAGTTTTTAAAGTCGATTCCTACTTAGATCAGCAGAGAAAAATTTCATCTTAGTTTCTTTTTATTAAATAATTGCAATTGATATAAATAATTTATGAAAAAAGGATTGATTCCCGCCAGAATTGAACTCGCATTCTTCACCTTCACGTGAAAAATGGCAAATTCCTCGCATTTTACCTATCGAGAAACTACCCGTCGATTTCAGTTTTCATTACAAACTGCTGAAACTCTATTTAAAGTATTAAAAATGAATTAAATTTAATGAACGAATTAATATTTCTAGAATATTTATTAACATCGAGTGACATCCACTGCAAGTTTGAAAAAAAATGCATTCGAACTTGAGTGGATGAATAAAAACTATTTTATTAGCGATTGAAATTTGAGCAAGATATATTGTTGTTGTCGTTTCCTATGGCACTTGCCATGGACAAGTTCGCTGAGGTAATCAACGGTTTAAGCCTAATCTGCATCTCTTGTTCCGTAGTAGCGTCAACTAGGGCCAAGAGCACGATTTTTGCTACTCACTCATCACATTCGTTTTCACAACCCCTTCTTACAGAGGGGCACATTCACACACCTTGCAGATAGAACATAGAAGAATGGCCACGTCTAAATCGGGACTCGAATCTGGGACGCCCAGATCAAAGGGAAGAAGCGCTAACCCTTCGCCAGGATGCCAGCAAGCAGGATATATAAATATATTTATAGGGGGAGTGTGAACTAATTGTAGGAATTGAAAAAAATTGGTTTAGAATTGCTTTGACGGGTTATTGAATTTCTTTTTGCTTTAAAATTCTGACATAAAATATAATTATATCGCTTTTATTTAAGAACAGTAGCATCATATAATTAATGCTCTTCGACCTATTAGTTTTGATTGACTATTTGTACATAAACATAAAAATTGAGGGTTTTCATTCAGAAGAATATTTCGTAGAAAACTGGCTAAGAATCGAAACGAAAAAATTCGGATTGACAAGTTGAATTTATATACTTCTGAATTCAGCAATTAATATGAAATCATTTTAGTTTTCCGTCTGTTTTCTTATAATGTGGGGGGAGAGGATTGCACTTTTGGGTACAATTACTGAATCATTGTTCACTAAAAATATTTCTACATTTTGCTTGCCAAAATATGACAGCACATGGTTCTACTTTAAGCACGTTGTGTTCTACTTTTATAACCCCGAGTTCAATTATTTGTCAATGGTATTAAGAGATAATTACTGCCTTTTGAAACTAAAATAATGTATTTCAAATATAGGCGGTCATCGAAATAAGGGAAAACTATTGTAACGTTTTGGCCGGAGCTGCTGGTGAGTTGCGCCGAAAACTAACTCAGGTATTGGAGAAATGAAATTCTATTTATTTTCAGCTATAATACATATATATTTCGCACAGGTACACCTTCTTGATTAATGATTATTTCGCACAGGTACACCTTCTTGATTAATGATTTTACAAGCACATAAGTAATTCAGTTCAGAGTTCCACTAGAGAAAGGTGCTGTGCTTCAGATAAGTAAGGAATCTCTCTCGGAGGTGAAGAGATCTGATGGAGTTCTGGAAGCTCCCGAAAGATTCAGTCCGAGGTCGGGATTCTCGTCTCGTCGATTAACCTGATGGATTTCTGGAACGCAAGGGGATGAACCGGCTGAAAGAGCAGCTCAGAAGACAGCTGTTCAACTAATGGGAGGTCTCCCCAAAGCTCGGTTGAGCTTTCACATTTCAGTCAGGGCGCAAAAGTTTAAAAGTTCCGATGAACTTCCCCGTGGGCTCAGCTACAGGGCGTGGCTGCCTAAGTACACACCAAATTCTCTCCTGAGAATTTTACACAGAATTCCAAGCTGAATTCTAGGTCCAATCACTAGCTGCTGCTTTGTAAGTCGGCTTCCTCAGTCCATCCTCTCTGTTGGCTTTTTCTTCTTACTCCTCCAGTCGGTTCCCTTTTTATCTCGGTCTCAAAGGCTGATCCTCGATGGCAAAATGACCAATCAGGATAATTCCCAACTTTCATTGGATCCTCTGACCTAAGTTATCTTCCAATCACAAGAGAGGGGACGGTGATTAGCAAAGAGACGCGTTGGCGCCTTCTTGTCTGTTGCAAGAAGAATGGAAAAGCCATCGGCAGCTGATCTCCATTTTGCCGGCTTGAAGGGCGGGCGTCTTTTATTTATTGACAGGGACACATCTACTTCTCACCCTCGCCGTTTGTTCCAACACATGTCCAGCCCAGTGATGACCTCGCAAATCGCCCAGACACTTTAGCTTGGCCTCGGTACTTAAATTTGAATACTAGGGGTCTGCATTCTCCGCATTTTACAAATTACCCCGCCATCTGGGGCTGCTTAGCCGTGGGAGCGCAGTTTGCTATATCTCTACTTGTCATTTATCTGAAGAAGTCCTACTATAAACGAATACAAGAATTGTTAGCAATAAAGCGTTGAACCATCTGAGTGGAATAGTGCAATATTGAATATTGAATAGTGATAAGCTGAATATTGACCCTTTCTTCATTGCGATATAACGAAAGTTCCAAAAATCGTATCTTTGGGGGGATTGATTGCGTCGAGATTGAGGGACTAGGAAGCAACAGTAAAGGGTCCACTTTTACCACGTACTCATCAAACCCCAACTGGGCAAGTTTGGCTGTATGAATAAAAATATTATCTTTCTAAAAAAATCCAGCCCATGCCGGAAGCAAATTTTGATCATAGGATGGACTTGGTCAGCTAAGGCATCTCTGTACTTCTTCCCAAAGATCGGGAAACCTCTATACCTTTCAGAATCGCACCGAAGCAACAGGAAACCTCGATATGGCTGCCTTACCTTACCACGACAGATCCACCTCCAAACCTGACAGCTGGAAGGAGAAAATCGCGATCCTGCGCTTGTGCTGGAGTCTTCCGAAAGTGTTCCCGTTGTAACGTTTTGGCCGGGGCTACTGGTGAGTTGGGCCGTAAACAAACCAGGACTTGGAGAAATAAAAATCTATTTATTTCCAGCTATATTACATATATAATTTGCACAATTACACCTTCTTGATTAAATAGGTTACGAACACATAGGCAATTACGTTCAGAGTTCCACTAGGGGAAGGTGCTATGCCTCAAATAGTAAGGTAGTCTCTCTCGTAGAAGAAGGAGGGTGAAGTTCTTGAAACTCCCGCAAGATCTGGTCCGAGGTACGGGATTCTCTGCTTGTCGATTAACCTACTGGGTTTTGTAGAGCGTAAGGTGATGAACTGGCTGGAAGAGCAACTCAGACGACAGCTGTTCAGCTACCTGGAGGTATTTCCAAAGCTCGGATGAGCTGTCACACTTCAGACGAGACGCTGAATGATTCCAAATGTTCCGATGAACTCCACGTGGGCTTGGCTACAGGGCGAGGCGGCCTACGTACCTTCCAAATTCTCTCCTGAGAATTTTCCACAGAATTCCAAGTTGAATCCTCCCTCCCAGCACCAGCGGTTGCTTCGTCAGTCTCCTAACACTTGGCTCCCCCCTCGGCTCTCTCTGTTCACTCTTTTTATCTCGGTCTCAAAAACCGGCCCTGGATGGCAAATGACCAATCACAAGAGAGGGGGAAACGGCGTCTAGCAAGGAGACTTCTTGGTTCCGTCTAGTCTGCAATCTCCACCTTCCACAAATTCCTCCGTTATCTATAATTGCTTTCCCGTGGGAATGCAATTTGATATATTTCTCCTTATCTATCCGAAAACGTCACACCGTCATGTTTTGAGAAAAGTGGGAAAGATGATTCGTCTGACCCAATACCTTTTTTTTTCACTTATCAAACAACCAGGTTCTGCGGGTGTGGCTCCATTTCAAATGATGTTCGGCATTAAACCAGTGACGTGTGGCTCAGGAATTGATATTTTGCCACAAACGTTTTGTTTATGAAAGTGTTTCCCGCCTGCAGCAATCGTCTCTGGAGAATCCTGAGGCTGATTGATCCCTGCAGCCACTCCGGCTGGATGTGCCTCCATCGAGTCTGTCTCGCAGCGCTATGCTAATTGCGATAGGCAATTAATTAATCTCTCTGAGTCTCTGAAAGGTCGGAGACGGTGCACTTTTCACTAAAAGGCAAGACTTATGCCACTTCACTGAAACTATAAAGTGCCGCTATCATATGTAGCACTTTATAGTTTCAGTGTATATCGTATACTCTTTTTTATTTTAAAAAATCTGGTAGCTGGAGTTATATTTTGATTATTGCAAAGAGCATTCTTAAATGTCACTTTCACTCGCAGCAATTTCCATTATTTTGATGGCATCTGCATGCGTAGTCACAAAATAGAATAGATTTATTACATTAATTTGTTTATACATTTTTATTTAGTCAAAATTTCAAGTTTGATATATAATTTTGTGAACGTTGTTGTTGCTGTTTCTTATGGCACTTGCTCTGAACAAGCTCGCTGAGGTAGTCAGCTATTTAAGCCTGAACAGCATTTCTTAGTTTGTAGTAGCGCCAACTAGGGTCCAGAATATTTTTACTACTCACTACTCACATTCGCTTCTCTCCTGAGAATTTTACACAGAATTCGAAGCTGAATTCTAGGTCCAATCACTAGCTGTCGCTTCGTAAGTCGGCTTCCTCAGTCCATCCTCTCAGTTGGCTTCCTCCTCTTACTCCTCCAATCGGTTCCCTTTTTATCTCGGTCTCAAAGGCCGGCTCTCGATGGCAAAATGACCAATCAGGATAATTCCCAACTTTCATTGGATCCTCTGACCTAAGTTATCTTCCAATCACAAAATAGGGGACGGTGATTAGCAAAGAGACGTATTGACGCCTTCTTGTCTGTTGCAAGAAGAATGGAAAAGCCATCTGCCGCTGATCCCCATTGTGCCAGATTGAAGAGTGGCATTAATTTGTTTATACATTTTTATTTAGTCAAAATTTCAATTTTGGTATATAATTTTGTGAACGTTGTTGTTGCTGTTTCTTATGGCACTTGCTCTGAACAAGCTCGCTGAGGTAGTCAGCTATTTAAGCCTGAACAGCATCTCTTATTTTGTAGTAGCGCCAACTAGGGTCCAGAATACTTTTACTACTCACTCATCACATTCGCTTGTACAGCCCATTCTTATGGGGGGCACATTCACACACCTTACATATAGAAAATAATCATGCCAGGACACCGGTATTTTGTGAATAATAATGTTATAATAATATTATCATCTTGCGTGAAAAATATACACATTAATGGAAATATTAAAGAAGAAATATTTTCAATATTCAAAGACGATATTTTGAAAAAGTATATTTTTCTACTATGCATAATTAGATGTATTTAAACCAAGAACTTTTCTTTTATAAAACTGGAGAAAATGAAAGCTGCCTTCTGTTGAATCATTTCAGAAAGGCAGTTTTTCGCGCAATTATTTATTATTATTACCTTTCTTTTATTGTCATCTTTTCCAGAGAACCTTCAAGACATTTATTCAGATAGTCATAGGATTGAATGATTTTTTTTTTTTGTAATGAAAAGTCAGCTTTATAGTATTCTTACATTTTCTTAGATGGTGGATTATTTTAATCACATAACCATCATTTTTACAAAATTGACAATATAAGGTTGCATTATCCTTATTTTTTAAATGATTCATTAAACAATTAACTTAAACAAGTTTCTAAGAAAGTTGCATCTGTTTGGAAAATCATTTTAACCATAGATCAAATTAAAACAAATAATTATTCTGGTTCGACTGAATTCCCTCGAATAAAATAAAATCTGTTTTGTTTCGATACATTTTCAACCCAAAACATCCCAAAGCCGAAAATCCCTTGTTACTCTTAAACGGGCCACACCCAACTTCTGACGAACCACGTCCTATTATTCATTCGCCTGGCCCTGATAAGACTGTGCGGGAGACAACCTCTGTTTCCTCATCGGGGAAGCCTTCCTCAAAATATCTTTCCAAAACGAACTCAACAGAAGCTTTTCTCACTTCAGCCCAGGCCATTTCTCTTCCCGGCATTTCCCGACAAACACGGGCAAGAACACGATCGGGGACCTGAAGGATATCGGAAGCAGGCGCGCCCACTTTTGCGATTCATATTTCTGGTCACGTGACCCTAATCTACGTGTGATGAAAGTGAGCCTTAATGACTCACTGTGTCCAAAATAAACATTAACCTCCCCCCCCCTTCTAGGAAGTCCGAGTTCCATGGCGCTGGCACGCCACACCTGACATTATTAATTTCGGGCCCGGCTCCCGTCCAGCGGCCCGACGATCCCATTCGTCTTCATTACTAGGCGCTCGGATTGACCGCGTCACGAGAATTACGCAAAACTGGACATGATTGCGAACGTTTAACTTTAATTTGTGTGCGTCGCGTGAAGTGCTTAAAACAAAAAAGGGGGCGAGCGAGCGAAAGGGGGGAAGGGGCGAGTAATGGATGGCAGTTTTATGCGGCGGATATTCGTAAAACGGGAGCCTTTATGGGGTGAGAATTTGTCAGGCTCGCCTTATAATGGAGTTGAAAATAGAGTGACGCCGATCAGAATGCGGCAGAGCTCCGGTGGCTGGACGTCGACACGAACGGATTTCAGGGGCGAAAACTGTAAAGAAATATCGGTTTTCATTTGGGTTTCTTTTTTAAAAAATCAGATCAGACTCATTGTTGGGACCAGCTTATGATGTCTGATTCGATCACGGACTCTTCCCAGTGAATTTCGAAACGGATTCTTTAAAACACACAACTTTTTAAATATTTTTATTGACTCTTTGCTTGCAGATTTAGATTGTATTTCAACGTTCGGGGAACGGAGTGCATCATCGTATTCCAATCTATCTTCCACGTGTTTAACTTGAGTGGTTAATCTTCTACTCGTTTCTCACGTTTCATCTCTAACTAAAGATTTTCGCCATCAACTAAGAAAATAACTAGTTTATCTTCAATTAATGCACTGCCATAAAAATCCGGTTTACTCAAATGAAATAACGGGTTAATAAAGAAACGACAATTCATTGATAACAAAAATATGTTGCAGCAATTGATCCTGAAGGATTCCGCCGGTCTGATTTTACAGGTTTTTATTTAATTTCGTCTGTTTGTCGCGTGTGGAGAAGGAAGTTTTGGAACGGATGATTGAATGGGCGATGATCCCATGAGAAAGAAAATGCTTAAGTCAACAGAAAATGCGATTTGAAAGTATAGTTTTGCTAGAATTTGCTATTTGTATGATTATGCATTTTCCACTTATTTTTTTAAAAATGTTACTCTAAAAATCTGCTGAAAATATAAATATTCGGTGGTAAGTTATATAAAATAAGTGCTACACTCATTTCTCGTCCTTTTTTATTTCCGTGATTTTTTTACGACTCTTGTATGTCAGTGAAATAGGCCGGGATCACCTAGTTGATATTGCGTACAGCGTACTCCTTAGGTTAAGGGTTCGAAGCTCACCAGCCTAAAGATTCCCCTAGTGTGAGGCTCCACGTCGAGAGTAATACCACAAGGGGTTCTGGTTCAGAGGTGATCGTTCTCTGTTCCAGGTCTAAATTACGATCTGAGATGAATGAATTTGCATGATTGAAGTCCGCCCCCTAAAAAGGGTTGTGACGTGTGAGTAGCTAAGTCGTACTCTTAGTCCTAGATGGTGCTACGTGTAAAACAAAGAGTCGCATTTCTCAGGCCTAAAATCTGCTGATCGTATCAGCGGGGACCTACCCATGCCAAGTGCCATTAGTCACAACAACAACGCATGTCAGTGAAATATGATTTTTACGCCAGAATTATTTTTTCTTCCACGTACCAAACTGCATACTTGGATGCACCATTCATAGGAAAAGAAAGGCGAATAGACATTTTCCGTAAGAGACCCTCCCCTGTGACAAAGCTGCGAAGTTGCTCAATCTCTGGCATCGTCAGCAGAAATCGGAATGCACCATAAAAGCTTTGAAAAACATTATCAATACTAATTTGTCTAATATAGATAAAGGAGTAAAAAAATTGAATAAATTTTGTAAAATTAAAACAATTTAATTCTCTTTAAATGAAATGTACTCTCGTGTTGAACGCAAAAGCATTAGAAGACAGTATTTTTTTTTTCTTTAAAGACTTAAAAAGTAGGAAAAAATGAAATATTTAAATTCTCTCATCCTTGAAATACTAAACACATTTGAAATGGTGCATATTTCTGAAGGATTGTGCCATCGGTCTTAATTTACTAAACGAAATTATGCTGAAGATGCTTGATTGTAAGTAAAGAATACTTACCTTCGAAATCTTCCAAAAGGAACTTGTGGATCTTTTCTACCACAAGTTCCAAAAAATCCCCAACAAATTAATACAATTCATTAATTGCTCTTCAACCATTTTTGGCAAACAATATATTGCGTACAATATTTTGTCACCATGATGCGCAATGAAATCATGGTGACAAAATTGATAAAAATTGCTAAATTTTCCCCTTGAATCCTAGTGTAAATCCTTTGTACATTTTTTTAATTTCAGCGCTCTGTTGGCCTCTTTTCTCGTACTTCTTCGATTGGCCGAATCGTATCATCAAATGTCTCTTTTTTTTTACACTTCTGTGTCTTTACATTACTAATTCCTGCATTCTTTAGTTAGTTAGAGTCTAGTTATTAGTTAATTTCGTAACTATTATTTTGAAAGAAATTAATTCGTAACTATAAGCAGGTGAAAAAAATTTCAAACTTTGATTTCTTAAGTTTCGGCTTTCATTTTTTATATATTTTAAGTTTATTAAATGGAATTTCCCACAAAAAATGATTGATTTTTTAAATTTATTTGAACTAAAACACCATAATTCGTCAATTTACAAAATAAGAAAAGATCTATCGTCACATTAAGAGCGTAGCATCTATTACGCAAATCTTAACTTCTATTGGAAAAGGATAACAGACGTTGCTTATTAATACATCTAAATCTCCAGTATTAAGTGGAAAAAACATCCATCTTCTCCTTTGATGATACGGAGGAATGTGAGTGTTAACCTTGTTTAGTTGTCATGAAAAGTATAAAAACCTGAAGAAAAAAAATGAATGCCACAATTGTATTGGCTTGGAGGGATTGTCCAAGAACAGTCCCCTAAATTTATATTCGGATTTCTTGCTTGATACTCAAACTGTGGAAGTGAAATGCGTAAAAGAAGAGAGAAAAAATCATATTCTAAAAGTGTTATTCTTCGGTTTCAAATTATGCAATTATTGATTTTTTTAAAAAAAAGAAAGATGAAAAATGGACATTTATGGTAAATTAGGAAGGCAGATACCCTTTTCTGGCTGATCCTTACTTGTGAACATTATTCTTTACTGTTTTCAAAGAAATCAATCGTGATAAAATAGCATTTTTTTTAAAAAAAATTTAGGATATAATTTTAACGTCATTTTTTTGAATTCTCCTATCAGATATCATTCAAGACGGTGCATCATTTTGACATTTTATTTATTTATTTAATAATATTAATAATATACTTTTTGAAATAAGTCCGCCTTCTAAAAAAAACTGCTTTCATTCGATTGAACGTCGAGTAACTCTTTATTAAATCATTTCCACAGAATGAAATCCGTTACAGTCTTGCCAGCAATTTTTTCAGGCACTGCCTTTGAATTGGAATTTATCTTCATAAATTGCAAAGCAGTGAAAAGCTTCCATACACATCATTGAAACAATCCTATATTTCCTTTCCTGTAGAAAAATAATTAACGCTTCGACAGCGAAATGCGCAAATCGGTTTTCAAATCCCTTTAGATTTTGTAACTGGCTTCATTGAGGAGGGCCCATCGGGGAAAAATTGCGCCACAAAGCTTTCCAATTTCAAAAGGGAGGCCGAATTTCCATCTGGCGGGCATTCTTGCAGTCTTTTCTTCTACGGAAAAGAGGTAATGACTGCTAAAAGATTCCCTCCTGGATCTCGACAATGGCGGATAATTTTTAATCACGATCATTCCTCGGCCCTCTCCTCTCTTACCTGCTTCCTCCCGTCTTTTGTTTTATTTAGAAACCGAAGAACAATTTCCTTTTGTTCTGCCAGAGATCAGGGCTCACCAAACAGGGCGGAGGAAGGACGGGGGAGACGACTTTTACTGCTTCCGTTTTTGCTGAAAACGATCGCTACGGGAGCAGGGGGGTGGGAGCAGTGGGAGGGCTGCGATGGAAACCGACTTTTCAGTCTCGTTAAAATTAATTAGCTGAGCTTGCCTTAATAACCGCGATGGCGGAGGGTTATTCTGACCAATGACAGTCGACGGAGGCAATCGGGGTATTCAGACGACATATTTCAACTTTTTCTCGTTCATTCTTTTTACAAATACATTTATCCATCCTCCCCCTCCCCCTCCTCCTCTTGTTCAATCGTTCTTTTACATCGAACAAAAGAAGGCGAAAGGAAAAGAAGCGAAAGTACGACTTTGGAAGAAATAATAATAAGAGAAGAAATAATAACGATAAAAAAGGGGGAGGCCCTTTTCCGAAAACGAGCTCGCCGTATTACTAATGAGGCAATTGCATAATGAACTTTTCAAGTTCTTTTTCAGCAGAAACATCAAAAGGAGGAAAAGTCGAAACTAATCGAGGGATATTTTTTGAAGCGGTAAGAGGGGGCAGGGGAAGGGAGGGGGCAAGAATTTTTGAAGGAGAAGAGAGAGAGGGGGGAAAGGAAATTTAAACGAGTTCGTTTTTAAAAAAGGGGAGCATAATTGCTCAAACATGAAACAATTAATTTTCCGGCGTCGCAAAATGAATTAGCCGCTTTAAAAGAGGGTTCATCTTTTGTTTTCATGGAAAGCATTTTCGTTTCTAATGATCTTTAAATAAAGTCATTCGTAGTTTAATTACTGCCGCAGCGGAGTCGACAGAATGGGCGGGCTGCTCTTTTCTATCGTCGAGCTTGTTTGTGAGCGCAGAGTTCCTAAAAATGGTTCGAAATGCTTTTTGGGTGATATTCTTATTTAGAAAGGCATATTAACAGTGTAGCATTGCATATAATAACGTTTTGAAACGCTAAAGGAGTAGGTTTTTATCATCAGGTGGCATTTAAATGCTATATTAAATACAATTAAGTGAAGTAAAAATCAGCCAGATTAATGTTTTTATAATTCATTGTAAGCCCAAATGCTTGATTGCTTAAATTTTTATATTGAAATGACCATTTACCAGCTAAAGTAATTTCTTGGTTATATATATATATATATATATATATATATATATATATATATATATATATATACAATCTTTTCTATGTAGCAAACAAAATTTTAGAGCTCGACCGAATTTGATTATAGTCTCGACAATAGTGGATAATTTAATTATAACAGCAATGATAAATTAATAACAACAGCTATGATGTCATAGTCCTACGTCGGCTTTTAAAAAAATCTGTTGTGAAGAAACATAATATAAAAGCAATACTGGTAAAAGCAGGTTAACCTTTTAAAAACGCATCTGCTTTCAAAGGAGCATACATAATAATAATAATACAAAATTGGTAAAAGCAGGTAAAAAATTCTTCAACCGCAAACGAAAATTCCGGAGACACCAAAACCTCCTAACTCAAACAACATCATGCTCTAATAAAAAAAATCGAGTACTGAATGAAATGATCTTCTAGCGCAATAAATTATTTCCAATAAAAGACGATTCTTATCTTATCCCTCAAAAATTTAGCTTACCCCTTAAAAATTTCTTCACTTTAAGAAAATGACAAAGTTTTTAACCACTGACAAATGGACTGTATGAAAAAATATATATAAAAATGCGCCCAACCATCAACTTCTATTTGAATTAAAAGCATTCAGATCGTTAGGACAGATGAAGGTATGTATTACTTACATGAAAGGGGGAAAATATTTCAAGGATTTTTTTAAGTATTACAAATATTTATGCTGCATTTATTTTATATTTTTAAAATGGAAATAAATTTGACAGGAACTTTAAATCTTTTTTCATATTTTAGTTACACTGTAAGTCTTTTTCACAACCTTTTAGGGTATTAAATTATAAAGCATTGAATTCCAACCAAGTAATGTTTTCCAACCACTTTGGTCAGTGGTTGCTCAACTATTGGATAGAAGATATTTTTGCTATTGTTTTAAAAGCAAATCTAAGCCGTCCTACTTGTCGATTTTTCGGCATCGAGACGTCGTGATTTAACGCTCTTGTGGAGCAAATTATTACATCGTTAAAGCTTTAATTCGAGTTTAAAATCATGTGTGATCCGATTGAAAATCAGTTATAATATAATTAAAATAATAATCGCTGATTTTTGATTTTTTTGGTTTTCCATGTTTCACTTTCTTTTAACAAAATGACACCGAATAGAAGATTCTTGAATAAATATGAATCTTATTCCTCATGAGCAGCTTTACAAGTAGCAGGATTTGAGAGATGTGCGCCATTTATAAAGATTGTGAATGGTCGGCTTGGGTTGCTCCATTTTGTTGGGTGGAATTTATGGTATTCAAGCAAAATTATTTATGAGATTAATCTTCTTTTGTATCATTCTTTTTTTTATTTTTAAGAAGAAAATTAATCAAGTTGATATGTTTCTTTCCAAAAAACAAAACAAAAATTTATCCAATCCATATAATATTATGTTAGCCATTAAGTATGAGTGAATCACAGAATATCTTTTAAAATCATAATTTAAAAAAAAAAAACTCTAAAGTATTAATAGATTTTTACATTAATTTGCACTAACATTTTATAGTTCTAAATAGTTAGTACTTAAATATATATTTCTTAGTAGTTCATAAGATCATAGAGGATAAAAATTGCTCGAATTTTTTCTATTGATATTTAATTGCCGCACCTATTTTTCATCTCCAGTAGGCTGATTCGCACAAATGCTCTAATTATACACTCTATGACAAAAAAAATCGACGCAACAAGAAGGAGTTGCCCAATTAAGACAAAAATTGGTAGATAGGAAGACGATGTACAGAATAGTAAATGATTAAAATCTCGGAACAAATTCAGAGTTACAATAATAAGTTCAAAATGGTGTTAACCAACCTCTAGACTGGATACAAGCTGGCACACGGCGTGACATAGTCCCATAAAGCCTCCGGTTGGTCTCCCGCGGTTTTTCCTGCCAAATTCTCTCCAATTGTCGAACGACGTCATCAACATTACGTGGCAGATACAATCTCCACTCCATCATATCCCAGACATGCTCGATGGGAGAAAGATCTGGCAGGCCTAGGAAGTATACGACAAGCTTGCAGACAGTTCAAAGCAACACGTGTTGTATGTGGTGTGGCATTGTCCGCGCTGAAAAACCTGCCGAGGGTACTGCAAAAGGAACGGTATCAAAACAGAACTAAGGATGTCGTTGACGTATCGCTGTGCAGTTACTATATCTCTAATGACGACTAAAGGGGTCCGGCTATCAAAGGAAGCGGAACCCCAGACCATAACGCCTTGTTGAGTGCCGGTGAGGCGTGCTATAGTGAAAGCGGGATCCCCTCCTCCCTCTGCCCTGGGTGTCTCCAAACACATCTTAGATTATCGTCAGGACACAGCTGGAAGTGGGACTCGTCTCTAAAGACTATGCGTCCCCAGTCGGCATCATTCCAACCTGATCGAGCCATGCACCATTGTAATTTGTCTCGGCAGTGTGCAGGCGTGAGTGGCAGGTGGCGTAACGGTGGACGCAAACGTAGATTTCGCTGTCTCAACCGTCTGTGAATGGATCACTCTGCCCTCACGCCCTGTTGTGGCCCTAGGGCAACCGCTAACATCCTGACGCTGAACTCTGACATTTTCCACCTATCCTTGCCAGCATCTTCGAATCGCCGCATCGCTTCGACTCAAACTATGAGTGATTCTCCAATTTGTCCAACCGGCCTCTTTCACTCCAATGATACGACCTCTGTCAAACTCTGACCGTTGCTCGTAATGAGCTCGAACCCTGTAGCGGGGCATTTTTAAAGTTGTTGAAAGGTAGTCTGAATGGCAATCAAACAGAAAGTCTTAACAACCGTTCAAGAACTTCTCCTTATATACATCTGCTGGATGCGCAGTCCCGATGAGTTGGAGATCAAACTACTCATTCATTGGACTTCAAAATTTAATCATTTGCACATCTCGTCAAAACACTTTTGCATACGAAATTTCAAAGCAATTGAATGATTGCTTCTTGTTGCGTCAATTTTTTTTGTTACAGAGTGTAACTAGGCAACTATTCAATTGCTTTCATAGAATTGTATAGAAGTTTAATATTCCAGATTTAATGCTATTTAAAATAACCAGCCTTTTTGTAATAATCGGAAAATATAATTGGTCGTTAATACAAGGCTTGATTCATATATCTAAGCAGCAGAAAAAACAATCTAATTATTCTTACAAACATATACTTTGTAAAGCAGCATTTCATTTCTTATGTCTATAGCGTGGAATTCAAAATACAACACATACAATGGATAATGCTTTCCCATGATTTTCTCGTTCTTTTTTAAATACGGTCACGATTTTTATAAATATGATTATTTTAAATATTGATTAAAATTCTAATAAATTGTGCTTGTTCCTATACTGCAAACATTTTCAAAATCGTTAAAATTTCAGCTGTTGTGAAATCGAGCCCTTTCTTACTTCACAAATCCTTTTCAACACATAATGAATTGATTTAATTTATTTGTAATTTTCTAACAAATTTTCAACGTTCTTTTTAATCGTCATCTTCGAATCAAGATTGTTCTATTCTAGACGAATCCCGATGCTTCTGAAAAGAGGATTCTACTTTTCCCGAAGCACTCGCTGCAAAATCGGCATCGATATTTATTCTATTCCGCTCGGGAGAGCCGTCTCTGGATTAAATCTGCCATTGAGAATGCGTTCGAGCGCGACATTAAAGCAATTCCTTATTGCCGCTCCTTCCGTAATTATGTCAGCCGAGCGGGGGCATGTTTGGCATCGGTTATTGAGAGAGCAGCCGAACCCTCATCAGCAACTAATCACTTCTGCGAACGAGTCGAGAGCTTACGTTTCAGTTTTAAAATTGCTCTCGTTGCTCTAATTCAGGGAACTTTGGAAGTTGGCTGGAGGAAAGGTATGACATTTCTGCTATATTAAAAATGGAGCCGGACTTAATAAAGTTTTGAATGTCGCTTCTTTAAGCCGATGAGTCCGTTATTAAAGAGGCGATTGCGCATATTCCGCGATATTGTAGTTTCAGCCAGCGAGTTTAGGCAGAAGAGCCCTATATTTAGAGTGGAGTTCTCCCACTTGGATTGGCTCAGTGAGACATTCTGGATTTGGAGCCTAATGACTCAGTGAAACGCGACATTTTTAAAGTATCTCGAATTACAGCTACTGAAAAGGGGTGGTAACAACATCCACTATATCATAATGCGAGCATTCGAGTGATTCAGAAAAAGCGTCGAAATGTAGGTGCAAAATGAAGATCAATAGGCGAAAAAGTTATTGCTACCGATCAGGGTTCGATAGTGCTGACTATATACTGCTTCATTTTCTTTTTCATACAGGAGCAACTTGTAAAGGAAATCAAACTGGGCGTTTAGTAAAACCAATGTAAAACCTTTTAATCCAATACACCCAATGTAAAACCTTTAAATTTTTTTCAATGAAACAAAATTGCTGGTAAAAAAGTGGGCAATAATTCCATCAATGACAGCTCAATTTTAAATTCTTTTTCTTCATAGCAAAATTTGTTTTAGAAATTTCACAAAACTATTTGTATAATGCATGACCGGTATTGTAATAGAAAATAAGCCATGAAGCATGTGGGAGCCCCTTCAGATTTTTTTAGTTTCGAAAGGACATTTTTTTCGCATTTTGGTGGAGTAAGCACTAATTTTAAACCAGAATAATTACATGATATAGATTTTGAGTATCCATATGTTAGAGCAACAAAGCTTCAAGCAAAATACAGTCAATAAAAAAGTATTGGGACACTTGGCCCGAATTAGCTACAAAGCTTCTTATAAAACTATTTATCATATTGAAATAAAAACAAAATAAATCAAGAATTGTTTTAGCATTTAGTGTACAGTTTATTAGGAAAATTTTATTGGTATTTTAGAATTATAATTTGATGCAGGTATTCAAATATAACTCAAAGACAAATAAAAGCAAAAAAAAATTATTGAGACACTTTTGAAATGAGAAATTACACGAATATATAGCACATTAGCAGAACTGAATTTACTACCACGTTTTTAGACTCTAATTTTAAAAATAGACGTTTCAACAGGCAACATTATTTATCGAAAAAATAGTGAGAAACAAAGACATAGTGGTTGACGTGAGAAATCTAATTATAAGTCATTGGAAAATCAGTTCATTGTATAAAACATATCGTGAAGCATGCCGAGTTTATTGCTTTTAAAATTATTCACAGGTTCCTGAAACCAAATAATGTTGAAAAGAAATGAAGATCAGGGCCTTTAATGAATCAAAAACGATGTGGATTGTGGAACAAGTTCACTTTAATCCAAAAAGAAGCGCAGTAAAATTGACTTTGCAAATGTAAAAGTGAACTCCAAAAATTTGTAAGTCCAGAAACTGTCAGAAAACATAAATATCATTGCAGAGTACCTCAAAAATGCCCTGCATCAGCAATGCAGATTGACTGGTCAGATTGTCATTTGCTAAAATGCATGGAAATCAACCAAAATCATTTGGGGGAAAATGTAATTTTGTTAATGAAAGCAAACTTAGCATTTTTGAAAAGGCAAACAAACATTTTGTTGGAAACCAAAAGCAGCAATTCCTCTACCGTGACCTGCTGTCAAAGAGGGAGGTGGCTATCAAATGGTCTGGGCTTGTGGGGCAAGCACTGATGCCGGGAAGGTATAAGGAATAAATTTCACTTGATCAATGGGTCAAGTGAAATTGCCTACCTTGACAAATTTAAGGCAATGTTCATGCAAGCTGGCTTCTCTTGACACCTTAAATGCCAACCCAGATAGTGACCGGAACAGACGGCTGATATTTGCAAATGGTGGATCTTCTACCACTGGCCTGGTGCTCTTAAGACTCCTGCAGTACGTCCAGACTTTGAACCCACTGATCAAGTGCAGAATTGTTTTCAGTAAAAACATAGGAACATAACATTTCTATGAAGAAGGATTTAAGAAAACAGTTGGTCGAAGAGAGGGCCATTTGTCGATGGATCCTTCTTCAGAATTCCCTGCCAAATAGGATAGAAAGATCATAAAGAAAGGGTGGTCCAACAAGACATTAACTTTTATGTGAGCACTAAGTAGCATTCTGTTTTTCTTAATTTATAGGAAAAGTGAATATTTTTTAAGCTTGTTTTTCTTCACTTGATTTCTTTTATTTTCATTTACATTCCCGACTGGCTTAACATGAGAGAGAATTTTTTTTATTGTTATAATTTGTATATATCAAAATAATTTTTACTTCTTTATTTTGGTTTTTGTTTGTATATCTAAGTAAAATATTAGTATAAAATTCCATGAACTTATAGTTTGTTCAAAAATTCTTTTTTGACAGACTATAGTTAGAAAATAGTTATAAATGATTCAGTTTATCATTTTTCATAAAATTATTAAATGTAATAAATTTTATGAATAAGGATAAATTGAATTTATCTTGGGTGGCATAATATCTGCTGAAATGCATTTATTTCTTTTGTAAAACAGTTGCTTCGTTTTATGTTTGTCAGTTCTCTCTCCAGATAAATCTTTAAATTTGGATGTTTCACATTGGATCTTTTACGTTCATTGCAGGGTATAAATGAACAAATTAAAAATTGCTGAAGTGTTAAGTGCTTCATCCTCAACAACTACATACCAAATCTGCTGGACATTGTCGTCGAATAGTAAAGTTTCCATTATTGAATTCTGTTACATAAGCAGATTTATCTTCATTGTTAAATTAAGTTTCTGGGGGGAGGGGGGTTTCTTCATAATTATTCTGCATAAAGGAAATTAAAATCGCGATTTAAATATATTTTAATTTTTATATAATGAGTGAATATAATTCAGAATTGTCAAAGAATTTTCTGTGATGAATATAAATCAGAATTGTCAAAGAATTTTCTGTTATGAATACAATTCAGAATTGTCGAAGAATTTTCTGTTATTCATTACAGCTAATTATTTTCAATCCTTTTTTTGTGCTGACGCTTTAACAATTTTTGGTTTTAAGATGTTTGTTGTAACGATTTCCATTTGATTTTGAACAGTTAATTCGATTTGATATCTGATTATTTCTTAATTCACTTTGTAATTAAAAAAAACAAATGGATTTTTATTATTAGCAAGACATCCAAGACGTCGTTGTAATTTGATTATTTTGATTTCGCTGACTGTCATAACATAAGATAAAGATATGAAAGGAAAATTTTAAACATTACTTTTTTTAAACATTTGAATTTCTTTGAAACAATATTGCATAATGATGTTACTCAATAAAAATGTTAAAAAAAATTAAAAATGAAGATTTACTGAAAAAAAAATGAGAGAGATCGGTGATGAAATTATGAATTTTGCTGCAAGCGAATATATTGGAATTTAACTAATATAAAAACAATTTTTCCTAAATATTTCTTTCTAATTTAAATTTTTGCAATATCCGTGAAAAGTGTAAATTCTCCATATGAATTTGCTAATCTGAAATTGGAAAGCCAGGGGAGAAAGGTACATTGGTAAATATTGTTCTAAACTAAAAAGAAATATATGGCTTAAAAAGCAGGAATAATTGCTTTAATTTTTAAAATTCTGGGGGAGAGTTACTATTTTTTTTAATTTCTCAAAATAATATGACCTTTTTAAAAAAATTGGGAGCATTTAGAAAAATAGTAGTGTATTCTTTTAAATAACATTCAGTAGTTATTCAATTCCTACTATTAGCTCACACTCTCCGTGTATGTATATATATATATATATATATATATATATATATATATATACATACACGGAGAGTGTGAGCTAATAGTAGGAATTGAATAACTACTGAATGTTATTTAAAAGAATACACTACTATTTTTCTAAATGCTCCCAATTTTTTTAAAAAGGTCATATTATTTTGAGAAATTAAAAAAAATAGTAACTCTCCCCCAGAATTTTAAAAATTAAAGCAATTATTCCTGCTTTTTAAGCCATATATTTCTTTTTAGTTTAGAACAATATTTACCAATGTACCTTTCTCCCCTGGCTTTCCAATTTCAGATTAGCAAATTCATATGGAGAATTTACACTTTTCACGGATATTGCAAAAATTTAAATTAGAAAGAAATATTTAGGAAAAATTGTTTTTATATTAGTTAAATTCCAATATATTCGCTTGCAGCAAAATTCATAATTTCATCACCGATCTCTCTCATTTTTTTTTCAGTAAATCTTCATTTTTAATTTTTTTTAACATTTTTATTGAGTAACATCATTATGCAATATTGTTTCAAAGAAATTCAAATGTTTAAAAAAAGTAATGTTTAAAATTTTCCTTTCATATCTTTATCTTATGTTATGACAGTCAGCGAAATCAAAATAATCAAATTACAACGACGTCTTGGATGTCTTGCTAATAATAAAAATCCATTTGTTTTTTTTTAATTACAAAGTGAATTAAGAAATAATCAGATATCAAATCGAATTAACTGTTCAAAATCAAATGGAAATCGTTACAACAAACATCTTAAAACCAAAAATTGTTAAAGCGTCAGCACAAAAAAAGGATTGAAAATAATTAGCTGTAATGAATAACAGAAAATTCTTCGACAATTCTGAATTGTATTCATAACAGAAAATTCTTTGACAATTCTGATTTATATTCATCACAGAAAATTCTTTGACAATTCTGAATTATATTCACTCATTATATAAAAATTAAAATATATTTAAATCGCGATTTTAATTTCCTTTATGCAGAATAATTATGAAGAAACCCCCCTCCCCCCAGAAACTTAATTTAACAATGAAGATAAATCTGCTTATGTAACAGAATTCAATAATGGAAACTTTACTATTCGACGACAATGTCCAGCAGATTTGGTATGTAGTTGTTGAGGATGAAGCACTTAACACTTCAGCAATTTTTAATTTGTTCATTTATACCCTGCAATGAACGTAAAAGATCCAATGTGAAACATCCAAATTTAAAGATTTATCTGGAGAGAGAACTGACAAACATAAAACGAAGCAACTGTTTTACAAAAGAAATAAATGCATTTCAGCAGATATTATGCCACCCAAGATAAATTCAATTTATCCTTATTCATAAAATTTATTACATTTAATAATTTTATGAAAAATGATAAACTGAATCATTTATAACTATTTTCTAACTATAGTCTGTCAAAAAAGAATTTTTGAACAAACTATAAGTTCATGGAATTTTATACTAATATTTTACTTAGATATACAAACAAAAACCAAAATAAAGAAGTAAAAATTATTTTGATATATACAAATTATAACAATAAAAAAAATTCTCTCTCATGTTAAGCCAGTCGGGAATGTAAATGAAAATAAAAGAAATCAAGTGAAGAAAAACAAGCTTAAAAAATATTCACTTTTCCTATAAATTAAGAAAAACAGAATGCTACTTAGTGCTCACATAAAAGTTAATGTCTTGTTGGACCACCCTTTCTTTATGATCTTTCTATCCTATTTGGCAGGGAATTCTGAAGAAGGATCCATCGACAAATGGCCCTCTCTTCGACCAACTGTTTTCTTAAATCCTTCTTCATAGAAATGTTATGTTCCTATGTTTTTACTGAAAACAATTCTGCACTTGATCAGTGGGTTCAAAGTCTGGACGTACTGCAGGAGTCTTAAGAGCACCAGGCCAGTGGTAGAAGATCCACCATTTGCAAATATCAGCCGTCTGTTCCGGTCACTATCTGGGTTGGCATTTAAGGTGTCAAGAGAAGCCAGCTTGCATGAACATTGCCTTAAATTTGTCAAGGTAGGCAATTTCACTTGACCCATTGATCAAGTGAAATTTATTCCTTATACCTTCCCGGCATCAGTGCTTGCCCCACAAGCCCAGACCATTTGATAGCCACCTCCCTCTTTGACAGCAGGTCACGGTAGAGGAATTGCTGCTTTTGGTTTCCAACAAAATGTTTGTTTGCCTTTTCAAAAATGCTAAGTTTGCTTTCATTAACAAAATTACATTTTCCCCCAAATGATTTTGGTTGATTTCCATGCATTTTAGCAAATGACAATCTGACCAGTCAATCTGCATTGCTGATGCAGGGCATTTTTGAGGTACTCTGCAATGATATTTATGTTTTCTGACAGTTTCTGGACTTACAAATTTTTGGAGTTCACTTTTACATTTGCAAAGTCAATTTTACTGCGCTTCTTTTTGGATTAAAGTGAACTTGTTCCACAATCCACATCGTTTTTGATTCATTAAAGGCCCTGATCTTCATTTCTTTTCAACATTATTTGGTTTCAGGAACCTGTGAATAATTTTAAAAGCAATAAACTCGGCATGCTTCACGATATGTTTTATACAATGAACTGATTTTCCAATGACTTATAATTAGATTTCTCACGTCAACCACTATGTCTTTGTTTCTCACTATTTTTTCGATAAATAATGTTGCCTGTTGAAACGTCTATTTTTAAAATTAGAGTCTAAAAACGTGGTAGTAAATTCAGTTCTGCTAATGTGCTATATATTCGTGTAATTTCTCATTTCAAAAGTGTCTCAATAATTTTTTTTTGCTTTTATTTGTCTTTGAGTTATATTTGAATACCTGCATCAAATTATAATTCTAAAATACCAATAAAATTTTCCTAATAAACTGTACACTAAATGCTAAAACAATTCTTGATTTATTTTGTTTTTATTTCAATATGATAAATAGTTTTATAAGAAGCTTTGTAGCTAATTCGGGCCAAGTGTCCCAATACTTTTTTATTGACTGTATTTTGCTTGAAGCTTTGTTGCTCTAACATATGGATACTCAAAATCTATATCATGTAATTATTCTGGTTTAAAATTAGTGCTTACTCCACCAAAATGCGAAAAAAATGTCCTTTCGAAACTAAAAAAATCTGAAGGGGCTCCCACATGCTTCATGGCTTATTTTCTATTACAATACCGGTCATGCATTATACAAATAGTTTTGTGAAATTTCTAAAACAAATTTTGCTATGAAGAAAAAGAATTTAAAATTGAGCTGTCATTGATGGAATTATTGCCCACTTTTTTACCAGCAATTTTGTTTCATTGAAAAAAATTTAAAGGTTTTACATTGGGTGTATTGGATTAAAAGGTTTTACATTGGTTTTACTAAACGCCCAGTTTGATTTCCTTTACAAGTTGCTCCTGTATGAAAAAGAAAATGAAGCAGTATATAGTCAGCACTATCGAACCCTGATCGGTAGCAATAACTTTTTCGCCTATTGATCTTCATTTTGCACCTACATTTCGACGCTTTTTCTGAATCACTCGAATGCTCGCATTATGATATAGTGGATGTTGTTACCACCCCTTTTCAGTAGCTGTAATTCGAGATACTTTAAAAATGTCGCGTTTCACTGAGTCATTAGGCTCCAAATCCAGAATGTCTCACTGAGCCAATCCAAGTGGGAGAACTCCACTCTAAATATAGGGCTCTTCTGCCTAAACTCGCTGGCTGAAACTACAATATCGCGGAATATGCGCAATCGCCTCTTTAATAACGGACTCATCGGCTTAAAGAAGCGACATTCAAAACTTTATTAAGTCCGGCTCCATTTTTAATATAGCAGAAATGTCATACCTTTCCTCCAGCCAACTTCCAAAGTTCCCTGAATTAGAGCAACGAGAGCAATTTTAAAACTGAAACGTAAGCTCTCGACTCGTTCGCAGAAGTGATTAGTTGCTGATGAGGGTTCGGCTGCTCTCTCAATAACCGATGCCAAACATGCCCCCGCTCGGCTGACATAATTACGGAAGGAGCGGCAATAAGGAATTGCTTTAATGTCGCGCTCGAACGCATTCTCAATGGCAGATTTAATCCAGAGACGGCTCTCCCGAGCGGAATAGAATAAATATCGATGCCGATTTTGCAGCGAGTGCTTCGGGAAAAGTAGAATCCTCTTTTCAGAAGCATCGGGATTCGTCTAGAATAGAACAATCTTGATTCGAAGATGACGATTAAAAAGAACGTTGAAAATTTGTTAGAAAATTACAAATAAATTAAATCAATTCATTATGTGTTGAAAAGGATTTGTGAAGTAAGAAAGGGCTCGATTTCACAACAGCTGAAATTTTAACGATTTTGAAAATGTTTGCAGTATAGGAACAAGCACAATTTATTAGAATTTTAATCAATATTTAAAATAATCATATTTATAAAAATCGTGACCGTATTTAAAAAAGAACGAGAAAATCATGGGAAAGCATTATCCATTGTATGTGTTGTATTTTGAATTCCACGCTATAGACATAAGAAATGAAATGCTGCTTTACAAAGTATATGTTTGTAAGAATAATTAGATTGTTTTTTCTGCTGCTTAGATATATGAATCAAGCCTTGTATTAACGACCAATTATATTTTCCGATTATTACAAAAAGGCTGGTTATTTTAAATAGCATTAAATCTGGAATATTAAACTTCTATACAATTCTATGAAAGCAATTGAATAGTTGCCTAGTTACACTCTGTAACAAAAAAAATTGACGCAACAAGAAGCAATCATTCAATTGCTTTGAAATTTCGTATGCAAAAGTGTTTTGACGAGATGTGCAAATGATTAAATTTTGAAGTCCAATGAATGAGTAGTTTGATCTCCAACTCATCGGGACTGCGCATCCAGCAGATGTATATAAGGAGAAGTTCTTGAACGGTTGTTAAGACTTTCTGTTTGATTGCCATTCAGACTACCTTTCAACAACTTTAAAAATGCCCCGCTACAGGGTTCGAGCTCATTACGAGCAACGGTCAGAGTTTGACAGAGGTCGTATCATTGGAGTGAAAGAGGCCGGTTGGACAAATTGGAGAATCACTCGTCGTTTGAGTCGAAGCGATGCGGCGATTCGAAGATGCTGGCAAGGATAGGTGGAAAATGTCAGAGTTCAGCGTCAGGATGGTAGTGGTTGCCCTAGGGCCACAACAGGGCGTGAGGGCAGAGTGACTGTTCCATCAGCTGTCACAGCTCCTTCTTCATCTCTATCAACGCTCAAACGTTCAACTCAAACAACAGTGTCCATCATGACCATTCACAGACGGATGAGACAGCGAAATCTAAGCTCGCGCCGACCGTTACGCCACCTGCCACTCATGCTTGCGCACCGCCGAGACAGATTACAATGATGCATGGCTCGATCAGGTTGGAATGATGCCGACTGGGGACGTATAGTCTTTACCGAAGAGTCCCGCTTCCAGCTTTGTCCTGACGATCATCGAAGATGTGTTTGGAGACACCCAGGGCAGAGGGAAGGGGGATCTCGCTTTCACTATAGCACGCCACACCGACCTTGAACAAGGCATTATGGTTTGGGGTTCCGCTTCCTTTGATAGCGGGACCCCTTAGTCATTAGAGATAGTTACTGCACAGCGATACGTCAACGACATCCAAAGACCGGTTTTGATACCGTTCCTTTTACAATATCCTCGGCTGGTTTATCAGCGCTGGAAATGCCACACCACATATGACACGTGTTGCTTTGAACTGTCTGCAAGCTTGTCGTACACTTCCTTTGCCTGCCAGGTCTCTCTCCCATCGAGCAAGTCTGGGATATGATGGGAAGACGGTTGTATCTGCCACGCAATGTTGATGACGTCGTTCGACAATTGGAGCGAATTTGGCAGGAAAAACCGCGGGAGACCAACCGGAAGCTTTACGAGACTATGTCACGCCGTGTGCCAGCTTGTATCCAGTCTAGAGGTTGGTCAACACCATTTTGAACTTGTTATTGTAACTCTGAAATTGTTCCGAGATTTTAATCATTTACTATTCTGTACATCGTCTTCCTATCTACCAATTTTTGTCTTAATTGGACAACTCCTTCTTGGTGAGTCGATTTTTTTTTGTCATAGATTGTATATTTTGTCCAAATTTTCAATCGTCAATAAAATACTTTTTATTCATCCAATCAAGTTCAAGTAATTTTTTACAACTTCTAGAGGATGACGTTTGATGTTAATACAGTTTTTTTTTCAAATGTTATTCCATTAAATTTTATTAATTAATTAATAACTAACTTTCTCGCCAAAACTCTTCTTTTCCTAGACGCCAAATAAGAAATGAATTCACTTTGTTTTTTCTCCACACTTATGGTGGTTTATAAGGTTAGGCTTAGTAGGTTTTCGACCGATTATTTTAAACAACTCTGTTTATTTTCATAATATTTAATGCATTTAAAATTAAATATTGTGAATAAATCGAATTTTCCGATCCATTTTGAAGTATTTTCGAATTAAAATGATACAGAATAAAGAAAATTAAAAATTTCTATTCTGTTTTGCGTTACCCCCAATTGGTATAGAAAATTCACACATTCTGCGTGTCCCCAATTAGCTTTGAATCCTCAATTAGCGTTGAAAATTCAATGCTAACATAATTTTTTGATCAATTGCTTATAGTAACTGTAATTGTTATGCTGGGAAGGGGTTGGATTCGCATCCCTTAGGCCGTGAGTTCGAACCTGCCAGACGAAAACTCTCCATGTGTGGTGAACGTTAAGTCTGTTTTGGCCATAAAGTCCTCTGTGTGGAGAGTAATACAACTGGGGGTATTGGGTCAGAGTTGATCTTTCTCTTTTCCAGATCTAAACTACGATCTGTGGATGAATGAATGAAACGCATGAATGAAGTCTGCTCCGTAAAAGGGGTTTGTTACGTGTGTGACCTAGAAGTCAGACTTCTGATCTCGGGTGTTCAGGGGTCCATACCCTCAGAAATTTTTGCACCTCTCCTTCCGTTGTAAAGCGGAAAATGAAAACAGAAACAACAAAAATTGTAATTATTTAATAAAGAGTAACTAAAATAAAACTTTCTTAATGACTTAAATAAAAATTGATTTAAAAAAATTGTTTTTTTAAATCATTTGAAACGATTAATGAGAATAAATGGGAGCCAAAGTCCTCTAACACAGTATAATCTTAATTAATAATAAATCAACATCTTCTGCATAAAATCAGGATTCAAAATCCATTGAGTCATCATTGCGAGTACTTGTTTGCTGGATTTCATGGCTGTTAGTGCTATAGGCATTGTAGACATCCAACCCTAAATGCTATAAATATACATCTGCTAGAACTTTTTTTTTTAAATTTTCAGTACAGCAACACCTGTTTTTGTGCTGTTCTTTTTCATGCGATTTTATTTTCGTGTGATTTTTTTCACGCGGTTTATGATTTTCAAGGCGATGGTATCGCTGTACTATTTTCTATCAATGCACGCACTCAGCGCGCTGGTGACACGTGCGTCGTCGTATTCCGAGATTTGTCCCTAAGTCGCGTGATTAAGGATTCATTTTACAGTGAGATCGAAGGTAAATAAACTAATTACATTTATTTCTATCTATATATAGTCTTTACGATTTTTATTTCATTTTCAGACAGTATTTCGCCCTTAAAACAAATAATTGTTGCCCAAAAAGAAGGGATGGAGGAAATCCATTAGACTAAAAAATTCTAATATTAAACAGACTAGCGGATGGTAAAGGATCAACAGCTTTTAATAACGAATTCAAATTAGGCGAATCCACTGTAAGAGCTACACAAACGTGCGATTGAAATTAATGAATTCATTAATAGTGCAACAAACGAAAGCAGTAGGAGAGCATCACGTTCAAGAAGTATTGTTACAGAGAAGACGGAAAAGGCTCTCGTGTTTTGGATTAAAGATTTCATTAAAAATATAATCTTTATTCGCAACGATTTAATTCAGGAAAAAACTAGGTAGCATTTCAAGCAGCTGAAGGATTTAGATCACTCTCATTCGACATCATGATTAGAACCTGATATTTTCTGTGAACTATGGTTCATTGACTGGATTTTTATGATGTTACGCACTGCACAATGTGAAGATAGGGGGCGTGGCAGCGTCCGCCGATGAAACGGTTGACTAGAATTATCGTAATGCACTAGCAAACATCATTGATGATGGTGAATATTATCCAGAGCAAATACTTAATGCAGATGAAACAGTTATTTTTGAAAAATAGGACCAGTCGAAAGTTCAGTTCCAAGACTGAAAAAACTAAATGATTTTGAAACTGCAAAAGATCGAATTTAACACCTTTCTCTCTTTTTTTTACAGTGATGCATCTGGTGCAAAAACGTTAAAAACACTTGTTACCAATAAAACTTTACACCTACTTGGGCTACAAGGCATAAATTTAGCTGAAAATCTAGTACGTTTCATGGCCAATAAAAAAAGCGTGGGTCGCATCAGCTGATTTTACAACGACTGCTTCATACCAGAAATCGAAAAATACATGACAGAGATGGGTCTTCTTTTTTAAGTGTTGCTAATTGTCGACAATGCAGCCGGCCATCCTTGTTTAGAACATCCTAATGGACGAAAAGGGTTTTTACCTCCAAATACAGCAAGCCTTATACAACCACTGGATCAGGGCATACTTACAAATTTTAAGAAACATTAAAGGAAATTAACTTTCAGCTATATTTTGAAAAAACTAGAAATAAACCTGACTGAAGTTTGGAAAAAATTTTCAATTTTAGACTACTTAAATATTTCAGCAATTGTTCAAATTAAACAACACACGTTATATTCGTTCTGGAAAATGTTTTTTTTTTTTAAATGTTTCCCCGTGTCATTTAATTATTTAGTTTGGAAGCCCTTCCTCATCATAAATAATTGACGTATCTCGTAAGTGCGACTTTTTTATGTCATCTATCTACGTCGCATTAAAAAAAAGCCTCTGTAGTAGGTCGTACAAAGTTGTTTATTATATGTAAGTATTGATAAAATTTCAGAATATTTTGGGGGGGAGGGCGCTTTCTTGTATACTTTCCCCATTTACCCTATAAAAACAGGTTTTTCAGTATTTTCCTATGATATTTATTGTGATTTAAAAAATAATGCTCGTCAATTTAGGGAATACGCGAATTGAGCACTCGCGGGGATGCGGGAATTATATAAGGGAATTGAGCGCGCGCAACGCCATATGCAAATTTCTATACAAGTGGCCGATGATCTATATTCAATTCAATATAGTGACATATAGTTTCTTGTAGGAAATTGGCCTTTGTTAAGATTTTAGATTCTAGATTTTAAGAATGTATATTAATTTTACATTGTACCCAAGTATAGATTTCTAACTTATAATAATAATATTTTTATTCTGGGAAGGAAATGTTTAATTCATACCATTTTACGAAATTTTTTATCTCTTACTTTATTTCCTTTACTTATATGGGTGTCAAATCAAAATCGTAAAAGTATGAGATTCGGATAGAAATGATGTAAGATAATCGTAATTTTAAGCCCTTTCATAACATATTGTGATTTTTAATGAATATTCTGAAACTTCCTTTTTTGTGATTATTGTCTTTTAATCTTTTAAATAATCTTGTCTGATTTTTTTTATTTAAAAAAATTAACATTTTCTACTTTTTATATTAATAAAACGTTGCTAAAACTGCTTTTTCCTTCTTGTAAGGGCGATTCTGGTGTATTAGGAATTTCTGAAATAATTCGTTGTTAATATATATGCAGAAAGAAGGCTTCGCTCTAATTTAATTATATGCATTTTATTTCTCATATATATTCCCTTAGTATATAGGTTTAGGAAAAACTGTAATAGTGTAATAGTATTTATGAATTTCTCTGAAAAAGTGAATATTACATTCATAAGAAAATTTCTGTAGCATGCTAACATCGGCATCGTGCTTCAAACACGTATTCCCGATTCTGAAGTACACGACGTCGCTCGTGGATCGGACTTGGCAATTTTCATCCATGATCAGAAAGAAAAAGTATAACTGAAGGCGGAGTCGTTCGTCATTGTAGCCTTGCGTGCACCACAGAATAATTTTCAAGATTAATAACATCTCAAAAAGTTACTCAACAAACATTCCACGGATTCTCACAAATTTCAGTTTTTAGCTTTATTTTTAAAATGATATAAATTCTGTTAATAATATATTTTTTATTTTTCAATTTATAATATTTCAAAAAATTATAAAGTTTAAATTTTAAGTAGTCCTTTTGTCCGAAGGAATCATATTCTTCGAATTTTATAGTGACCCCAAGTTTTGAATAAATATATTTTTATATCTTTTGTGATTGATTCTGACCAATTTATCAAGTTTTGAATATTACAATACCAGAAGAATCAACCTTTTCATAATCTAGGCCTATCACTCTTGAGAAATCTTAGAAGGTGATTGGTTTCTTTGAGACGGTCGATGAAGTGATCCAATATCGTCCCATTTATATGGAAGAGTGATGTTGAAATTTTCCTTAAATCGGTCGGCTTTAGAGATGGATGTACTTTATTGGAGTGCAAATCTTTTACATATAGGATATTAGATTCTCGAGAATATTTTGTTAAATATGATTCACAGGGCAGAGAAATTTTAAATTCGTAATTACTCAGAATTTATTCATTTAATTTACATAAAACATAATTATTGATATAATTGAAGAAATTTTTTTTTGAACTTTAAGATAATTTAAAAATCAGTTTTTTGATACAATATTTTCGGATTTCTTAAGCAAAAAAAAAAAAAAAAAAATGCCAAAATTTAGTTTAATTTTTAATTAATGGATTTTTTTTAATATCTCCCCGACTAATAAATTTTCACCCTCCAAGGTATATTTGTGCCAAGTTAGGTCGTGCTAGATCATATAGTCTGGTCTGTAGGGCACCAATACGCACACGTGCGCACACACATGTGCAAACACATTCCTTTAATTATAAATCTGGGGGAAATTCCGGAAACTGATTGTCCCGGAACTGATATTTTACTTAAATGGTGGATGGACAAATCTAAAATTGTACATTTTCATAAAATAGTTACACTTAGAGTTTCATAAAGCAAGCAATTTTTTAAATTGTTTTAGTTAACTGAAGTGCAACTTTTCCTATTTAAAATATTAGTGCCTCAAGAATATTTTATTAAATATGACTCTCAGAGCAGATTATCAAAAAATTTTTAATTCGTTATTCATCAGTGCATTTATTGACCCAAATTACAAAAAATGTAGTTACTTATTTCGTTTAGAGCATTTTAACTATAGTACTAAAGAGTATTTATGACTATTGCTAAAGGTTTACAAATTGGCCGTTGCGACCAGATTTGAATGGATATTCTGCTTGAATTAAAGCATGATTGCTTTCGTAAAGTCGATTTATTGAATTTATAATAAAGATACTGTGAATGATAATAGAAAACTTTATCTTGCTTTTTTTAAAAAATATCATAATTATTTATTTAATTTCATAGAACGCGTGCTTAAAATTACATTTTTCTGTATTTTATTAGTAATAATAACTAACTAATTTTTTCCTCAGAGTTTCTGTCAACTTGATGACAGCACGCTGATAAAAGATAATTTTTTGCCATGCTCGTTCGGATTAAATTTTTATTTGCACGAAATAAATAGTTGGAAAATATGGTTAAAATATTTATTTAAAAATAACGATTACGTATGATTATTATAGATTAAAAATTTAAGTTGCAGGTAAAAAAAATTTATATCATTAAAAATATAATTTTTTTGGCCTTTAATTTGATATTAAAATCATTTTTTGTAATAATATTTTGGGGAGATATCGCCAAAAAACCTCTGAATTTTGCTTTATTTTTAATTAATTTAAATTCAAATTATAAATTTTTGTAAGTCTGGATCGGATTTGTTTCTATTTTATGTTTTGAATGTTTGGCACAGTAAGTGTTAATAAAACCAATAACAAAAAAAAAAAATAATAATCCTTTTATTCATAATAGGGCAGTTTGTGTCCTCACGCTGTAGCCAATATTAATTTTCAGAGTGATTTTTTATATATTAATTATTTTCTTAAAATAGCTTTCTTTAACAACCTTTTATGGAATCTGCAAAACTTTTTACAAAATATATTATTATGAAAACATGTGCAGTATCTTTTTGAACATTATTCATTTAAATTATAATTTCCACAGGATGAAGATTTCAGTAAATAAAACGAGACGCATGTTGACCTTCGTGTATTATTTCAAAACTGTTTATCATATCTGTAAAGGCTTATTGTAAAAAAAAGTAACGTAACTTTTTTCAAGCATTAATATTTTTCAAGCTTATTTTTCGACATATTTTTTTTTCTGAATATTAGAGTTTTCTAAGTGTAGGACCTTTTTTTTTTTTTTTGAGCAGGGGAGAGAGGGGGGGGGGGTCATGTCATCTTTGCGAGTAACGCGATCTGCACTTCGGATCCACTCGATCGCGGGGTCGTCCGGAATGAAAGGATCCAACAAAGCCGAACGAAGTCGCCGTTGAGAATCTTCTGTCAAAACCATTTTTTGTGCCCGTTCGGATCACCCCGACACCCATCGTGTCTCCAGCGAACCGTGTAATCGTACAGAGGGTGGCCGAACGAAAGAACTAATTGTATTATGCCTCATAATAGAGTATTTTTCTTACCCATTTAGTAGAGGCACGGCCTCTCTAATTCGGCCTATTAGGCCACCTAATGGGGAGGGGGTAGCGGATAAACCATTCAGACTTCGTCCACCTGGCTGGGAGGTCGAGACCATGAAAAGGGACGGTGCGACATCGAGTTGTTGTACTGCTTCTGTGTCTATATTGATCTCTGGGGACGCTATAGCTTATCACAACATCCAAGGCCATGTTTTGGCGAGTTAGCACCAAATTTATTGCAAATGGATCTAAAGAGATCCATAGATTTTAAACTATATTTATTACGAATCTCGCAATATGACTTGAAATTCTGAAATCTATTGCCAGAATAGATTAAAATGCCTTAAATTTTAATGAAATTTGCATCCTATTTTAATTAAAACTAATTATTAAAGCTATAAAACCCCAAAATATCTCAACTTCAATGACATGTGATGCTTGTTTATAGCCGTCACTTTTGAATTTCTCAAAACTACATAGAAAAGAATATAGAACTCTCCCGGCTTTTTCAAGTTTAAATTATAAGTGTAAGCACACATTTTAAAAGAAAAATATTGAGTGAAATTATATTTTTCTATTCGTTAGAACTCGTTAGGACAATAATTTGAAGCCAGAAAAGTTGGGAAAAAATATACGAATTTATGAAATTTCCAGTCTTTTTATCATTTTGCGAGTGTCTTAAAATCCCCTTTCTATTTTGATTCGAATCCATATAAAAATTTTAAAAATACATTTGAATTTAATTTTTTTACGAATGCATTACAGACTAAATGCGAAAAAGTAGATTCCATTTAAAAGGGAAACGAACGCTTCCTTTTCAAAAGCGAGTTGTTGACAGGAATAAATTATTATTTGTTTTTATGAAATGATTCCATAATAATAATGTCCTTAATCCTTAAAAACAACTAGCAATAATATATACATTTATTTTTAATTAATTATCTTTTATTCCACATAACCAAAAATGTTAAGTTATAAAAGTTATTCCTTAGATTTACAGTAAAATTAAGAAATTGTCATTTCGATGGGGTTCTTTTGAAGGAAATTGCAATTTAAGATCTCTCTTTATTTATCAGCTTTTTATGACAAGTGTTTATTAGTGTAGTTTTATTCCTCAATTAAAGGAATTTCTCAGCAATAATTACACAAGTGGTATGAAAATAAATATAGTTTTAATTTTTTTTTGAAGTATACTAAAAATTAACATATTTTTGCCTTGTTTACATAATATTATTGATAAAAATAAACTTTAATCTATGTAACATTAAATGTTTAACTGAAAAAGAAAAGAAATCGTCTTCAAAAATATTAAAATCTTAGTTTCAATCTCCACTTTCAAAAATAATTTATACCTTCATTTGAATTAGATAGTTTTTATAATTGAGAACATTTTAACTAATTTTCGCGAACCTTTTTTTTTTGTCCAAAAATAGTTTGTTTTTATTCTTTACTTTTTTGCATTTAATTAATTTCGAATATGAGCTAGACAGAAAATACAATTCCTTTAGTTTTTAATTTATAAAGCCCCAAAATATAAGATGAAGGCAAATGTCTTTTAAATTTTCTTTTTATGTTGGTGAAATTATTATTTTATGATATTAACCCTTTGCACTTCGATGGTGCCTCTGACTCGCCACTCAATATTTTGCATCATTTTGACGTTTTAATTATTTATTTTTCAAATTTAAATTCTTAAAAACGCCTACATAATGGTTAAGAGAGGTAGATTTATTTTTCAAAGAAATTCGACTTAAAAGAATTATATATATATATATATATATAAAATCATAGCAATAAACAAATCTTTGTATTAGGTGAATAATTTTGCGTCTACTTATTTTTGGGAGTGCAGAGGGCTAATAATGCTTTTATTAGGCTTCTTCACTTTTGAACCTTCTTAATAAGATTGCGTCTTCTATTTGGGACATTCATTGTTAATCCAATTCCTATAAAAACATAAGGGACATTTGAGACTTTTTACCGAGTGTATTTTGTTTTTTCAATAATTTTATGCTTTCACTTGATTTCCAATTTAAATATTCAAATTTCAATAATTCGATGGTTGTATGCCAGCGCAATAATTCGTTTCTATTGCACAAGAAGTTGAATTGTATATTTAAATTAGTTTAAATGAATTCAATGGATAATTATTAATATTTTTTTAGTAATATAAGTTAAGAATATTATTTTTAATGCATGTAAAAAGGCGGTCGTTTATTTTAAAACCTGGAAAATACAGCAAAGTGTTTGATAAATTTTAATAATTGTGGAAAATGAATAAATTCGTGATAAAATATATTTTTTTCCATGTTCCTTTTTTTTTCAACCTATTCCACGAATATTAGTCATTGAAATCTTCTCATTCGATGTCACAGTCGCAAGACAAACTAACCTGGGTGACATTAACATCAAACGATACCTTATAGTAGACCTGAACATTGCACATTTATTTTATTCGTGTAATACAATGCTTATTTCGGCAACAAACGGTTCCGACAAATTTGTTGCTATCATAAAATTTTTGTGATGAGGATGGAGAGTAATCTGCAATGATGGAGAATGATTATTTTACATGGATTGCAATTATGAAGGGTAAAATTACTTCAGAAGAATTCTGAAGTATCGGAAATTTCAAAACTCTTCGCAGTGATGTATCTTTCAAATAACTGATATTGTTTCAAAAAAAAAATGTTAGATGTATCTGATTAGTTATCTGAAGAATTTAGTTGAGTTAAATTAACGTTCTGCTGTAAAGCAGAACGTTAATTTAACTCAACTCAACTAGGGCTATTTTGGGACGGATTTCGTCATTTTGAACCGCAGTCAGATGACGAGGACAACACTTGAGTTGGCCCCTTCTGACCACACCACACCAGCGGAAGGACGTTGGGCCTAAAGGATTTAACATGCCACAGACCTCCTTACACGACGGTTCTTCCGCAGGGTCTGACTAAGGCAGGGGCATACGAGATAGCTGACTCGGGCCCCCGCTTATGGAGGGGGGCGATTCGAATAAAAAATTTATTTTACGTTTTTTTAATGAATGTTCTTCATAACTAAAATATTGAGGCAGAGGGGGGCCCAAAGAAGATTTCGCCCCGGGCCCCACCTAGGCTTAATCGGGCCCTGGAAAACGGGTCTCGAACCTTAAACCCTACGGATCACGTGACAAGATCTAACCACCAGGCCACCGCGGTCCCCTGAAGAGCTCAAAAAACACATGCATCATTAAATGTAATAAATAAAACTAAAACGTCATTCCGATTCCAATAAGAAGAAACTATTTCAATCAGTGTTACGCAATTCACTTTAAAATAATATTAAAACTTGACATTACAATAATAATAAATGTGGAAACAATCAACATTATATCTTTACTTATAATAAAGCACGGTGTGTGTGTGTGTGTGTGTGTGTGTGTGTGTGTGTGTGTGTGTGTTGGCGCTGCACAGGCCAGACCGTTCAACCTACAGCTACAATATTTGGTATATGTATACCTTGGGTGCCGGGAATATGAACCTCGGAGCTCTTTTTTGAATTTTTAACTAAAACTTAAATTAATTAAAAAAATAAGCTAAGTTTTAACGTTTTTTCTCTATAACTTCTAAAAATATTACAGCACAAAATTGATTTTTGCATCACGTTAAAGCTCAAAAAATTAGCTTTTCAATGATACTAATGTTTTGACCTACAAATAAAAACTCTATTTTTAATGAATTTTCAAACATTTAATTTAATCATATTTTTCAACAATTTATTTCGCATAAAATAAAAATACAATTTTATCTTCACGAGGATCTCAAAAAAAAAAAAAAAAAAAAAAAATCGGATTTAAATAAAATGTTCCATCACATTTTCAGAAGTTCTGATTTAAAAAAGAGTTAAGAGTTAATTACTACCAAAAAAACCCAGAAAAATACAATTTTCATCACGTGATTATATGAAATAAAATAAATAGGAAATGTGATATTTTTTAAACAATAAATGCAAGAGAAAATTTTTCTTGATCGTTTGCAGTATCAAAATTAACAATTCCATTAAAGAATTAAGTTAAATAAAAATACAAAGTAAAGATATATTACAAAAGTGTGGCAGTTAAAACTGAAAAGGAATTTTCAGAAAATCTCCAAACGATAATAATCTGAGAGCGAGATTAATTATTTAAAAGCAAGAAATCTTAAACGAACTTTGAAAATAACGTCATTTCAAAGAAACGACGAACAAAAAGCAATTGATAATCAGTAGTAGTAAAATATTTTTGCATTCTTTTTTTTAATTTTTAAAACAATAAGATGTTTTGAATTGTTACTTTTACTTATGTGAAGAAGATATTTTGTGCAAATCAAAGAATTCGCCTTCGTGATTGTAATTTATCTCCGCATTTTAATGAATCATGCGAAATAAAAACGCATCTTCTTTCAACGAAGTAACGTAATAATAAAGCTATGCTGGTAAAAGTAGGTCAACTATTTGAAAACGCATCTTCTTTCAAACAAGCATACGTAATAATTAACAATGCAAAATTTGTAAAAGCATATAAAACTATTTTTACCCGTATATTTCGGAGGCATCAAAACTTTCTACCAAAACAATATCATGTTCACCCACGAGAAAAAAAAATCAACTATCATTCCGAATTAAACATATAAAAATGTCATTTTCGGCACGTGTCTGAATAAAATGAAACAAATATGAAACATGATATTTTTGGAAAATAAATGGATGGAAACTTTTTCTATGATATTTTGCTATACATATATTACTAATCCAATTACACAATTTTATTTAAGGCAAATATGGCTTAACATCTACAAGGCATCTTCTGTAATCGGAGCCCAACATCTAATTTCTTAATTTTTTGGGGAGAGACATAAATATCTTAGCAATTGGTCCAAGTGAAATATACAATTATAGATTTAAGGAAAAAATGCTGATGAATTAAATTTTTACACACATCATCTGCTCTGTGAATCATATTTAATAAAATATTCTTGAGACAATAAATCCTTAAAATAAAAAAAGTGGCACTCTAATGAACTAAATCAATCATCAAGTCTGATCAATCTATGAAAATTTCAATATAACTATTCGATAAAAACTGGCGATTTTAGATCACTTTATCAAGATATCAAAGAAGCCAATCAGAGTTACTCTAGAATAATTGGTCTAGATTATGATAATGATAATTTTTCTAAACTTGCAATATTCAGAACTGAATAAATCAGCCAAATTTGAAGAAGATAGAAATGCTTATTTATTTATTTAGAAGTTGAAATATTAAGAATATTTTACAAATAGGAATCTATAAGACCAAAGGAATTTAAACCATAATTTTTTTATATATGTTTATAAACCTAAAAAAATGTTATTATTGAGTGCATTTATATGCATCTAAAAATAAAATTAAAAACTGAAGGTTTCAATTAACCTGTGAAATGTTTGCTGAATAATTCCTTGAGATCTTATAAATTATAAAAAAATTATAATGTTTCAATTTCTGTATTGAACATAAAACTTCAATGTCGGTCTACTCTGCTTTCAGTTCTTAGTTTTATTTAAAGAAATGTTTAAATTGAGTAAAGAGGTCTTTATATTAATTGAAGTTTTATCATTTTCAATTTAATTTAAGAGTGAATTTTACGTGCACTGATAGAAAATCAGAGAGAGATGCGGACTTCAAAGATAGGACTGCTTAAGGCTTACATAATAGTATAAGTGAATTATATGACTATAAAAATTTGAAGCTTAAAAATATTTTGCTGAAAACATTATGAGGCCAAGTTATATAAAAAAATGATTTAATACTTTAGTCGGCATTAATATTGGCGAACCGACTGGTCGCCAAAAGCGGCTAGTATATAATAATGAAACTTAAACGCAATGCATTTAATTCATAATTCAAATAATTAAAGCTCAGTTTTTTTTCTTCTTTTTTCTTTCTTTGAAGTAAAGACAGTTTGTAATACGATTTAATATAACTGAGACCATCAAGGGTAAGTGTAAGTACTTGACAAATCATAAGCACATTATAAATTAGAAAAACTATTTATAGTAATGACGGTTTTCCTCCAAATGTCTTAGAAATCAAAACAGTTCCGCCATTGAGCAATCGCTTCCATTTGTCACTTCATTCCATTTATTCGTAACCTTTACTGATGCAATATTTCTGTCGATGCTTTTGAATTAAAATCTTCATTTTAGTTTTTAGCAATATTTCAAAATTTTAGAAGGAGGGGGTTCGGGATAAGGAAACAGAACCCCCCTTTCTCTTGAATCATTTTATGAATTCTGATTTTTGTCTAAAATGATTGTTTCGACTGTACCTACAAATTCTCATTCACCTACTAATGCCACCCGTAAAAGTTTTTATTCTTTCCCAAATATGGATACCGTGCTCTGAAGTTAAATGGCAGAATTCATAAACAATTCATGCACACATATAATCTCTCTTCCAAAAGGCAGTTATTTAGGATTTTTTTTTCTTAAAACTCATAAGCATAAATTAATACCTTCGCAATGCAGAATTTATTTGTGAATCTTTGATTAAAAATATTAAATGCATGAAATCTTTGTAAGTATACATTAATAAAATTTACTTGCATAATTACATAAAAAAAGTTTTATTCCATCGAAAGCTTTAAATCTATTTTTAAAAAAAATTTAAGGTAATAGGAAGGAAAGAATTTCGACCCAAAAGAGGATCTTAATTACTTTTAAGCCACGTGTCTTCACAAGTTAATTGTCTCCATTCATAGGTTCATTTATCCAATTGATTTAATTTCATGTAATCTAATAAAAAAAATTCTAACGAGCTTTTAAAGAAGAATAAATTATACCGAAATAGAGACTTCATTAGTCGATGAGATCTCTTTCATCTTAAATTTAGGCGGATGATCAACAACAGCTACAAAAAAAATCAGTCCCCCCCCTTTTTTTCGATTTTATTATTTTTAGAAAGGAAGTGTTTTATTATTTACAAAAATGCTACTTTTGTCAAAAAAAAAAGCAGAGTTATTTTACACTTTCTACTTTGAAAAATAAGAAGCCACGTCTTTAAAAATTTCCTTTAAAAGTGAAAGTTGAATCGCCTATCCTTCCTTTTTTGTGAATTCGAGCTAAGGCACGATTCCGCTTCCCTACTCAAAGATCGTTCACTCATCCGGGCCAAGAGAACATGCAGTATCGAAAATTTGTTAATAATTTTCGCATCATTAAAATTGTGTGTTCCCCAAAAGCACTCGCTTACTTTTAAAAGCACTCTATCACGGAATTGAATTCCAGTTCCAGAATTTTTTCCACATAATTTCCCTGTCATTTTTCATGTCGCTGGGAAAAGAATCGCCTTTATTTAAACTGATTTTTTTAACAAAAATGAAAAGGATAAAAAGTAGAGATAAAACGCGTCACAAAAGTGTTCCTATGCTAAATAATTTTCTTTAAATTCATAGCTAAAATGATCGTCTGTTACTTTTTTATACTTAAAAAATGGTTTGGTTTCAATTTTTTCCTGCTTGCTTATCTATGGTCTATAGGAAAAGGGCAAAGCTGTTAGTCAGCGTGCACCATGCGGAGGCTTGCTTCATGACAGGGGGTGCGGGTGAATCATTGACATGTTCAAAAGAATTCGAGCATCATTAGAATTCAAAAAAATGCTTCACGAATGTTCAACGTCACCTTTTGAGGAGACTGCTTAACAGAAATTTATAGAAAACCCTATTTTGGAAGAAAAAGGAAGGAAGAAAGCTTTTGCTTCGTGATATCCGTGAAGATCCATATTTTCAAGTAGATTTTTTATTTAGCTTATTTACTTGTCATTAAGTTTCAGTTTTATCGGGTGAAAATATTGAATATATTTATTTGCGGAGAACTGTTATTAATATAGTTAAAAATAAACTTTGGCAAAACAGCGGAAGTGAAAAAAAAAGAAGAAGAATCAGGATGATTTTTTTAAATAAATAATTTATACATATTTCAAGATAACATAAAATGATCTCCCTCGAAATATGCTTCGAAGTTATTGGCAGGATACAAATGAAATGCAAAATATTAAACGGTACTTATAAACAATGGAAAAACGAAAAAAAAATGGGATATAATTGAATCAATTTTATGCGTTTTATTAACACTACGAATATTTTTGTGAATCATAATAAGGATTATTATTGTACTTCATTTTACTACTTTATATTTTGTTATTATTGGGAAAAATCATCAGAGTGAGACTGCAGAACTAATGACGAGAATGTCAGATGTTACACGCGTGAATGATTCAAGTACGTATTGAAACCGGAAAGATCCTATGCATACATTCAAACATGCACGGACCTTTGAAACAAGACCGCGAAATTAGAGTTGATAAATGCCGCAAGAAGTGCGCTGGGAATTCTACTGCGTGTTATCCTTTTGCCATTAATATTCTTTTTTTATTTTGCTTAGTCTTATACATTGGTAAATATATGTCTATTATTATTAATATTGAATAAAATAATCTTCTATTTATACTGCCATTTAATTTATTATTTATATTATATTAAGGATTTTATATAAATCTCACATGATTATTTCTTTTAATTGTATTTATTCTTAAAATCTTGCTTGTATATTTCTGTTACTTGTTCTGTTTGTAAAATTTTTTTTCTAATTCTTATTTACTGTACTCCATTTATTTATATAATGTATTTATAATTTATCAGAAACTGTAACAGAAAAGCACACCAGAAAAGTTTTGTCAAATCTACGATTATTATTAGGATAAATAATAATTATTATTAGGATAAATTATTATTATTATTAGGATAAATTATTATTATTATTAAGATAAATTATTTATTATTAGGATAAATAACTAACTTTTAATTGAGTACTTATAGTTTCTCAAGCTATTTAACCATAGTATTATAATTATTTCAGTCCAAGAGAGTTTTGTACGTTGTGGAAAAACTCATAATTACTGTGAACTTCATTCATAAATATGAATGAAGGTTTCATTAATATACTTGTTATATCGCTGCATCGTGAGATTCAAGATGTGCAAGTATATTTATAAGAATAAAACAGATTCCAAAACTTGTTTTTTCCCTGTTATATTTGCAATCTGTTGTTAAAATTACATAAGTGAAGCCAATTGGGTTAGTTTGATTTAAAGTTCTAATTATATTATTTATTTTTTCCTAACAAATATCTATGAACCATTTAGCTCAAAGATTGAAAAATAAATGAATAAATTCGAAACTAGGCATTGGTTTTCAGTAATCAAACTGGGAACTCCAACTTAAGAACAGAGATTTTGAAAATCACGAGTTTTCATCACATAATAGCAAAATCTAGAAATTACATTTTAAAATGCAATTTGAAATTAATGTTTGAACATCGTGCCTGCCAAACTGAAGAACCCTGAGAATGATGCGTTCACTTTTAATTCAAAATAAAATGGTTGCGATTATGATGACGTTGAGAAAGGGAAAATGAAACGCAGTCATTGTTGCCATCTATCCTTTTAAAGATTTAAAAAGGATTTTAATTTTCATTCCCAAATTTGAAATTTCTCTGGAAATTTTTTTAAAAGGTAATGTGGCCCATTTTCAATTTTTTCAACAGATCCCGATTCAACTGCTAAATTTTGTAATAATCAAAAGACACAAATTTCTTATTTTTCATACTCGAATTACTCGAATGTAAACAAAGAGAATTGAAAAGAAAATGGAGAAATGCTATCGAAAGTTCAAAACTTTGAAAACATCAGTTTAAAACGCAATGAGATGGAACAGAATGAAAATGTAAACAAAAAACCGTTCTTGAATCATTAAAGATTGATGAAGGAATGACCGGGCGCTCTGTTTTCTCCGAGCTTGTGCATTCATTTCTCTACAGCCGTGCTTACGAAGTTTTATGCGCTTCATTTAAAAACTATAAACATTTTGAGGAAATTCATCATACGTTATCGGAAGCCCTTTTAAAAAATCTGCCAGATTCCATAATAATTCATATTTATCCGGTTGAATAACTAAATGAAAAAGCGCAGGGGATCAAAACAAGAACAATTACACTGAAAGACGAATAGAATCAGATTTTCTCCCACTCCGGAAAGGCTGTTGAGCTTTTGGTTTTTCTTAGTTTTCTTTCCGAAATTCGTGAACAATCCTTTTTTAAAAAAAGTTCATATCTAAAAAAAGAACCATCAGCCGGCCCCACAAACAACATTATCCGAATCACCCTAACATCGAAGTCCATAAAATGTCTAATGCAACCGCTTTATGTGTCTGTGTCGTCAATGCATATTTTTGGCGCTTTCGAGTTCATTTTTAGCTCTTATTTATAGGTTGTTATCCAACTTAAAAAAATTTCTTTACTGAAAAAAAAATGTATTACATTTTTTTTCTAAGACTTCTCTTTTCGTATAAAAAAACTTTTATGAAACAATCTGCTGTACTCATGCAAAACTTCTCTTGACTGCTTGAGTAGGATGACTCACGTTTGCTTCAAAATCCCAGCTAATTTGGGTTGAGTATTTCCTGTCCCCTGGGACAAATTTCTCTTCGAGTTCCGGTGAGAGGCATTAAATTGATAGATGCGGGATACTATTGTGAATACTCTTTATAAAGTACGATTTTAAAGTATCTGGAATTGTGGCAAGCAATGCTAATTCAATTGAATTTCCAACTTTTATACGATGATGAGATTGGGTTATTTTTGAATAAACTTTTCAAATATTTTCCCTATATTCCCTGCTCTATTTTAATCAATAATTTGAATTGATTACTTTCTTTTTTAACATTTATTAGTAGGTTAGCCGTCTTCAGCTATCAGTTGACTCGCCGGCATTAATAACACTTTCTGCCAACTCCACTAAAATAAGTAAAAAAAGAGCATATACTTCGCAATTTCTATTCTTTTTAACAGTTTAAACCAATTTCTGCTTAAATTGCTGCAAAATTATGCATTTTTCTTCACGGTAAAGGTATTTTAAATATAAATTTAAATTAATTTAATTAATTATTTTAATATAAATTTAAAGGCATTTTAAATAAAAGTTTCATTTTTTGAATGAAATAATTATATAATTGGCTTTTCTGAAACCAATAATGAGTTGTGTTAAGGTCAGAAATGTTACACTTCTCATTAATTTTTATACAGCAGTCTTTAACGGGCAGCTGGTCTGCTGATATTAACAGTTCTTAAAATTTTCAATTAAATATTTTACATTAGTCGATCTTAGCAGGACCTTCAACAAAATAATCTTAAGCTTCGAATTTTGGTCGATGCATAATTCATACTAATTCAAAAGCCTTACACCATTCTTTTCAGTCTATTCCCCTAAAGATCGCAATAATACTAATACTAAATAAATAAAAAAAATTAATGCTATTTTTATCTTTTGACAATGCAGCGTGAAATATATTTCCCTTCGAGTTAATAATATTTTTAAAAAAAATTAAATATTTTTCAGTTCTTTCTCAGAATTAAATAAATAAATCGCTTTCTTCCTGAAATCTGTTTGGTAATAACAATTTGTATTAAGGATGGAAGTTTAATTTCACTACTATGCAAGTTAAATTTTTTTTCTTTGTATTTACATCTATAGTAAATCGGATCGTAAAATCAAAATAATAGGTATTAGTTTAATGTTCTCCCAGAATCCTTGGTGTGTGTTTTCTATTATCATTCGCGTTGAGTTTAATTCCCGTTAAAAATTCTTATGCCCATTAAAAATACTTATCCAAAATGTGTTTAAAATATTTTTTAATTGATTTAATATACAAATATTTATAGGATAAAAATCCTTTATTATTGATGATATATATATATATGGATTTTAAGATGATTTAAAAACTATTTTCGTGCTATAATACAGGGTAAGTCAAAATGAATATAGCGATTACAAACGGCTATAACTATTTAATGAAAAAATATTTATCGATAAGATTTACACAGAATGTAGAAGAATCTTCAAAATTTTATATACAGAAGTCATAGATGTTCTATGTGACTTCCCTTGGTCACACGGACAACATCTAATCGGTATTCCATTTCACGCCATACATTCTGAAGCATTTGTTCATTAACCAACTCAAACGCATTACAAATGCGTACTTTCAGTTCTTCAATTGTTTTGGGCAAGGGAAACACAAACACTCTGTCTTTCACATAACCCCATAGGTAGAAATCACAGGGATTTCCTCAAACATCCGATGCCATCTGCGTATGTTGTTCGCATTTGGAGGTTCTTCATTGTACCGCTGACGAAATTTTCTCTGCACTGTAATAACAGAACGGCAACTGTGAAATTCCAACACAGAGAATGCTTTCTGCACGGGACTAGCCATTTCCACTAATGAGACGCCGCGCTGAACAGGTTTCTTGTCGTTGCGAAGTTCGATTTCGCGCATGCGCAGGCATCCGCTTGGCTGCACGTGCGCTTTACGTTAATAAATTTTGAAGTTCCGTCTACATTCTGTGTAAATCTTATCGATATATCTTTTTTCATTAAATAGTTATAGCCGTTTGTAATCGCTATATTCATTTTGACTTACCCTGTATTTTCGGTGGTTATTGAGGAAAAAAAACTGAAATTTCTCTTACTTTTTAAAAGAAATTAAAATTAAAGTTTAAAAAAATAGCTCCTATGAGCACATTCTCGCTCTTCAAGGTATACGTGTACCAAATTTAAAAACTCGTAATTGAAACAGTGTAGCCAGCGCCAACACGCACATACACACATTCTTCTTTAATATATGTAAAGATAACATTATCGCCCCTATTTGCTGAATGTAATGTTATATGTTATTTGTAAAAAATATATATATCGTTTAAAATAAGAGAAATTAATATTTTGTATGGTAGAATTTTTATTTTAGATATCTATGTATCATTTCTATTGTAAATATTGTTTGCTCTCTCAATTAATACAGTCTACAATAATGAAAAAATGAAAATAAAATTTTTTCACTGATTCCTGATATATCAAGTTCGGTTTACATTAATACTCATTGTTTGTTTTAAATTTTAAGTCATGAAATGAAAATAGCTTACAATGTTAGAGAGCTTAAAGAAGTCAAAATCAGAATGACACTTAAAATGTCGGGAATTGCAAATCAAGCTTAAAACGAGCTTAAGAATACGTCAAACCTGGAATTTTCGATGCTTTTTAGTTCAGGCTTTTAGATGAGTGATATTTTGTGCTTGTGCGAGTGGACAGTAATAAATAAACAATCCGTGTCGCCTCTTGATGATAGTGGAATCTGAATACTAATTGCTATAGCTATTATTCTTTTGGAGGAAAGGGCCCCCTGCCGCCTTTTCTGTTTTGGAAAGCTAATCTATATTGACTTGCAGATCCTCTTCAGGAGTCATTAAATCAAACAGTATTCTCTGTATCAATTGCTGAAAATGACCCAAAAGGGGTCACTTGACTGCCTTTTGACTACATATATCATTGCAAGGGAATATTTTCAATTGTTAATACGTCTCAATTTCATATAAAATGTTTTTTTTTTTTTCGTTTAGTATAACTCCTTTACAGGGCATTTAATTTTAGCAATCCGATAAACTGACAACAGATATTTTTTTAAAGTCTGTAAGCTCGGGTATACCCGTCTGCAAATGTACCCCTTTAAGGTAACTTTGATACTTTTATTTGGATACAGAAATAAATTTTTCATGCCAAATGTACGGTCAACAACCCAAGAGTTCTCTTTACCCTTCCATCGGCTTGGCGAAGAGTTGAAAATTTGAGACACCCCACTGGGGTGGGTGCACGTGGCAAACCTAACTGAGCAGACGAAGCCTCTCCATGGGGCCCACCAGACACTTCTTGATTGCCCTTGTATTCGTCTCGATTTGAACGGTTCGCCAACCACGAATGTGCGGTTGTTTTTCCCATTTCTTCCGGTTCGTTTTCCATCTTTTCGCGGCTTGTTGTTCCCACGGAGGACGTGTCTCCTCTGAATGAATGTTTGTCCTCCCCAGAGCAGATCGAGAGGGGAAAATCGTATTGACGTCTCTGAGGGAGGTCACGAGGGAATGGCGGAGATCAACTGGCATGCCAACAAACTTCCATCTGTGGGTTACAGGTTTTTAGAAGGAAATAAATTTAAATTAGAAAAGTTTCTTTTATCAATGGGTGTGAATGATCAAACATTCTCGTTGCAATGATTGATGAAGGCTCCATTTTAATTCGTTCCCCATAAAATCTCTCAGCCTTCACCATGCACCAAATGGTATCTTACGAACGGTCAGTCGTCGGCATGTCGGATTCATCAATACCATATAGAAAAATTGATTCAGAAATCGTATCAATAAAAACTCTGAGATATGCATCAAATCACATTTGATAGCCTTTTTTTTTTTTTTTTTTTTTTTTTTTTTTGCTATTTGAAAGCTAATTCTTAGTTAGTGCTACAATTGTTGTTGCTGCTTTTACCGGTTCATACTTATGCTTTGTGAAAAAAGATATAATTCAAAATTTTAATTTTGGAATTATATAACCATTGTAACACGTAAAGAATTTAAAAAAGGTAATAATAATTTTTA
>JAOUZG010020842.1:4811901-4874785 GCA_026289955.1 Argiope argentata
AAAAAAAAAAAAACATTTCCCAAATGCTCAAAGTAATTCTTTTTATTTAAGGAAAATCTTTTCAAATTAATTAGTTCATATCAAATATCCCTTCAACATAAGTTATATATATATTGTTTAAGTTTTCAATCGTTAGTAAAATACTTTCCATTCATCAAGTCAAGTATATATGTTTTTAAATTTATAGTGGATGTCACTCGATGTTAATACAATTTTTCCAAATAATAATTCATTCATTAAATTTTATTAATTCTGTAACAGTGTTTTAGCAATTTTTTAATGACAATTGAAACCAAGAGGCAGTAACTCAACCGTTAAAATGCTAGGATTCAGTATTTATCGGGTGAAGATGATGAATGCGAGTTCAATTCTTATGAAAATCAGTCATTTTTGATAATTTTTTAAAAAATTGTTGCTTTATGTTTTATTAAAAGGATTCTCGAGAATGAGTTAGCAATTGTGGCTCAGTGGCTAGAATGAAGAATTTTTCTCAAATTTGAAAATTGAAGATTGAAATTGAAATTGTCGAAATTTAAGCTTTAGGTTCACTTCCGATTTCTCTCCTTAAGATCTTTGTCATCCGTTGTTGGTCACTTTTCATACAAAAGATTGTGTTACCTTTTGAGAAGGGGAATGGAAAATTTCAAGGAAATCCACCTTTTATTTTGCCACTTAATATTGGAATTCTGTTTTATGCATATACATATTTAAATTAATTGTAATAATTTAATAAAAAGTAACTAAAATAAAATTTCTCTTTGTTGAGGAATTGCCTTAATTTTTTTCTTTAATATTATTTGTTTTTTTTTTCCCTTTTAAATCAGTCTCGTCGTAAAGAAGGCGTCTATTAAAAGCAGTTAGTAACTCTTTGTGTGGACTGTGGGACAGCTTTCCTGCACACTGTCCCCTTGCTCCCCTCTCACACAGACTTCAGTAAGAAAGGTGCGAGTTAAAATTGCAGATTTCATTAAGGTCACAAATGCCTTACATGGCAAGAGTATTTTTTGTGTGTGATTAATTAACAAGTAATAGTAAGGCAAGCATCAACAAGTAATATTAAAGCAAATTAGTAACAAGTAATAGTAAGAAAAATCGAATTCGTGTTTTAGGCGTCATGGTTTTAACTGATTGGAATCTAGCTTTTAAATAGAATTGAGTAACATACCAAATTTCATATATTTAAGTCACCCTATTTCTGAGTTATCGTATTTAAATTCTTGAGAAAGTACAGACTAATATAAAGCCTTCCTTTTGACGGATTTTATTCCGAATTCGATAATGATTCGCACTTTAGAGGCCGAATGTGTGTACCAAAATTTATCCATCGAGTTCGTATCGTAGACATCGAGCTACTCTTATCCGCTCAATGGTTTTACTACACAATTGACAGAAATCTGAAAATTGGATGTAAAAATTGAATGCCGAATTCCATTCATTCATTCAAAGCGTTTTTGAGTTCATTGTGTCACAGACAGACAGACACAATACCAAAAATATTTTTTTTCCAACGCAGGGAGCTTTAAAATATGAGAATAAATTAAGATGTCGGGCTGGAGTTTTTTGATGATTTCAATACTTTGTGTATGAGAAAGTAAAAAGAAAATAACCTGCGACTGGCATCTGATTTATTGATCCGTCCCGATATAATTACATTTATTAAATAAAAATATTTAGAGGCGCCCTATAAGATGTAAAAAAAGTAATTTAAAGACTTTGCTAGCTTTATGAATAAACCTGTTTAAAGAATTGAAATAATATCAAAACTTCAGGAGAAAAACCTCTTAGGAGCCACCATTGAGTCTTTTCTGTAATTTATTTTGAAATAAATGTTATGAAAAAGTTTTTAAAAAAGATTGAAAAAATCTTTTTCAGTTACTGTCATTTAAAAATCTTTGAATGAAATCGCGAAAAACAGATACGTATTTTATGCTTTAAGTGTGGATGCATTTTAAAATAATAAGAATGAAAAGATATGTAATGTAATAATAAAGCATGTAAACAAACAAATGAACAAAAATGACAAGCATAAAGGTTCTTTCTATGCCTCAGATGTAAGAGAAAATAAAATGTAAGACATTTAAAATATCTGAACGTTTATACTTTATTTATTAGATTTTTCTATGTAGAATATGTTTTCCTCCGTAAATTAATAAATGGCGTATAACAGAAATCGTAAAAAAAGAAATCCGCTGTAGAGTTTTACTTCAAAAAAATGAAATAAGAAATTGCACAGTACAACGTAAGGTAGAGTATGAAATAACGGGTTCAATTTCTTTTATTAAAACATTTTAATTATTTTCCTTTATTCTCTAATTATTTATTTTAGCAAAAAGGAAATGTATCAGTTTTGATCAATGTAATTAATCGAAATACATTTGATAGTAAGACTATAAGGACATAAATCCGCGTGACTTCTAAAATATGTATCAAGAGGTCGATATCAATAACGGGCTGAGGCATTCGGTTTGGTAACTCATTAAAGGCAAACTTAATTTCTCAAGGAAATTTACTCTTAAGTATAAGGATTTGTTAACGATAAAATTAGCAAGAAAATAAACCAAAACGTTTTGTGAAGCATTCAAAGTTTGTTATTTTGTGTGTGTGTGTTTAAAAAAAATTGTTTAAACGATTACAGAACTGTCTGATCATATCGCTTTTTCAAAATAATCACTTCACTCAGTTTGGCTTTGAATGACATTCTTAATAGTCAACAAAAGGTTTTCAAATTCGGTTGTAAAAAATTTGATCTAAATCCTATTCTCCTCATCCCCCCCTTTCGAATTAGCTCGTTTCAGTCCGAAGTGGCACAAAGAATACAAAGGAATACATGAGGCGTGCAGCATCTAAAACACTAATAATGCTTTTCATTCTCCACAAAGGGAATTTCCTGGTCTCTCAGCCACCGAGTGCCCGGTACCGAAGGTAGCAAACACATGATTAGGGCCGACTCCCCTTTGGGTGGCATATGTCTGTCGCCGCCGAACATTGGAGAAGCAGCTTCGCAGCTGAATACCGTCGCTCCCCGTGCATTGTGTCGGTCCCCTAAAAGTATCAGACGGATTAGTGTTTAACACTTCTCAAAGGATAAGCCGCCCGGTGGAGCGGTGTGGAAAATCTCGTTATCTGCCGAAAGAATCTGATCAGATGGCGAAGTTGGCTACAAACCGAGCGAGACGCACAGGCGCGAAGAAGGGCTCAAGATTCAGCAGATAGGGGTGCGCTCTCAGATCATTCAAGTTTCTCTTTTCGAAAACGACGCCTAATTTCGAGACAATTTTGAAAGACATTCAAGGGTGTTTGGATCTTGCTTTTGTCACCAGATGACGTCCACTTCTTCGGGGAATAAAAAACATCCGGTCGCCGACTTATTTCTCGAGCACAAGACTTCCCTTGTGCTGCTCAATTCACAAATGTGTTCATTTAGGAGAGTAATTGGCGATCATTTTTTGAGCAACCAACTTCGGTAACCAAGCTTACGCCTAGAAATGACTCGTTGTGAAAATGAATCTTTTAAATGTAACTTGATTTTAATGCTTTCGTTTGAAAATAATTTCAAAACTTTGGATCCTGACAAACGAGAAGCACTCACTATTTTACAAGACTTACTCTCCTCTAAAGCAAAATAATTTCATTTAAAACTTTAATTTTAAGCTAAAAGTGTTCAAATTATAACTAATCCAATAACATAGCTGAATCGAAGCGTGTTTATGAAAAAATATATATTTAAGGAATTTGCATCTACCTTCACGCATCAGAACGACGGCAAAGAGCATGTGCATTAACTTACAAGCATGAATATTTGAATTGTAATTTGTTATCAGGTGCTTTTTGTTGGCTGCTCTACACGTAATTCAATTCTCCCACAAGGAAGAAAAGACGTAATTAGCAGTATACTGTCATATTCCATTAAATAAACGGTTTTAATGCTGATAGCTCATTCTTCGGGGGTTTTTCTATTTATAAATTTTACTATTCAGTTGTTAGTAAAATCCTTAAAAACATTATATTAAAGAAATAACATAGATATAATAAGATTTTTAATTCTGTTTTTAAATTAAATGTCAGTAACAAAAACTGTTTCTAAATGCCATGTTGTGCATTTCTCGGTTGAAGTTTCCTTATTTAAGGCCTTTTCCAATGATCTATTAATCGTTTTTTTTTTAAACTGTGGAAGCCTATCATTGAGCGTATCTGCTGAAAATAAATAAAACAAACTGATAAATTGAGTAATTTTTCAACTGACAATTTTTTCCCTTTATGCAGTGACAGGAAGTTCTGACAGTAATTTTATGTCTTTTCGGCTGCGTAGAAATTTTTTTAGAATGTCGAGTCTGCAGTTTACTAAAAAGAGCCGAACTGAATTTCATCGAAAAAGCCGAAGTTTAAAAAGTAGTTAATTTTCTCGAATAATGAAGATTAATAATCTTATGATTTTGTAGCATTAATAATAATGAACGATAGTAAGAGTCTTATCAAGATAAAGAAAGGAACATACGACTTTTTCCTGAGTTGACATGCATCGCTTCTTTTTAAATTTTATCTCATTAAATCGCTTCTCTAAAATATGAAAGTGACTATGATAAGAAAATCTTAAATGTTCAGATTTACATAAACTGAACAATAACACTACCCGACATTTCTTTAGGTCACAGTGAAATGCTAAATATCACGATTTTTTGAAAATATTCGCAACTCTAATCCTACCACAAAAAATCGTTCAATCGTAGGATTTTTATACAAATCTATATTTACCAGCTTGAACCACTTTTTCAGTGCGTTAGGCATTTCTCTTTATCCAATAACCCTCTAGGACAGTAAGTAGAACCCCTCTCCTTTTAACACTGGAATATCCGCGGGTCCGTTTACCCATCGAAGTAATACGATACTATAGGCTGTGCCCTCTTTAAAATTAGCCTGATTTTCACTGAGCGCACGTCAGACGAACCATCGCGTCTCTGCTGAGAGTGCGCGAGTGAATAAGGGGCCCATAATTAGAGATCTCGGATCGGAGCCCGCTGGGAGAGTGGAGATGTGTCTCAAATCACTTTTATCCGCTGTTTGGCATCTATGACCAGAGTTCAGGCTTCTACGCTATCCCCCCCTTTCTATCCGAATGAATAAAAACGGGGCGAGATAAGGGGAGGGAAACCCTGCTATATTCTGTGCCATGTGGAATATAAGATCAACTGAAATCAGTCGAGAAACAGTTTGTTGACTGTAAAAATTTTAGGGCATGGATGTCGTATTGCAATGACTTCTCTTATATAACAGCTCTTTTTTAAAAATTACGCGAAGAGCGGATGTCATCGATTGAAAGAGATGTCAGAGAAGAAAAACGACATTTTAGTTGGGATTTCTCCCTCCTAGTTTTTAACACACGCACCTTCCTTTCTTGAGAAGATAATTAAGGTTAAGGTCGCGAATATTTTACGTCGCAGTAGTCATGAAATGTGGTCTAATATTTTTTCTGAGTCAAGTATATGATATTTAGAGAGTAATGCTTGGCGAGCGATTTAAACACAACTGCCCGAAAGTAGAGTTTATATTTTATATGCATTTTTTATGACTAATTGGGACCAAACATGGAATTTTTGACAAAGTTATCACAAAAACACATACCGATTATTATTTTTTTATTGCGTCAGAACATGATATTATTTTGGGAATGAGGTGGACAAAAACCTGTAAGCGGAAAATTGAAATTTTAGTATCTGCACGTGCACCACAAAAAAATCGGCTTTTAATAACGCGTTGCCATTACATTTACAAAAGCTCTTATTAAAAAAATAAGTTAATGACTACAGCCAATAAAACCCGGAAAAATGTCATTTTGAGCAAGTGAATATATTAAAATAAAATAAATAGGAAATGCGCCATTTTTTAAACAATCATTGTGAGACAAAGATTTTTTTTTTAGATCGTTTACAACACTGAAGTGACTCATTCAATGACACCATTAAAAGGAATAAACATATGATTTAACTTGCACGAGCACGTGGTGCTTGGCCGTTCAAGAAATTACGTTCTGACACGATACATTGAAATATGCATAGCGGATTTCATTTTAATCATTTTTTACTATGTCTTCTAGTTATTGCTTTTAAATGCTGGCAGGTGGTCAGCCCTTTGAAAGATTTCGTTTAAAAATTATGGAGGTAATTACATTTTAGATGCTTAACTTGTGTACCAAATTTTGTTTATATAATCTTTTATATTACTTTTTATGGCAGTCGTATTGATTCATATTCAGTCTGCCAGATGGACAGATTTCCTCATAATGGATTCTATTCAAAATTTGATTGAAGCTTACAAATTTAGTATAAAGATCTCATGCCAAATCTACGTCTGGCTCAAAATATTTTTGAATTTCTGTCTTCGCAAGCAGACATTATTCCAAAAATGCCATTTTGGTATACCGGGTAGCAGATTGATTCAGATTGGAATCAGAGAGATTTGCAAAGTGGGTGTTCGTGAAAATCTGGAATTCCATTCTTGTTCGTTAGAAAACTTTCTCTTTGTGCACTAAACGAAAGAACAAAAAGAGACGTATTGAATGAAGACGTAAGAGACGTATTGACGCTGAGTATTGAATTGCATTGAGGTATTACCTCTTATGTCCTCTCCCCCCCCCCTTTAAAATGCACCAGGTCGTTAGTGCATTTAATGCGTCTCATGCAAGTATAAATTGTTTCAACATTTTCTCCTTTTTGTTCCAATTAGAACTAAAATCTGTTTGGTTCCGAGGCAGCCTTTATTCAATCATTATATATAGAATTCTTCTCGAAAATGGAAGTCAAATGTTAGCAATGAGAATAAATAGAAATGACAAAAGAATTATTAGAATTAATAGAAACAATCCGAATATATATTTCAGGCCATTTTTCTTTCTAGTTGTCTTTATTGCAGGTGCAAAAAAATTTGTTTCGGCTTAGTGATTCGTGCAAACGTATCTATCCGACATAAGAAAATGTTTCTGCATATTTCCTTCCAGAACGAAAAAATGCTACTGTTATACCGGAGAGAGAAAAAGAAATTGCTAAAAATGAGCTGAATTTTTTTTTCCTTTTTCAATTTTTATATTTTTGTTTTTCAAATGATAAATTTTCAAGGAAGAGGAAATGATTAGAAAGAGAGATACACTCAATAAAAAAAGAAACAAAAAGTTTATTTCTTATCCTGAATACTTGAGATTTCAAAAATTGAGATAAATACTTGATCGCAATGTTTTGATTGAGGATCATTTACCGCTTTAAATAAATTTAACATGGAGATTTTAAAAATCTTAATATATATAAAGTACGTGTCACGTTGTTTGTCCGCGATGGACTCCTAAACTACTTAACCAATTTTAATGAAATTTGCACACCATTTGCAGTTTGATCCAACTTAAAAGATAGGATAGTTTATTTTTTGAAATATCAATTAGTTCGGGAGAAATTAATTAAAACCCTTTAATTTCTGTGAAATTAAGACTTGTAATGTTATTTTCCGAGTGAAACATGGTCTTTCGGAGCAGCGATCACTGATGCGTCCCCTAAAATTGCGTTTTTAAAATTGCCATCGTTACGCGTCCATTCAACTTATACTCAATATCGTAGTGGAATCGGATGGACTTTCTATCGTAGACCACGGAGGTATAATTCAATTTACGAAATATCGACGCAAAAATTAAATATTGATTTTAAAAAAACACGTCCATTTTGACGTGTCTATTTCTCGAACGACCCTATAAAACAGACGCTTAGCTGGAAAAATACAGAAAATATGTTTCCTGAAAGACAATACAATGTAGTATGCTGCAATACAATAAAAAAATCGAATTTTTAAAACTGAATTTTTGGCAAATTTTTGAACGAAGAGGCGAAATTTCGCTTTAATATTTAATTACACCGAAACTTTTCAAGATAACTTAAACAATTTTTAAAAAAATAATATTTCATAAATTTTTCAAAATCGTGTGAAAGATTGTAAAAATCTGACAAAAAATTGCGCATTAATTTTTTCTGTCCTTTATTGGGTTTTCCTTTTCAATATTTCAACTTTTTTATATATAATTTGGCATTTCTTTGGCACACCCTGATGTATTTTGAAAACAATCCAGCAAAAATTACGCGTCTTATGAATTCATTCCAGGTTTTCCACCACACATACTTCACTTGAAAGTTGGGACACCAGTAATGCTACTACGAAATCTTTGTCCACCAAAGTTATGCAATGGCACCAGACTACAAGTGACTAGACTTAATAAATATGCAATCGAAGTTACGATAATTACTGGATGTGCTCGAGGGGAGTTGGTTTTAATACCCATGCAGTCCACTAATTCCGTCGGCCAATCCTTTTGAATTTAAAAGAGTACAGTTAACTGTAAATGTTTGCTTTGCAATAACCGTTAATAAGTTACAAGGACAGACATTAAAAGTAGCAGGGATCGATTTAAGAGGAGACTGTTTTTCACACGGCCAATTTTATGTAGCTTTCTCCAGAGTCAGTTCATCATGCAGCTTAATATTTTTAGCACCAGAACCTCCACCCCCCAAAAAAATGTTGTATACAAAGAAGTTCTTGCTTAAACATAGGTATAACAATAAAATGTGGATGGCCTGCGTTCACAAAGAAAATCAATACTTTGAAAGGATCGTTAAGAACAGTTAAGGATGGGTTAAGGACAAGGGCATATATTTAAGGAGTCCAGGGGGCCCGGGACTCTCCCATAATTAGAAAAAATTATAGGTAATAAGTAATTATTATAGGGGATTTGCGTAACTAAGTGCAAGAAGCACTGTTATCTCCCGCTAATTCCATTACCCGAGCAATGCCGGGTACGGGAATGCTAGTAAGAAATAAAAATGAAATGGCTTCAACATCAAACAATTTCTAATTTGCATATTTTGATTTCGGAATTACTCAGACTTTAGTCTCTTAGGAATAAGAACGCGCTTTTACGACAATTTATAACAAATACAGAATTTTTTGACAGTTTTAAAGTACTATGCAGTAAAAACGACCATTTTAACATTAAAATGTCTAACTTTTTTAATACTGAAATAATTTTAGACTTTCAATAAAATTATAAATTTAAAAACCTATTGAGGAATTATTTTGCCCTAAATCGAGAAAGGATATTAATAAAATTTGTTCAGTTATATCCTTTCGTAATATATTTTGGTATTCCTTTTCCAACATTAGTATTTTTATAAGTCGAGAGAGTTTTTTTTTTTTTTTTTTTTTCAATTTTGGAACTGTTAAAGAATATTTTTGTCATTTAGAGTTACTGAAACAGGAATAACGAAATGTAAGCAAGAAATCGGATGCTTACAGAAACGCATACTTACTTTAAACAAATACAAATAAATAACACAATGAAAAAATAAAGATTGTGGACAATCTGCACAATCATAAATATTATATGAGGAACCAAATAAAGTAACCCCTCAAAAAAAATTGAAAGCAAAACTCTTTTTTAAAAAGAATTTTTGTAGGATTTTGATATTTAACGCTAAAAAATTAGATCGAAAGATTTAAATTTGCTTTGGAAAATATTCATCGAAATGCTTAGCCCATTTTCTGACACCCCCTTTTTTAATCATTTATTATTTATCATTACATTTTTTTATCAGTTGCGAATATGTATGGAGAAGATATTTTTCTAGAGGAAACCTATTTTATTATACGATTATTTAAGGCTCCGATGGATAGTGCTACATTAAAAGAGGTGCCTTACAATTTCGGTTTAAATTATTGTAAAAAAAGGATGTTTTTTATAAATTAGAATTGTAAAATAATAAATATTTTGACAGTTAAATGCTTTAAAATAATAATGTGGGACGAATTTTCAAGGTACCTATAACATCCCTTTAACATATCTATCAATGAATAATGTTTTGTAAATTTTCATTACGCTTTTATTGCTTCCTAATAATAGGCAGGCAACAATTAAACAAACCAATCAATCTCAAGACTATATTTCAGACTAAACCTGTGGAGAAAGCGTGTTTCGCGATTAAAAATTGAGAAAAGTTTTGAATTTTCAGTAATTGCGAGAAAGAAAATATGCATTGCCTTTTTTGTGTACTGCGTTCCGTTTCCCCCTCAGTCTATCTCAAGGGCCACCGAGAGTGAGCCTTTAGTTTCGGTTCCGATTCCATCATTCACAGCTACGGATCGTGTGACGTTGCGGGTTTTCCTCGCATCCCCAGAACTCGGTCCCGACACATCATCACGTGGAGTCCACCTCATTGATGCACCCGAGCAGCGCGAAATGAAGCGCGAGTCAACTGCAGCGGAGACGGGCGATTATCTCTGCTAAACTGTCGAGGGTCGCTGCGGTGGATGTCCCTTTGTTGCCCGTCCCCCACCCCCTTTTTTTCTCCTCTCTTTCTTGTTTTTATCCTCTCTCCGAAAATCTCCGGTCTCCCGATGGGAGGGATCGAGGCGGTTATTGAATCGCAGCTAATCTGCAAATAACCGCCCGCGGCAGCAAGGGGGTCGAGGAGAGAACCTAATTTCCTCCTGAAAGTCCCTCTTGTGTGCCCGCCGCGCAGAGGAGGTGACAACATGGCTGACAATGGGAGGGTGAATGGAAGGTCGCACAGAGGCGGTAAATCGCAACATTGTGTACCGTAGGATTTGCAACCCCCCTTCTTCCCTTCACGGTGAATAAGAGAAGTGCGAGGGAAAGTCTTGTATTCCCAACAAGGCATCTTTTCTTCTGGAAAAGATTGCCGCGTTGAGCAATAAGCTGTTGATTGTGTCAAATAACCAGCTTCTAATCTCTCCTTTACAAGGCATCTCTTTTAGCGCACACAATGTTTTGTAGGTAGTTGTAAGTGGAAGGTATCAATGAGTTTACATTTGTCATTCCCAAAAGACAGACACTGGCAGTGGTAAATTGCTTTCATTTTCGTGCTGCTTTTTTTTACTATCTGTTTTGAAAAGATTTTAGTACGTTATTGTTGTTTTTAATGGCACTTGCCAACGACAAGCTCACTGCCCATGTCAGCTAGCTTATATATATATATATATATATATATATATAAAGTAGGAATTGATTAATTTAAACGTTAAGAATAACTAGCCTCCATGGTGATCAGATTGTTAAATTATTAATATAAAAACATTTCTTTAAACAAAAAAATCACTTTGAAACTTAATATGACTAAAACAGATTAATTGATTAAAACAGCTTACTGCCAATAAGAAAGTGTAAAATAAAGGCAGAAGTGAAAATCTTACCATGGATTGAGTCATGGGAAAAAGCACGAACTTGATAGTTTTGATAGAGCGTTTGACTTCAAAAAATGCATTTAAAAGCATTGTTCCAGATAGAGTATCATAGTGAATTAAAAATATTGTTAAAATTAAATGAAAAATTGTACGGAAAAGAAATTTATATCCTTATAAAGGTAAATACATTTGTTCTTACGATGATTCAGAAAGTCTTTTTAAGGAGATAGTGGTTTTGGAATATCAATTTCGGTAGGGAAGTCACTACGATTACGGCTAGACTCAAAAATAATACATGCTCGCAAAATAGAAAAAATTTACAGCGATTTCTCGTAAAATATAATTTTTTAATATAACTTTATAAGTCGTTTGTTAGCATTTCTATTATACTACCAAGACTGCAGATTTTGGAGGATTGGCACTATTTTGACGTGCTTGGCGGGAAACTGTGTTTTCATCTTAGGCCTTAACCATTCTCAGACAATTTGAAGCCTGTTTATTGGTTTCTTTTAAATCTCCTTTCCTCTGATTGAATGTCCTCTTTGGCGAACTACCTCCAAAGCAGGTTGAATAATATTTTGCGGGCCAATTAATTAGCTAAGCAAAGTGCTAGATTCAGTACAACTGTAAAAACGTTCAACGGAGAAAGTAGTTTCGAATTCGCTTGATAGGAAGGATGGAGGCTTATTATCCGGCCTATGCACCTGAATTGATTCTTAGCTTGTTCAGGTTCAGCAAACACGAAGATCTCAAGATTTCGTATGATACTTTTATCATGCGAGAACATGATGTTATTTTGATTAGAATGTTTCGATGTCTCTGAAATTGACGGCCAAAAAATGTTTTACCTGCTTTTACCAGTGTTGCTTTATTATCACGTGTGATTCTTTGACAGCAGATGCATTTTTAAAAGGCTTACGAAGAATTATCATATCATAGCTGCAATTTCACCTCAAAATCGGTCGAGCTGCAAAACTATGTTTGACAGCAAGAAAAATTGAAAATGAAAGTTTAAGAAAACTATCATAATATGTATATAATATATATACTTGCCACATTTAGTGATCTGCTGGTTCGCCAGTATTAGTATTCACTAAAAGATTCACTTAATGTTTCTTGTAACTTAGTGTCATAACATGTTTTTAAGCAAAATATTCTTTAAATTTCAAATCTTGATAGCCATATAATTCACTTATATTAGTATTATTTAGGCCTTAAGTTCGGCTCATTGCAATACTCATCTCTCTCTCTCTCTTTCTATCCTTGCCACTCAACTTTGATTTTAAATTAAAGTAGAAACGATCAAACTACAATTAATATAAAGACTTTTTTTTTAAACTCTAGGCTTGTCTTTAAATAAAAAGTATGAGATGAGTCTTATGTGCAATATAGAATAATTTCCATAATTTATAACATTTCAATGAATTATTCTTCAAAAATTCCACGGATTCCTCACAAAATTCCATTTTTAGCTTTATTTTTAAAAAGATATAAATTCTGTAATAATAATAATAATTTAATTTTTTTTTAAATATTTCAAAAAATTAGGAAGTTTAATTTTTAGATAGTCTTTTTGTCCTGATTCTCCAACTTTTAAATAAATAAATTTTTACATCTTTTGCGATAAAATCTGACCAATTTATTAAGTTTTGAATATTACAATATCAAAAAAAAAAAAAAATTAACATTTTGGTGGACGGCCGAAGAAGTGATCCAATATCGTCCATTTATATCGTATATAGATTTTGAAATTTTCATTAATCGGTCAGCTTTAGAGATGGATGTATTTTATTGAAGTGCAAATCTTTTGTATATAGGATATTAGATTCTCGAGAATATTTTGTTAAATATTATTCACAAGGCAGAGGATAAATGTAACAATTTTAAACTAAACTTAGTATCAAAAATTTTTAAATTCGTAATTCATCAGAACATTTATTGACCCAAATTACAAAAAATGTAGTTACTTATTCCATTTTGACCATTTTAATTGTAGTACTAAACAGTCTTTATGTCTATTGCTAAAGGTTTACAAATTAAACGTTGGGTCCGGAATTCTGCATGTATTAAACCATGATTGCTTTCATGAAGTTGATGTATTGAATTAATGATTTAGATACTGTGAACGCTTATAAAAAAAATTCTTATCCTTCGTTGATTTGTTTAGAAAATATATTTATTTATTTCATTTCATAGAATCATGTTCTGGAAATTACCTTTTTCTGGATTTAATTTGCTGCAATTATTAACTCATTTTTTCCTCTGAGTTTTTGTCGTCGTGATGGTAACACGCTGATAAAAGATCATTTTTGCCATTCTCGTGATTAAATTGTTATTTTGCACGAAATAAATGGTTGGAAAATATGGTTAAAATATGTATTTAAAAATTATTATAACTAAATATTTAGTTTGTTGATAAAAAAAATGAATACTACTAAAAAGATAATTTTTTGAACTTTAATTTGATATAAAAACTATTTTTGTATGATAATATTTTCGGAAGTTATCACAAAAAAACTTCTACATTTCACTTCATTTTTAATTAATTAAAATTCTAATTAAAAATTTTATGAGTCTGAACTCTTCTCGAATCCACTTGAACACTAACACAAAAAATTTCATCAAATTCGGTCCAGACAGTTAGGAGGAGTTCGGTCACATACACACGCACCGAAGAATTTTATATATAAAGATTCATACCTGTACCTATATATATTATAGAGAGAAATAGAGATCGATAGAGAAGTCTCGTTATTGTTTCAAACCGGTTTAAATTGGATAAGGACTTTAATTAAGGCAAATAATGGCTTAAAAAATAATAATATTCTCACGTGATAATTTTAAATTTTTATGCTAGTTTAAACAGTTTACTTTATTATTTTTTTATTTCTCTTTTGTTTTATTTTATTTTACTTCCGAACTTTCATTTATTTCAACCTATTGGTTGAACGCTACTTACGGGCAAGTGCATGTCAGTCGCTGAAGCGGGGACGAGAAGTGTTAAGATATTACGAGCAAGTGAAATACACCTCTACAGTAGCATGTTCTATCTTATAAGAATTTAAACAATAATTTCCTTTTTTCCCCACGAGAACTTCAAAAGAAATTAATCCTAAAAAGTAATTCCAACCTTCATAAGATAAAAAAAAATCTACGATATTCATTTCCTTTTTGTTCAATTTTTTTTTCAAATAGCATAACAGCTTGAGTTCGTATTAAATTTGGAATCATATCTTAAAAGAAATAATAAAATTAGAATTATGTAATCGGAATTAGTTATCTTCAACTATAGATTGATTAGAAGGGTCCGACTTTGCTTCGGATCGATAGATTTGAAAGATTCACAGATCGAGAAGCGATATCAAAGTGTATGCGATCTCCTCGAGAAAGAAAGCGAAAGCGAAAAACTTTTGCAAAGTCTCGGAATCCTGGCCTCGCACCCTTCCCGGCTCCTGTCCATTGGTGTGCTGTTGAATTCTTTGAATTGAGCTGAGTCGAAATCTACGCTAACTGTACACTGAAATATGGAAACCTAATACTAGTGAAAATAATTTTGTGAGCTTGTTTTTAATGATTGGATCAAAATAATATTAAAAAAAGAGCCTTAATGATAAAAATCATGTGACGTCACAAACACAACTAAATCTGCCATCGATACTTGAGAGTTCTTTTGCATTGTAGTGACAGAGTTGAAATCGATCCCTACAATGCAGGTAGCATGATGAATATGTGCCTGTCATCTATCATTATAATTAACTTACGATTCAATCCTCTTCGAGGCTAAAAATTGCTTTAGTATAATAACAAGTTTCGCCCACAGAAGTGCCCTTATAATTAAAAAATTTATTTCCGTTAAAATAATAATAATAAAATGACAAGCCAATTTTCCTAAAAAAGTATCATTTTTATTCATCAGTTTACTTCCTGAAATCGTAAAAAAGCAGGTAAAGATGTCGTTTGGAATTTTTTTATTGGAAATGCAATTGCACAAAAATTATATGCCCGTAGGTCTGAAAAGGTTTAGCTTTCGATGGAAAAGTACATTTTGATCCTGCGGAAGCCGAGCAAGAACTGCGAATCCTTGTCCTGCTGAGATGAAATAGACAGGACAAATCATTTATGTTAAATAATTTTTTTTGTCTAATTTTCAGGAAGCCCGGGGGACAATCAACTCTCTTCCAGTTCGCACACGGATTCCGGGAACAAAGCGGACCCGGACAGCGGTTCGGAGGAGGGCCCCAAGAAGAAGCACCGACGAAACCGAACCACCTTCACCACCTACCAACTGCACGAACTCGAGAGAGCTTTCGAGAAGTCCCACTACCCGGACGTCTACAGCAGGGAGGAGCTGGCGATGAAAGTCAACCTGCCGGAAGTCAGGGTTCAGGTGCGTCTCCCGTCTTGCCATCCTCTCGTCTGCAGGCAGAAGACACGTCTTTCGAGTTAGAACGATGCATTGTTTATTTGCAACAAAGTGGCCGCGCCCTGGCACTCAAAACTGACGGCGACTCCGCTTTGGAGAAAGGGAATCTTCAGATCTGATCTAAATCTTCTGGAAATCGAAATGTTTATCTCAAATACAAATAAATTTTTGTTATTATTTTTTTTCTATCGCTGTTTTGTAATAATTTTGGAGGTTAATCCTTTCAAAAATCCATCACTAGAAAAGTTTCTGCTAATCTCGCCTTCAGCATGGCTCCTTCACTACAGATAGACGGACGGTAATCCCATAAATGTAGAATTATTCATCCAAAATTGATTTCACCGAACCAAGATGCAAATACATAACTTACATTTGAAACATGGAGATATTTCAAAAGCCTACCGAAGTTGGTGCATGAAACTCTGCAAGAAAGATTCTCTTAAATAGGCCAAATATACTTGTTATTAGAAATTTCAATAAGAATAAATCCCCCCTTCTTTTATGATAAGTGCAAATGAAGTAAATTTATCCAATAATACTGAAATTAAAGGGTGGTAATTAATAACACTCATTGATTACGATAAATCGATTGATTATTTTTACTAGCCATCCTATAAAATCGGTCAATATAATAAATTGAGTCATCCCTCTTATCGGTTATTATTAGTAATAAACTATTTATCGCATTGACTCTCATTTATGCAATCAGTCACTTCATTTCTTTTCTTGTCACACCTTATTTAAAAATTCACACAAAAGAAATCCTTTCTAAAACTATAAATACAGAAATTTTTAAAATAATTAAAATATTATTGATGTCATTGTATTATCAAATACTATTGATGAAATTATATAAGGTCATCAATCATTTTCAGGAACTAAATAGAATACTTTTTTAAACAATAGCTAGACATATTTAATCTTTGTAATAGTTTTATTTTTTCTGGCATCATTAATTCCGGTAGTAATTAAGCACACGATAAATATTTGCTAACGAGCGTCGATCATTCGAATTTACTGTTATTAGTTATTAGTAGAAAATTCACCTTAGAATTGAATTTTATTTTATTATTTATTTAATTATTTTGTATTCCAAACGTTAACAGTTATAGCTAGGAAGGATAAAAAATCTATTCTATACAATGTTTCACAAAACCATAATTTTGATCATGTTGTAATGTTTGTTATTCTAGGAAAAATAAGCTCGTTTTTCTAGTATGAAAATAGAAATAAACGTAACAAATTCTTTCCGTGTTAAATTATGGAATATTTTCACCTAAATTCAAACTGTTTATAAGATTGTTATAACATTTTTTTTACCGAGTAATTTAATAAATTGAAGAAAAAAAATTAGATATGTCATTTTGCTTCCTTCCATGATGTATGCAAATTTTAATTTTCTTTTTTTAAGGGTTCATTTCTAGTAGACAAGAAACCACGAGATTTCGAATTGTTCCGCATTATTTTGAATTTTACGTAGCGCATTCTTACGAAGCAATTTCCAGCAAAGCAAACAACAGATCCTAAAGAGTGCTTACATTTTCACATAATCGCACGCAACTACTGATGGCAAAAAAAAAAAAAAAAAAAAAAAAAATGTTTGATGAGAAAATTAGCTTTCTGCTGTGTGCCTGCCTCAGAATCAAACAATTACTCTTCCTCGGTAATGCACACCGAAGAGGAGGTGGGGGGGATCTCTCTGGCGAGCACACGGACGTTTAATCGATTTCGACTGTGACGTCAGAGCGACTATCGACAAACGGCCGAGTGTTTGCCCCGGCCTTGTTAGCCACGGTCGAGCAACGGGAAAGGGCGACTGGTTGGGGCACTTCGATTTGGTATTAGACCGAAGGAAAGGGAGCAGAAATGCAATTGCAGTAACAGTGCAGGGCGAACGGGGCATGCCATCAAGGATTGTTCGGCAGGCTGGGGAGAACGCTGATAGCACTCTCAACAGAAGATAAAAATCAAACCACCTGATCGGTTTTTTAGTGATTCCATTGCCGCAAAAGGCTCGATACGTAACTGCAATAAAAAGGACGAATCGTGACGGCCTGCCACACTATGAAAACCATTTGGCTGAGGTTTCTTTGAGACATGGACATGAAATCTAATGTCGAATTATAAGCAGAATAATGACATAAATGTTATTTTAACAAAAAGAAAAATTACGAGCCATATTAAAAATATTCTTCCACATATTATTCGTGACCCTCGTTTCTGTTTATCTCGGCAAAGCTAAGAACCGCGTTTCTGGAGCACACGCCGCCAAACACACCTTCCTTCCTTCCTTCCTCCGCATATTGAAAACCGATAGACGGGCAACTCTTCCTAAGATTTGATTCAAAATGTGTTAACAATCTATATTTAATACTCCAAAACATAACTTCTATCAACCAACTCTTTGAGTTTTGAGGCATCGAGCTGACTTGTAATCGATCCGCCAGACATAATCACGCCCTAAGCAGGAATTACGTAAAAATTTTAGCAGATTTTATAAATTTGATTATAGATCCATAGATAAAATTTCATCTGTCTGGAAGAAAGAGTTTTCAAGTTACAATGTTGAAAGGAAGACAGATTCAATGATAAAAATGCGTTTTTCGAACTCATGGAGGTTCGAAAGGCTAGAGATGTGTCAAAATATCGAACTGAAAATTTTTGACTATTACGATGCCTCTTCTGTACTTTTTATAAGAAAAAAGAAAAACGCCCTCATTGATGTCCTGTTGAGAAGGGAAGACGTTCTATCCAATTCGATTTCTTCCAGAAATTGGTGGGATGAGAAACGCACACGCTCCCGTGAAATCCTGCTTCCTTTCGCAGACTACTCTTCGAGCGTCTTATAAACTGAACTGAAATTGCTTTGCATGAGGCAATTGATATTTATCTTTTTCCTATTTTTTCTAGTCATTGGAAATAAAATGTTGTGACTTTTCTTAAAATTAGGTATCTTACTTTAGGCGCCTTAGCAAACACGATGTGTGTTTGCCATGCCGTTCCAGCAGAGACGCGGCAGATTTCATTTTCGTTTCGAAACCCTGAATCTTGTAAACTTTCGATTGGGAGAAGTTCGTTCATTTTGTCGTTTTCAGGCCGAGAAATATCTTGTGTAACTGCATTTGTGAGTCAATGGAAATGAAGCCCTCTGTTTGCCCAAGTTTTGAAAGAACCGAACGCCGCCCGCCCCCTCGCCCGGGCGATGAATACATTTGGCAAAGCGAAAAGGGAAATGCGCGCACCCCACTATATTGGATTCCGAGAAGTCGTCAAACTGAAATGGGTGTTTTCTTTTGAAATGACTCGTTTCCTCCATAAGCATCCCGAGAAGTCGGTTATGTAGAGTTTACGAGAAGATGAGGAAGAATCGTTTTTCACGAAATACAGCGGGTTTTTTTTATTTTTTCCCTTCGCTTTTTTCCCAAGCAGACATCGCACAAATATTAAGGAATCGAGTCCTGTAAGTGACGTGAATCAGAAGCACAAGTCAGGTAAAGCAGGTTTTCCCCTTTTTAGGCTTTCATTCCTTTGCTAAATCTTTTTTTCGGTCACAGGAAACCTCATTATTGAATTCATTAAGGATTCGGAATAAGGGCAATTCAAGAGTCATTTGAAAAATCAAACCATAAATGTATGTTATGCAGACTTTTCTTGCCGGAAAAGGAAACCTCTCAATTCATTCATTCATTTTAGCGTCCAATAGAGCCGACCCTTTTTGATATGTAATAGAATTCATTTTCCTGAACACCCAAGTATCGATTACAATTTTCCTTGCATCGCTAACCGTGAAACTAGCAAAAAGCGTTCATTCCAGCCTTTGCTTGATCTTATTTATCTTGTAATTTTATAAGGCTTTATTGCATTGTTGCAAAACTCTGTATCTTTGCTCACAAAACAGACATCAAATGCATTTCAATGCCGGAATTAACCCTCGTCATTGCTTTTAAGATGTGATTTTTTATTTGTAGGTTTGGTTTCAAAATCGGCGTGCAAAATGGAGGCGGCAGGAGAAACTCGAAAGTCAGAATGCTCTGCGGACTCTTGGACACGTGTCTGGTGATTACCACAATCCGGGAGGGAGACCCCAGTCGCCCATCACAAGCCTCGGAAGTGCTCTAGGATCGTGTTCGTCCCCGAATTCCATCCAGACGGGCTCAAACCACATGCCTCTGGATCCCTGGTCACTCACAGCTCCCCTTCTCACTCCTTCTCTCGCTGCCGGACTCCCCGGATTTTTGAACAGGCATCCCTCAGTGTATCCCAGCTACTTGACGCCAGCTGCTCCTACGACGTCCCTCAGTGTTCCCTGTTCGATGGCGGAATTGGCTTCCGGAGCTCCAAACGGACCCCTGGAGCATCCCGGACCTGTGAACTTATCATTAGGACCAACCGAAATACAGAAAGAAGAGTCAGGACTCGATCCTAGGAGCTCCAGTATAGTTTCGTTGCGAAAGAAAGCCAAAGAACACGTCGAATATCTTCATAAAGGTCTGGCTATTATTTGAGTCTCTTCGGTGTCAGTGCTTACTAGAAATTAAATTCTCCAAATTCAGTATTATCTTTTTCCTAGAGACTCTAAACGAATCGGATATTGAGGTACCGTATTTGATTAAATGAATAACAGGGCAGCTTCGTGAGGATAAAACCAAAATGATGAAGCAAATCAAGAATTAACCGTTATTCAAATGTCTTCTTTGTAGGGGTTGAGAGACCAAATTTATTACATGCCACTTGAAACGGAGGTAAGGAGGTCGTGCCAAATGTTTAAGACACGAAGCATGCTGTGCAATAGAGTGCTCTTCACACAAACTTCATCAGAATTTTGAGGGGGAAAGAATAAAAAAGAATACTTTCGCTTCAGTATTGTTAATCTTGCCTTTCAAAGTGAAATTGTTCTTCTTTTGTTTCTTTTGAACTGTCATAACGACTGGCATAAATCTTCACTTTTTATGCTATCCGTTAACTCTCTAACTGGAATGGCACGAATTCCAAAATGAAATTTCTTTGTAATGGGGTTAATCTATGCTCATGAAATATTCATCAAGTGCTCCCTATTAAAATTTGGAATCCATTGCATACGTTCCATCTATTGCCGGTGGTATTGCGATATAAACTTGAGGTAAAACAGTCATTTACGATTTCTTGATGCCACCCTAATGGAGTGATAGCAGTCCAAAATCTATCACCAACGCTGAAAACAGGCAAAAATTGGCAAGGCATGGAGTGGAAAGAAAAATGTCCGTTCTGATCTAATTTGTGCGGTTACTTATGCATGAAGGTAGAGAGCGGAAGTGAATGGAAGTGCTCGGGATTTACTGTAGTAATATATTCACCAAGGAGGTCAGAACACTGCTGGGGCAGAGTGTTCACGATGCCCACATGACTGAATGGAAAAATAAAATATCATGAAACTTCATTCTCTGACGTGCTCAGAAAGGACCAGTTACAATCCAGACATAACTGTTGGATGATGTGCACGGTCACATTTTTCAGGTGACTCTGATCCACATAAACGAGCTCCTTTAAGAAAAATGGAGGAAGTTGATGAGATATCTCGAATATCACAAAAGGCAATGGCAACAATGAATACTAATCAGGAAAGGTACGCCTATGAGAGAACTGTTCTTGCTTTGACCTGAAGAATTTCATCCTCATATTCATATTTAAACTCGTGGTCCAATATATTTTATTCTTTAAATTGTACATATCGTGGAAATTGAATAATAAGTTATGATGAAAAATAAAAATAATAATACTCAAAGCAATAACTGTTATTTTTTCTACCATTATGTCGAGTTTTGAATGGGATTGTGTTTCATAAATGCATCGATCGGACGCCAAATGCGCACTTGTTATTCATGATAGACAGAATCCCAAGTTTAGAGAATCTAATATTTCCTAATATTTTTCACCCTCGGCGTTTTCACAAAAATATACATCACATATTTAAAATATTTGTATTGACAAAATTTTATAGTTTAAAAGGAAAAGAAGAAAATTAACGTTGATGCTAAAAACATTTAAAATATTTTGACAGAATTTAGTTCCGTAAAATTAAACATCTTAATATCTAATGAATTCTTCAAATGTATATCCATTCGGCAATAAAATAACTGTTAATGTGCAGTTTAACACGTATTCCCAAGCTGGATATTTCTAAACAAAAGGGGTCCAGATAAACATAGTTAAGATTTCAAAAGAAAAATCTTTTTCCACAAAATCTTATTTTGTTCAAATATTCTTTATTAACTTTTTTCATTGAAAAGCCTTGTAAAAATGTTCATTTTACTATGAATCATGATTATTTTATCAGTTATTATTTTAAGCAATAAAGCAATTACTGTTTCAATAACAAAACGATTCCTAATTTTCAATTTGCTGCTCTATTTTTGGTTCAATATTTGCAGCAAGAGGTTTCATGCAGCAAATAAATATCTAATTATAGAAAGGATTTTGTCTCTGAATAATGTCCAAAGCTCTGTTTGAAATTTAGGGGGAAAATATTCTTGTTTAGTCATCAGCATTGAGAAAACGAAGTAATGAAGAACGAGAAAAAATAAAATCCATTCTACCAAGAAATTGAAGCCTTAAGAAAAGTTATAAATAGGCTTATGAACAGTGAACTTTCCTTGATTATGAAAAAAAGTTATTGAGTGCAGATACAATGTACAATATAATAAAAAATGAAAAGTGATTTACAATAATCTAGATAACAGAAATGTCATTTTTTAAAATTCTGCACCAAAATCAAATTCTGCTAGTGTAATCAATCCAGAATTGCGAAATTGATGATGAGTGTCATAACATAGATTTTCAAAAAATCGAATGTGTATGAGTGATTTCATAAATAAATATCGTTCTTATGACAATATTTATTATATTATTAGTGTTGCGTTAAAATGAATCGCTTACATTAATCAAAAAATTTCCATATTTTAGAAACGTATCATTGCTATAAAAATAAAGAAAAAAAATCATTGCCACAGATAAGAAGAAAAACAACACAAAAAATTAAACATCTTATTAGCCTAAATTTATTTATATTCTATGAAAAATGGCTTTTTTACTTTTATGTAGGAGATGTTTATGACCAAGCAATGATCGGTGAAATGTTGCAGTATAGAACTACAAGCGAATTTTTTCTACACTTTAATGCCTTAAAAGTATTTGATCTTCAGAGAAATGAAAAGCTAAATGAGGCAGAAATTCAGCAGTAGCCAATTAAGAGTAGGATAACTGAGCAGAAGTAATTTTAAAGGCATATCAAACAGTCTTTCATCATCAAGAAAGTGTAAATGCGCACGATTAATTGAATTCCCAACCGTTTCAGCACGGGCACCTTCGAAATGTTGTCTTCGCATATTGAAATATGCGCTTCATGCACAACAGAATGAGGTTATTTTTATGCATGAGAACACGCTTTTGGGATTTTTTTAATCGAAGTTTATTCTTTTCATTCTTAATTATAAAGTTTGATAGTTCTTTTTTTTTCAACTTAATAATCAGAAATCTTGTAGGAAAATAAATAAAATAACATCATGACTAATAGAGAAGTTATTGCAAGATTTTTTTTAAAATTTAATGTGAACAAAAACTGCACATTACATTATAAGGATTTGAAAATTATTGAATAAGATATCAGACATAACAAGCCTTATATCAAATTAAAATTGAAACGATTCAAATTAGGTTAAAAAAATAATATATGTATATAATATAAATAATATATAATATAAAAAATATGAAGCAAGTATATGCTAATGCCATTAATCGTCAATAATTTTTCATTTCACTTTTAGTTTTCAGATTTCAAATTTAAATTTTAGCAAAATATTTATTTTTGAAAGCAATATGAGCAATGAAAAACTGTTTCAGAATTTTTTTTAATTAATCCAATTTCCTTATGTGAGAACATGATATGGTTTTCGTTAGGGTTTTTTGAATAATTGAAGGCAACGAGTAATTGAAGCTCGAAATCTCATAGGCAATGAATAAACCATAAATTGCAATATTCATCAACATATTTTAATAGCATATATATTTTTACTTGCTTTTACTAGTATTGCAATATTATTATGCATGCTTCTTTGACAGCAGATGCATTTTTAAAAGGTTGACCTGCTTTTACCGGTATTGTTTCTTCAAGCAAGCTCAAGCTGGTCAGTGACTTAAATTAATGAAGACAAATAATGACTTTAAAATGATAAGGTTTTCACACGATAACTTGAAATTTTCGATCCTATATTTCATTTTTATTAGATTTTTTTTTTCTTTTTAATCCTTTTTATTAGTTTTATTTCATTTAAGCAAAAATGATACAATTTTACTATAATTATGGACAAATAAAAACATTTTTTTGAATTAGATTCTAAATTTTAAAAAATCTGAAAATGTGAAAGTTTCAAAATATAGCGCGAAATTCAAATAAAATTTCAATTTTTCGTGGCTGCTTAAAGATCATAATCTCGGCCTTCTAAGATTTTGTATTGCTTCGTAAAAACTTGAAATGATCCGATTCACGGAAGCGTCATCTATAAACCGAATACTGCACACATTCATCATGCCTTCGAGTTCATTAACAAAATAGAGCAAGCATTCTGTCCACACTTTTTCTTTTCTTTTTCATATTCTGACTTGCTTCGAAAGAGAGCGAGAGAGAGACTTACAGCAATTTCATTTAACTTCAGTGCCAGGTCATAAATTATCCTCTGACTCTTCTTCTTATGTTTTTCTATGTCAGATGAAGACCTCTTTCTTCCAATACTCAATCTTCCATTATGGAAGAAATATATTTCATGTTATTTTTGAAAATGACAAAAAAAAAAAAAAATGTTTATTGTGATTATGGATATCGTATCATCCGATACGCCCAGCTGAGACTTAAAATTTTTGTTTCAGGCCAGGAAAAAGGTACGGCTTGAGATTCCATGCGTCAGATTGACAATGCGAGCGAGAAAAAAAAACCCTTGTAACTCTAGCCGAATTCAAAATTTTCAAACTCTAGTCAATTATAATTCTTTGTCTTACTTGAAGCATTTTGGCTTGGAAGTTAATAAACATATTAAAAGGGAACAGCATAATGTTTGAAACAACAACAAAAATTGTTTTTAAGAGGATATTGCGGTCGTTATTCTCCTTATTTCTCTGCAGTTGGGTTTGTAGAACCACCATACTCGAACTGTAATATTTTTGGAGAGAAAACTCATCTCATATTTATAAATAGCATTAAAAAACTTTTTTGATTAGTTAATCGATCATATTAGCTTCATAATCATTATTGGTCATATTAACTAAATAATAATGAAAAACATATAGGATCAAAATAACAAAATTAGTTTGGAATGCAAATGAATGAAATTTCTTCTCCCCCCCCCCCAGGAAATGCTGTCAAATCTGTCTAAAAAACTTTCACATTGCTGTGGCATTTTTGGGTTTCTTTTCAAAGTGTCAGAAGCCTTTTTTGACTAAACTAGTTATGAAATGGCCGAATGTGATCATTGTTTCACCAATACTGAACGCCTTAACTTCAGGAACATTATAAATATTTTTGACGCATTCTCCAACAATAATTACAAAAACAGAATTATAAAGCCATTGTTTTAAGTGGTGGCAATGATATATTTCATTTATCATTTTATGCTTAAAAAAAACATCATGCAGATCAGGCTGTGGATTTCAAAAAAGAAATAAAAGTCAAAAGGTTTAAAATATAGTTCAGGATATGCATTTAAAACCTTTCTTCATTTCCTATTTGAATTTCCTAGTTGAAATACAATCTATCTTCATTTTTCTTAAATATTATAAGAAGAAAGCTGAGCAATAAGGAAATTTTCTGTTGAAAAAGTTGAAGAAATACAAGTTCAAAGCGAGATACAAGAATACACGCGCACGTGCATCTTAATTCGGTGTAAAGTTTAAATTCATGCTTTCATAATGTAAATAATGAAAGCATGAATTTAACTTTACACCGATGATTTATTATGATTTGTTTCATATTATATAAGGTATCTAATTTGATTTGATAATAATTTCTCATATTTTGATATGTGTTTTTTTCTCAGTGTCCATTTTTAGTATATTTTGGTTTTCTGTTTTCTGCGTGTTTATTAAAATTAATTTTAACACGTTGAATGCGACGAGAGTTTCGCAGGGCTTCTCTTAGAGTCCCAACGAATTTTAATAAGTTCATTTGATGGGAGGGATCAGTGACTACTGGTGCTGATCAGTGGTGGCCTTTCGAGCATTGGTTGCATTTACAAAGAGCTAAGATAATGAATTAGAAGTTTGCATTCATTCACGTGAGAGCTTGCAAAGAAAACAATGACGCGTATTTAAAGAATGCTGGGAATGGACGCATTCTATTGGTATTAGGACAATGCGACATTAGGACTGTGCGCCGATTTTGCAAAACGCACTTTGAAAAAAATCAGATCAACCGGGGAACACAACTGAAATTTTTTTTTTACATATTGTTAGGATTTTGTTAGCGTACTCATTCTTTTTTGACTCCTTCATAAGACGCATCTTAATCTGCCCGAACTAGAGAACTATGTTTTAATTATAAATATAGAATCGTTTTTTTTTTGTGGTTTGTATATTGCATTAATTTTTTCACAGCATTGTAATAGCGATGATAACAATGAAAACTTTATAAGTATTGACGTTTTCTTTTTCAATACTTGAAAAAAGAAAAGAGCCACGATCATTGGTGACTCCCAAGGAATTCAGCGCCTTTAACATCATTTGCGAAAAGTTTTTTTATTGTTGTAATAAAACTGAAACCCTTTCTTTTTAAATTCAGTTTTATTTTTTGTTGAAATCAAAGGTACAGATAAAAATATTTTCAAGAGATATCAAAACAGAATTTTCGCTTTCACTATTATTAACTTGGTAATTTTTTTAGGTTAACGCTTTTTTTAAATGCACCAATGTAAAATCATAAAGCATAGAATACAACGGCTGATATCTTCAAGTTAATCAAAGACAAAACGAAACAAAAAAAAAATCCAATCCTGCGTAATGTTTTACACTTAAGTTTAAATTTCTGTTGCTGTTTTTAAAATCAAAATTAATTTTCTTCCCTTTTTAAATGCAACTAGAAATATACTGAATGCATTACTACAAAATGCAAAAAATGCATTATCTATGTTTCAGAGATTCAATCTATGAACCCTATATTTTTACTTCTACGATAACAAGGGAGGGGGGATATTAAAAAGCTTACACGTTCTTCAATGCTTATTTTTTTCGCCATTTATATCGTCTCACTTTAATTCTGAAATCCATTTCAAATATCTTATTTGTTCAATTTAGTACTAAATCCTTAGGCAAAGTAAGGCAATCTCCATTTAGATCACAGACGATAAATGCTCTTGGCTTAGTTATGTGTTTGTTCCTAAAGTTTGAAATCTTTTTTTTTAATAATCAATTCTACTTTTTTCTTTAATAAAACAGCGGTTCGTTCCGTTTTAAATATATTAAAGTGAACCTGATCTTAAAAACGTGTTACTAACTAAACGAATCAGAAGTTTGCAGTTAAATGAGATGAAGCCATTGAAATCCTGACTAGTGCGAGTACCTATGATACTGAAAAGTGCCAATAATTATTTAATTATATTATTGTAAAAATGGAAGCTTTTTAGGTACCAATAGTTTGATATTATTTTGTAATTTGTAATTTTTTTTTAAATTTCAAAATTTAAATGCTTTATTTTTTTAAAGAAATTGGAATATTTAAAGTGTACATAGAGTTAGACTTAGTAAAACTCCATATGTTTTTAAATTTTCATAGCGAGAACAGAAAGTTATCTTCGGAATGTTTATCTAAGAAATACAACCACAGGGTAATTAAATTCATCGGGGGAAGTAGAGATCTTTTGATCATTTCTTACCACGCCAAGCTCTCAACATAAACTCTCACACCCACAAAGCATCAGGGGAGGGGGAAGCACCACAGTCTCTGCACATACATTTTTAATCCTAAATATTAATTCAAACAGAGGTTTTCTTTGTTACTAGTCACCAAATTATTTTCCATTTCAGTTTTTCAATTATACTATTAGCTCACACTCTCCCTATATATATACATACTTCTTATTCATATTTTCAATCGTTCATAAGAAAAATTTTAATTCATTCTCTCACGTTCAAATACATTTTTTAAAACTTTTTGGGGGATGATTTTTTAAACTTTTTGGGGATCATACAGTTTTTTCAAGTATTAATTCATTCATTAAATCTATTTCATTTTTAGTACTTTAAATAGAATTTTAGCAGGTTGTAAATGAAACTTGAAATCCACAGTCAATAGCTCAGTCTGTAAAATGCGAGGATTTCGGTATTTTTCGCGTGAAGGTGAAGAACGGGGATTCAATCCATCATTTTTTGATAAATTATTTATATTAATTGGAAGCATTTAATAAAACTTAACTAAAATAATTTTTTTCTTTGTTAACCTAAGAGGGAACTGACGGACAACTTTTTTTTATTACTTTTTATAACTACATCCTCATTTACTACGTCACGATAACACGTAAAAATAGAATTCCTGCGTTTTTTCTTACATTCTATCTTTATGACATTCTTATTCCATGAAATTTTTCTATAATTTTTCGAAGTTGAAAATCTATGTAAACTGTTTCATTTTATAATCATTTCTTGACGTTTGCAAATCCTGTAAATAGTTATTTTGTTGTTTTTTTACGGCAAATATTATGGTATTTAATAAAATTAACATGCTCCTCAAACCGTTTAGTGACCAGAACGGTTACGGATACGGGGCTCTGTTCTATTTAAAAATATAAGAGAATAATATCTATTTTATTCTGCCATTCATAACAATGGAGAAAGAAAGACAATCACAACCATTTAGTGGTAAATGAAAAGCCCTATAAAATCGAAATCCGTCCTACTCTGAACACAGAAATCGATGCGATTGAGAAATAAGATTTGAGGGCTGCTTTTGTGCTTGCTTCGGTAATTCAAGCTTCTCTCTCTCTCTTTCTCGGTGACCTTCAGTAACCCGACTCAGAGGGCAGCATTCGTAATCCTGGTACGGCGGAGATTAAGATTTTATCAATTCCTCCGAAGCTGCAGAGCATCGATAAGTTTAATGACGCGTGGCAAATTGGAAATGAATTCAATACACCGTCTTGACAGCGAGCAGATTGGATTAAATCCCTGCAGGGAACGGATACCGAGACGGAAAGGGGAGAAGGGCCTTTTTTCTTCCTCGTACGTGTGAATATGGTATTCGTTATCGGGAGGCTAAGAAGCAAACGTCAGCATGGTTAAAATACCTGTGTGAGATATCATTTCTAATCTAATACACACAAAAAAATTAGTGAGAGTAAATTAAAAAAATAAGACGCTTCCTGAAAATGTCTTATGTACATGGTTTCAATAAGTTATGATTGCGGTGGATAGATGTTGGGATCATCGAAATGATGAAAAATAATCTTCTTTACTGTGAGTAGGAAGTAATTCAATTTACAAAACGAGGAATCACAAAAAAAAAGCCATCATCTCAATAATTAGAATGATGATGATGTGTTAAAATCAATCATATACTTTTTAAAAAAAGATTATTTATCACATTTTACAGAATAAAATTTCACGATTTCCTTTCAAAATAGATTTTTTTAACATTGGGGTTGAAATTTCTTATGTATATATATATATATATATATACATAAAAATCAAAGTTGAGTGGCAAGGATAGAAAGAGAGAGAGAGAGAGAGAGAGAGAGAGAGAGATAAATAAAAACTTAAACAAACCATCTTATCTCTAAAACCATCTTATGTCTTAATCAATGAATAATGCAAATAGAATAGAATACAAAAAGAATATTATGAATTAATGAATGGTTTAAACTGCATCCCTTTAGTACCGAGAGGAGAGGATCGGGCAAGTTTTCTGACCCAACAGAAATTGTTTATGCATATATCTTGCCCGAATATAAAGTTGCAAGAACTGCGCTCTGTTTTGTAATATCTAAGCATCATTGCAGAACACTGAACAATGTTTCTTTTTTCTTGATGCATTACTTTACTTTGATGTACTTTACTTTCTTTGTCTTCCTGTTTATATATTATCATCCAGAGCATGATGTTGTTTTGGGGATGAGTTTTTTGAACTCAACAAAAATCTGTGGGCGAAAAATAAAAATGTTGTTTTCAGCACGGGCACCTCAAAAAAGCAACTTTTAATAACTTGTTAACATTTCATTTACAAAAGCTCTGATTTTAAAAAAAAATAAGTTAATGACTACAGCAAATCAAACCTAGAAAAATGTCATTTTGAGCACGTGGTTATATGAAAGGAAATAAATAGGAAATAGGATATATTTTTAAAACAATCAATGCGAGAAAAAAAAATTTATGATCGTTTGCAATACCAAAATTGCTAATTCAGTTAAACAATTAAAATAAATAACATTTCGATTTAATTAGCATGAGCACATGGTACTTCAATGACAAAAAAATTAGCTTTTATTATTATCATCATATTTAGCTCTATTATTAGCATCATTAGCTTTTATTATTGTCATTATATTGATATAAGTTGAATTTTAAAAAAATTGGGGGGGAGGGAATGGTAAATGTAATAATTTAATATAAAATAATAATACAATAAAATATTTAAAAAAATTAAAATTGAATAATTGCACATTTTAAATTATCATTTTAAAGCATGATTATTTTTAAGTCTTTGTTTATGTGAAATAATTTAAATCGTTAAGCAGTTTTAAACACTCACGTGACTATTAGTTTCGCGTGCGTCGATGATTAGCAAGATGATTTTTTTAAAAAATCTCTAAATTGGTGGAGCTATATATATATATATATATATATATATATATATATTGGTGGAGCTATATATATATATATATATATTCTGACACATTTGACCTTGACAAGAGAAACGGGATTATTTTAAAAGAATCTATTTTATATAAGTGATTTACTACTCATCGAAGGAATACTCCAAAAGAATATTCACATCAATGATTTATTATCCATTCACTCAGCACGTGGATTCAATTGCGCCTTACATTCATAATACTTATTTGATTTATCAATAGATCAAGAAATAAAATTTTAGAAGGGAGTTACTATGAGCAAAATCATGACAAAACTTTGAGAATTAATTACATTTAAAATTGGAGTTTAAAATATCATCACATAAGTAAAAATGCATTTTAAACTTGTAATGAATGACATTCTATTTTAATGCAGTTTTAAAAAAATAATTCATTAATCAAACTTAACTAATTTTTAATACTTTAAATAAAGTTTTAACAGTTTGTAATGAAAATTGAAATCAACGGGCAGTAGTTCAATCGGTTAAATGCGAGGATTTCAGTATTTTTTTCACTTGAAGTGGAAGTTCAAGAAATGCGAGTTCCGTTCTTGCGAAAATCAATCATTTTTTGATGAATTATTTATATTAATTTTATTATTTTTTAAAAAAGTAGCTTAAAAAAACTCCTTGTTGATCTAAGTAGAAATTGGTTTAAAATATTTTTGATATTACTTGTTTATTTAACTGTTCACAAATCCAATCGAAATATTATGCATAAAACTTCAGTAATTTAGCCTTTTAAATTAATTCGTTTTCATACAAACAAATGAACTGACAAGCTCTCTTACATTATTCGAATTGTGTTCGAAATTTGAAACAAATCTAAATAGACTGGCTCTTTTCAGGGGGCGCTTACTGAAAAATAAAGCTAATTAAATCTTGTGAATTTGTCAACGAAATTCCATAATTAATGGTGAAAATTTCTGATTCCCCTACATAGATAAACTCCGAAGCAGCAATTAAATTAATGTGTTAATTAGCGGTTAATAAGTTTGCCTATCTGAATAAAGTCGTCCTTTCGAGGACTTTGTAAAACGTAATCAATTTACAAATGTGGCCTATTTACCTGCAGACGATTGTTTCGTTATCACCTGTTGATGCATTTAATTACTAAATTTATCATGCCTTATAATAAATATTTGACTGATGCATTTCTTTTCCAAAACTCTACGTGCCTTTTATTATATATATGTCAACTTTCTCTCTTTCTCTCTCTCTCTGTATATATATATATATATATATATATATATATATATATATATATATATCAGTCAATCAAATTTTTTGGGGATGAGGTGGAAAATCAAAGAACTAAAGTTGAGCAACGGAAGTGGGAACAAATATTTAACATTTTAATATGTTATTTTTAAAAGCCTTTTCTACATACTGCTTTTTATAGAAATGTCCTATATTATGAAAAAAATTGTCTATTAACGTAAGAGTCTTTAATAAAGATAAAAATTTCTAGTAATATAAACGTAAGCATAAAAAATATTATAAAGTCAATGATTCTGGTATCGATTTCACCCTTTTTATTATAGTAACTCGCAAAAAATAATTCCACTCGAATTTATATATCTGAAAATAGGCAATGTGCAATGAAACGCTTTTTTAAATTCTTCACAAAAAATTGTTGCCAATTCAAGCCAACAAATTGTTGATATTCTTCATTATAATTTCGGTAATATTAAGATTTTTCCTAGTGTTAACAATCGTATTCAATTCCTACTATTAGCTCACATTCTCCCTATATTTATCTTGTTCAAATTTTCAATCGTTCATAAAATACTTTTTATTCATCTACTTACATTCAAATAGCTTTTTTTAAAACTTGTAGTAGATGACACTCGATGTTAACGCAGTTTTTTTTAATATTACTCCATTCATTAAATTAAACTTATTTTTATTCTATTAATTTTTAAATAGAGTTTTGGCAGTTTGCAATGAAAATTGAAATCAACAGTCTCTAGCTCAATCGGTAGAATGTAAGGATTTCGGTATTTTTCGCTTAAATGTGAAGAAGTTCAATCAATCATTTTTTATTAGTTATTTATATTATTTGAAATTATTTAATAAAAAGTTACAAAAATGAAAATTTTCTTTGTTGCTCTAAATGTTAATTGACTTAAGTTTTTTTTAAAAAAAAATTTTTTACTTGTTTTTGTCATAGAAAATAACAAAAAAAAAGTCTTGCTTGCTGGAATCCTTTTTACATCGTCCAAGTGCACTGTTTGGATTTTTTTTTACTTCCCTTGAGTAACAGCGGTAAAATTTAATTTAATATCAATATTAAATTATTATGTCAATTTTTTTTCTGGATTAGGAATAAAATCGTAAGTTACTCTTCCTTTTTTAGGCATATTCACTCTGTCAAACCAAGGTCGCTTAATTTCTTCTCTCAATTCCCATTTTAAGACACCATTTGATTTGAGGACATTAAATCCACGCTCTTTTTCTGTGCCGCCACTTTGCATATTGATCCGCTTTTTTATTACCATATTTCCCAATAGGGGCCTTAAAGCAACTCAACTCTATCCGCTTGTTAAGTTTTACTCATAGATGGCGAGGTCTCTCAGACCTTTGGAATCACAGCAGCGAGTTCAAAGACTGATTTTTGAAACCTTAAAAGGGTAGAGTTTGGCAGATTCTTTTCATTTGCTCCTTTCCATTTCATTGAGCCACGATTTCAATTTTCGAATTAATGCTCCCCTCTCCTAACAGGATCATCCGGAGCGTCAGCTTTCAACGCCATCGAAACGACGCTGCAAATTCCTAAAAGAGAGAGCATTAAGAGGTGGGAATGCATTGTTTATAAGAGAGCGATGAATTCTTCTTCTGACTTGGATCGATGATTTGTTGTTGTAAATAGTATGTATTGCACATCATATATAATTATGCATCGGAAACGGCATGATGTGATGGGATTCGAAAGGCACGTTTAGCAAGGCCCGGGTGTTTGGGGACGTTGGTCGCTTATCATTTCATTCAAAGGAAATCCATTTAATTAATAAAGGCTGAAGAAAATGTGGAGTTTTATAAATAATCGAATTAGATATGATAGAATTATTATTATGTTCATCGGAGCTGAAAATATGCTATACAAAACTATTATTAATAGCAAATATATCTAGTTTTAGAACTGAACTTTAACGAGCTCTACCAAGGAGAAAAAAATTCTGACAAAAGGAGACAAATTCTTATATAATTGGATATAAAATTAAAAATTTAATTTTAAAGAAACGATTTCAAAAAAAGCTGTAAATATGTTCATTATAAGTAAATAACTACCACTAGGAAATGTTTTCTGTAACATCTTACAAATACTGTAGAAAATAATTTCTTTTAATTTTAGGAATAGCTAAGCTAAATTTATCAAATGCTTTGAATGTAAATTTTTATGTCTAAGTAAGGCAATCAATAAATGTGGCTTATTTATTTTCATCATGACAGAACATGATGTTGTTTTGGGGATGAGTTTTTTGGAGTCAACAAAAATCTTTGGGCGAAAAATAAAAATTGTAGCAGTTGCATTATTCTCGCCTTCTCTTTTGGATATTAGTTGCATTGCTTTAACTTCCCTTTTGGTTACTAGATGGCAGTGTGTGATTACGTCATCACGCGCGCCATCCCATAATGCTTTGCGCTTGTACCAGTGAGAGATGTGACTCCGTCCTAGGTAGCTGTGCACTGGAATGTCTTTGTTTAAGTATTGTCCTCGTCTTTGTGTGTTTGTAAATATTAGCGTGTGAGTATGATTATTAAAGGAAATGTTTCTAACAACATTCGTCTCGTTGCTTCCATGCACGGACACTACATAACCTACATCCCACCACAAAATGTTGTTTTCAGCACGGGCACCTCAAAAAAGCAACTTTTAATAACTTGTATATGAAATGAAATAAATAGGAAATGAGATATTTTTTTTAAACAATTAATGCGAAACAAAGTTTTTTTTTTTTGGGGGGGGGGGGGCGTTTGCAATACTAAAGTGACTCATTTAATGAAACAATTAAAAAGGGATAAAAATATAATTCAGCTAGCATGATCACGTGGTGCTTGACTGTTCTAGAAATTATGTTTTGACATGATACATTGAAATAGGCGTAGCAGATTTTATTTTAATCTTTTTTTTTATTTAGTGTTAGCATGACATTTAAATTTTCAATCTTGAAATTATGCCACCCTGAGGCCTATATTTCTTTAGCTTGCCGGTTCGCTGCTTTTTTTTTTTTTAGCAAGCAACTAAGATTCTCTAAAGAAAATAAAGTTTCTTTTGTTTTGATAATTTTAGAATATAAATCAAGATCGAGTATCAAATAAAGAGAAAATATATTTTTTATGCGAATATTATTAAATTTTAAAAAGTGCTAAAATTGGTTTTTAAAAATTCCAAGCAAAAACCATTTGTATAATTAAAAAAAAAAATCTATCCTTTTTGAAATAAGAAATCTTATCCTAAAATCTTAAGATGGAAAAAGGTTTATTCTAACGAAATTTGGTAATTTATACGAATTAAGGAAAAGTATTTTGAATTAAAATACGTTTTTAATGTGTTGTGTTTCATTAATGAGCTGCTATATTTTTCTTTTTGTTTCCTTCTTTGTTTTGAATTATTCATGAAGTTTATTTTTAAAAGAGCGCTTTTTGGCATGACGCAATCACTTTTTCAACTTAAACATATTATCTCTATTAGAGAGGTAATTTTACATTGAAGTATTTACATTTTTCAACAACTTTTTACTTTCTTCAGAAATTGTTATTTTCAACAAAGATTGTATAGTAAAATATTTGAAATTTCCAACTGAACATAAAAATTCACACAATAGGGGCAATAAGTCGATGTTTTTAAAGTTGGAAAAAGGATAAAAATGTGTTATACTAATTCATTTCCTATTAGATAATAACAACCATTATATTTAGAGCTAATTAGTTTTACACTATTTTCTAATTATTATATTGATTATTTTGCATTTCTTGGAAATATTAATGGAGATTTTGGGTATTGTGGATTTGAATAAAGGCTCTAGAATAAATTAACACGAATAACAAAGCTTAACAATATTTTTGCAAACGAAATTGGATCGCATTTTCATTGTGCAGTAGTGTGCGATAACTTTTCCTTTGAACTGGCCACGCTTTTGAAAAACTATCTTCCATTATTCGCGTACACTTACTAGGAAACAGACTTTCTAACAATGCAAAGATATTTCTCTTTTCAAAGGGGACGTCCAGCGTGTATAAATCTATTTTTCTGGAGAACCATTTCCATCCGAATCGGTCACATTGGGGGTTCACACCTTCGCCAATTATCCGGCGCAGAAGACCGAAAAGTAATTCATCCGGCGCCAAATGTCGCGAACTCCCGTCTCGTCTTCGACCCCAGGACCGAATCACAAAAGGGGGTCATTCGGCCAGAAAGAGACAATGGATTAAGAAGCGTTTTCTTTATAAAGAACCCCGAGAAAAAAAATGGAAGGTGGTTTTTCTTTCTTCTCGGCTCGGTTGAAGTCTGGCACTGATCGCACATTCGGCACTTGCTCCCAAAGCGCCTAAAAATTAGATTTCCCGGAGGATTGTTCCGTCGAAGGGGTTTCCCTTCTTCGATGATGTGAAACCTTTTGTTTTCGGAAGAGCCTCTTGGAGATGTGAAACAAAAAAAAAAAAAAAAAAAAAAAAAAAAAACTGACTTTGAAAGCATCAGGATGTAATAAAAAGAGACCATTTAACTCAAATGAGTAATTAGAGAAACGTCTTTAAAGCTCCACTTCTTTCGATTTCAGAGAAAATTTCAAAGTCAGTTTCCCTCATTTTTTGTCAAAATGTTAAAATTCTTTACATTAATTAATGTTCTTTGGTGAAGGCATTCCCTTTGAGGATCTGACTAAAATGAATATTTTTTTTCCGAGTTTTGCTTCCCAAAGCTTGGATGGATGGATCAACTTAAAGCCTTTAAAAAGATGAAGATCACTTTTTGATAAGGATACTATTCATTAGGATAATGTTCCCTATTACGGTAAAATAGTGGAGAATCTTGACAGCGAGAGTGAAAGGCACCAAGTTTTTTATTTTACTTTTTGTTGTTTGTATTCTTTTGCTTAGTGAAAAGCAAACAGTTCATGACAACGAACCAACTGGTGACTCTGATAAAATAGCAACTTTGATTTTCTTCTGGCATTAAAGCAGAAGTAATAATTATCTCAATGGAAAATATCAAAAATGTTAATATATTTCAACAATGACTTCCATGACTATTATAAATAGTTTGAAGTTATTAAAATAAAATTTTAAAATTTGATATCGCCATACATTATTGGCAGCCTTGGAGTTTTAAACAAATCGATGTGGCGGCTATTTTTGTTAAATTTTCAAAATAAAATACTGAGAAATATTTTATCTTTCCCCTTTTTGTCGTTACTTCATTTTGAGGATATTGAAATTCAGCTTCCATCTTTTTATTTTAAATGTACAAAAAATAAATAAACAAACATTTTAAACATAAATAAAAAATAACATTCGGTTATTATATTTTTGTCTTGGGTTATGTAAGAGCAATTACAATTCATAAATGAATATTGGAATAATTTCACCATTTGCATTTCCACACCAGCAATATTTTTTTATTTATATTCAAAATTAAAAAATTTTATCAACAATATTTTAATGAAATTTTAGTGGCTTCGTGATTTACATTTAACTTGTCGTCTTTAACACTAATTCGTTCATCTGCATTTCAGTTGTTTCTACTTTCAATTATGTCTTCAGTAGCTTTATATATGTTTTGTGTGCATCTATCATCCCAATAAAGTCCAAAAACATCACAATGGTACTAAAAATTCAACTTGCAGAATATTTTATTTTCCAACTTTCACATTAGTGTGACTTCAATTTCTTAGTTCTCATGCTTAAATATTAAACAGAATTCTTTCATGTTCAGTCAATAATGGACAAATATTACGCGATTAAATATCCGTGAGTATTATTTGAAAACAAAAAATAAATTACGGTTTAAAAGTAAGTGCATCAACGAAACTCTGTAGTTCAATATTATTCATATGTATTACTGCTCAAAAGTATGGCAAATTTGGGAATTTCCCATTTTTCTTAAGAATAAGTCCCCCAAAAGTAATATTTTTTTTAAGTGATACCTTTTAGGTCAATATGCTAAATTAGTCTAAAGGCAAGTTAAAATTAAATTATAGAAGTAAAAAGATTTATTTAAAAAACGAGTAAAACAGAAACAAAATGTACAGATTTTCAGTACCAGATTCCATTTTGGTTCCCCGAAATAAAAAGAAAAAAATTTCAAGTTCTTTTGACCGGAAAATGAAAGAGTTCGGGTTAACTGAAAAGCCGCCTCTGGTTTCGATCCCAGCAGCCAAGGAATCAGCAAGGTTTTGGGACACTTCTTGCGGTGTTTCACGGTGCCAAACTTTAATTCTCGTTTCGTTCATCAAGGATTGTTCTTCATTGTCTTTCCCATTATACTCCATGCATTTTCAATGGGATTTAAATTTGGCGAATTTCCCGGTCATGCTGGAACAGTGGTCGGCAAACTTACCAGCCAAAGAGCGAAATGTGAACATTACAACGATTTTTTTAAAAAGAAATTGGGAGCCAGGTCTGATTGTTTGGTAAACTTTTATTACACTCAACAAGTAGTACGCTGAAGAAAACTAAATTTCATCCTTAATAAATATTTATTAATGCGAACACTGAGCCGCACTTAAGGATCCAAAGAGCCACCCGAGACTCTGGAGCCTGACTTTGCCGACCCCTATGCTAGAACATTAATGCCACGTTTCGCAAACCTGAAATAAGGAATCTTTCGGCATAGAGATCGGAAAAGTGAGAGGAAATTACAAATCTATTTTTACGGCGTAATCGTATCAATTTGCTTAAACAAATCTTTTCGGATGTACTCCCATAAATTAAAGAGTAATGCAGGACTCGAGAGATCGAACCAAAGGACTCAGTACGTTTGGAAGACGACCCCGGACGACCCTTTCCAGACTTCCTTCGGTTTCGAATCTCTTTACGGGGCGTTCAAAAGTCCATTCACTGCAGTCGCGGTTAACTGCACGAGTTAACGCACACATCTTAAGAATAAATGATCAGCTCAAACTGATGGACGGAGAGCGCCCTCTGACAGCGCAACAAACGGAATGAAAATCTTTGCAGTTGGTGCGATTTTGTGATGAGATCCCGTGATGGCACAATGGAAGCAGACGATTGCTTCAGAAGGGATGATGCAGTAGCCTGGATCTTCTTCACCGCACCTATTTTAGAAAATATCTCTTTTGGGGGCTTATAAATGGAAAAAAACTAGACATTTTTCCAACTTGCACTACTTTATAAGACTTCATATATACTGTGAGTATATATATGAAGAAACTATTAGAGAAAGTAAAATAATAGAAAAATTTTAGAAAATCACTTATGAAATTTACAAAATGTATAAAAATTAGTTTTGCTCAACAATATTTTCTAGATTTATAGTGGGAAGACATTGAAATCTTGTTTGGTTCTTAATTAAATAAAATTTTAAATAAATGAATAAAGTGTCTCTGAAGTGCACACCTCCACCCTGCCAAGTGTATCTGGGTCAGTTTAGGTAAATCTACGTCCATTGGTATGCTTGTAAGGTGCCAACGAGTACGCGCGCATGCACATTCTACTTCAATCGAAGTACGAGTTATCTATTATGAATGCTATGGGATTAAAGAAAACGATATAAAATATTCTAAAATCAAATTATTGCAACAACATATATTATTATTACCAACTGCTTTTTCTATCTCTTGATTTTCCAGGAATATTTGCTGTCTTTGTTTCATGTATGTTTCATTTGCGTAGCTTGATGATTCTGATTCAAATAAAAGGAAATTAAAAAGCATCAAACATTGACACAATATTATCTTAACCCATTTATACCTGTTTTGTTTATCACTTCTGCGCCAAATGGAGTTGAATTTATGGTGCAAACTTTAGGAGTAGGGGTGCGCTATAACAATCATTTATTGTATGGCAATGTATGGTTCCAAGTGACAAAGGACTACCAAAGTGGGGGTAATAAGAGATGAAAGGATGAAAATTGAGTCCACTGACAATGATACACTCTTAACGGCGTAGGTGGAGTGACGCTCAAAGATGGCGCCGGCAGAAGCTGCAGACACTCGAGCGGCGAGATTCCCGTCCGAATCGAGTGAATTTGCTCAAGCAAACCCTTTTTCGGATGTACTCACATAAATTAAAGAGTTATGCATGACTCGAGAGATCGGACCAAAAGGGACTCATTCACCATGCTCACTTCATTGCAGTGAATGAGTATTCTATTTTCTTTCCTCTCATCTCTTTTTTTCCTGTGCTAGAGCCACTTCCTTTCCTTTGCTCTGAAACATTCCTATTATTAAAAATATTCTCACAAGCGGGTTCGTTTTTTTAAGGTGGTCGTATTGTTTTGAGGACACAATCAGCAATCATCAGTAGAAAAAAACAACGACGTTTATTTACACACGAAGACACTAACACAAAGATGAGACGAATACACCGACGACAAACATGCACAGCCGAGACGAACACAGGACAGCACACAGCAGCAAATAACTGGTGACATTATCCAACAAGTGGTAATCGACCACAGAACCTAAAGCATCCAGACAGAATCCAGCAGGAAAGGGGAGCTTCGCTGGTCTCTCCAAACGGCTGAACTTATCACTGTTTCCTCCACTATACGCCGATACTTCCACGGTAGACAACAGGACTCGGCCCACTGCAGTTCTACGCTCGTTCGAACTACACACGGTGGTGGCACTTCGCCGCCCATCCGACTTGCCTCCTACTCCAACTCCGCTTTCGGCTCAATTCAATTCCCCACACCGCAGCTTGAGACTGCGGGTCTTTTGTAACTCCGGGGAGGTGTCCGAGAACCTTCTAGACCAATCAGGGCGCATCTCCGTTTATGTTGTATGGATCGCGAAAATTCTTGAAGTTTCCAGTATTATCCGTTTAGTCGCCAAAATTGCCAAATGGTCACTAGGTTTGTTGCCAAGCCCTAACATTATTAATAAGGCACCCGCCCAGCAAACAGGGCTGATCGTAATAGAGTCTTTCTTATGATGGTACTGTTTGCGTTGAAAAGCAAAATTACAGTTTTATGTCACTTTAAATGACAGTGCCAACTCTTCAAATCTGCAGTATGAATTCACGAACACCTCGTATCTCTGAAGTGGGTGAGTTATCCGTTGCAATTCAAAAATTGTCTTTTGTAACAGTGAATCTTCACTTTCTGCTTCCACATTTGAGCTATAACGCAGAATCCTTGTTTCTTTAGCTTTCAACAATGGAAAAAAAGTCGGTTGATTAAATATTGCATCAAAGATGAATATAACATTTGAATTTTAGTGAAAAAAGGAAAATGCTACAAAAATATTTATCAAAACAATTTCTTATGTCTGGTTTTAAACTCTGAATTGTCGGATTTCCCCAATTTTCTCTCTGAAAGTGCATAAAGTATGACGTTTCACGGCTAGAATAAGCAAGTTCATTGCTTATTCCAGCCATATCTAACATTCAAAATTTGGTCCGGATAATATTAATGATTCATCACTCATGCAAATGCTTTTTACGTTTCATTTGATGTTTTATAACCCTCTTGACCACATTGTCTAGAAAACAATCTGCAAATAAATCAAATCGCTTGGATTTAAATTTGAGCACATTTTTTCCCCTCATATAAAAGCAAAACCACCCCATCTATAAATTTCACTCGTAACTGAAATTTAACATTTATTTGGAGGGAGGTGGGGGGGTACAGGCACAAGAAAAATATTTTCTCCATTTGCGGATTCCCAAAAAAGCCTCTAACCCCTGCAGCGCTGCGTATACAAAGTCAACAAGATTCGATTTAGACTTCGTGAAAAGCAGCGGTGAAGGTTTGCGCCGTTTACTCATTTGTTATTCTATTGTGACTGATAGAAAAGTGCCGCCGATTACCGTTCGATTCCCTCCTCATCCGCCGGAGCCCTCCGGTGGCCTGCAGTCCGGGGCAGGGTTACAAACATTTCCCCACGACGGCGGAGACACTGCTGGAAGACGATTTTTAAAATTACAGATAAAACTCGTAGAGGAAAAAGAGTGAATGAATTTTTATCAGAAATGCATATTTACGTCATCGTAAAAGGGTTTAGAACAAACGGAGTTTCCATGAAAAATGACTTTCTGGTCATTCGATAAGAAATAGAAATTTTCATTGACAAGCCATGACTTTCATACATAAAGTCGTAAAAAACGAAAGAAATCTGAATAAGTATGATGGCCTTTTAGAGAATGCATTTTCTTCCGTATTTATAAAATACGTTCAAAGTCTAATCAGTATTGTTAAAAATATCACCGTCAACGTCCTGGCACGAGGGGGTGGCACGTCTTCCTCGTGATCTGGGCGTCCTGACTTCGAATCCAGATTTGGGCACGGTTGTTCCTCATCTATTCTATCTGTGAGATGTGTGAATGTACTCCCCCCCCCTGTAAAAAAGGAGCTGAGAACGCGAATGTGAGGCGCGAGTAGTTAATACGTATTATTGGCCCTAGTAGAAATTACTTAAAGACAAAAGGCTTCAAATCAAGAAAGCGTCAGCGAACTTGTCGATGGTAAGCGAAATTGAGAACAACCACAATATCAATATCACTACAAAACCTTCAGTAATTGATGTACAATCTGCGTGTACAAATTCCATGAAATTCTTAAAATACAGACACCCTCCCGTCCGTAAATCAAATATTATAGAGACAGTTTTCTTTTTAATTTTCGCATGATAAATTGAACGGATTAAATTGAATTGAAAGTAAAATAAATTGCTACAATTAAATAATGAATCCTATTAAAGCAGTAAGAAATGTTTATATTTTTATTGAAATATCAAACATTTCTCTTCTTTTTCAATTTGTTCTTTTTTTCTCTTTACATTGAAAATTTAATCGTTTGTATGACTGTTAAACGTCAATAATGTATTATTCCTTGGTTAGAAATTTGATTAAATTAATAACACTATTAAATTTATTCCTTTAAAAAAATTGAACTCAACATGTCAAATATTTTTTGGGAAGGAAGGGGGACGTTGATTATCAGATGTTTTTGTGAATTCACAAAACAACTTTACAGTTTGTTTGTTTTTTAAGTTAGGTTTGATTTATGTTTTTTCATATTTTTAGAAAGAAAATTTTCTTTAATTCTTTTTAAAAATAAAAATGAAAATTCTTTTATATCTCTGCATTAGGGCTCAATAAGTTATAACTCGTTAATAATGTCGGTTGCTTTTCGTACGGCCTTCGTAAAGTTTAGATTTAAGTTTCCATATCTGAGCCACTATACATCTTTCGTAAGCTGTGAAATTTTTTATGCACTGGTAACTATAGTCCTCTAAGTTGAGTTTTACGCATTTTAGTAAATAAATAAATAAATAAATAAAACTGCTTTTTAACATCAAATATAACAACCATTTCAGAAAGGATTCATCTGAAATATTTGAAATTCCTCATTCCGACTTCACAAAGAATTATCCTTAAAATTCTTTTACACATTTTCTACTTATGCTTCCGAATGTATTAATTTAGAGAAAATGCGATTTTATAAATCATAATTATTTTAAAATTGGAAATAAAGATAAAACAGAATGAACTCTTAACCTTTCGCTTCCAAAAAACAAGAAGATTAAGCGTGCAATCAAAGCAAATGAAGTAGGTGCAGCTTCTGGGAATGTCTGGTAACATTTCACATAAAGTTGTCAATAAACTTTTCTGTTCTTCCGTTTAAATTTTTTTATTTGTTTGCTTCAAGCTATTAAATTTTGATCCACATTCATTTAAATACTTTCGGAATAAAGCAAATGTAGAAACTTCATTATTTCTTTCTCTTTTTTTTTAAATGCAGCTTTATTCCTTCCCTTTACAGATAGTTTTGTACGAGTAGTATTTTTAAAAGATATTTATTTACACAAAAAATATTAAAAAATTAAAATAAATTTCATAAATACAGGTACATTAAAATCAGAAGGAGTTTTGTACGTTACAGCATATGGTGGCGAGCGAAGGAGCGATTTTAGAGAAGCTGAAGGAAAATAAAAACATTCGGTATTAAAGTCACAGTTAAATTGATGCTTAAGTAGAAATAACAATAATAACTCAGTTAACAAAAATAAAATTTGGTGAAAGAAAAATTATTACAATTGTAGCGCGTGAAGTTGAGTTGTGTTTTAAATTGAGTTGCTGCTCTTCTTCAACACGCACGCGCTGGAGATCAAGTACGCTTTTTTCAAGCCGCTGCACACTCCCCTCCCAGTGTCAACGATATCGTCTCGGGAAATAGGCAGTCCGGCCTGATCGGGTGGTTTTAGTATCAGTTGCTGGCTGCTGCTTATTGGCTGTTGTTGGTTGGGTTGTGGCATCAGCAGGTAACAGTCGCGATGAAGGTAGTCCCTCCAGGCCTTCCTTGGTGTTTAAAATGAACGCAGGCTTTACCCGATCCACAGACACAGTCACAGATTTTTCTCGTATGTCCAATTTGAAAGTCTTGTTGTTCCGACTCAGAACAGGAAATGGTCCATCATAGGGCTTCTGGAGAGGTTTCCTGACGAAGTCTCTCCTGAGAAAAACGTGTGATGTTGTGGAGAGGTCACCATGAATAAACGTCGAGCGTCTACCATGGAGCCTTGGTGGCTGAGGCCGTAAGGAATTCACGTGGAGTTTACCCACAAAGTCAATAGGCTGGCAGTTGGTGCGACCTCTGTGAAGGAACTCTCCTGGAAGGGTTAAGGTCTTCCCAAATACCAGGTCAGATGATGTACAACCAATGTCTTCCTTCAGAGATGCTCGAAAACCAAGAAGGATTGATGGCAGAATTTCGGTCTAGCGCTCAGTTTCATGGCATTTAATTGCAGCTTTGAGGGGACGGTGAAACTCTTCGATCATGCCGTTGGATTGTGGATGATAACTGGTCGTTCTTGATCTGTGCATTCTAAGGAATTTTGCGAGTTCCCTGAAGAGAGAAGCTTCAAATTGTCGACCACGATCAGTGGTCACAATAGCAGGAACTCCATACCTAGATACCCAACAAGTGTAAAATGCTTCAGCAAAAGTCTCTGCTGTGATGTCTTTGAGGGGCTGGGCTTCAGGCCATTTTGTGAAACAGTCAATCATCGCCATACAGTAGGTGTAACCATTAGATAGAGGAAGTGGGCCAATCAGGTCAACGTGGACATGGTCGAACCGTTGAGAAGGCTCCTTAAATGTTGACAATTGTGATTTTGTGTGACGGTGGTTCTTAGATTTTTGGCAAGCTATGCAGTGTTTTGTCCACTTAGCAACATCAGAAGAAATCGAAGGCCAAATAAAACGAGTTTTCAACAGATGTATGGTGCTTCGAATACCTGGATGTGCCAAACCATGTAGAGCAGAAAACACTGTCTGTCTGTGTGCCTGAGGGATGTAAGGACTTGCAGTACCAGTTGAAAGATCACACATTATTTTGAAGTCATGGTCGGGTAGTTCCACATACTTCAACTACAGAGACGTTCCAGATGTTAAAAGGGAATTGAACTCCGGGCCAAATTTTTGGGACTCAGCAATAGCGTTGTAATAGATAGAGCTAGGTATACTTATAGCTGAGATCCTTGACATTATATCGGCAGGAATGTTTTGTACACCAGGAACATATTCGATGTCTGTTGTAAATTGTGACAAGAAATCCAATTGACTAGCTTGTCTTGGTGAACACTTGTCAGTTTTCTGGTGGAACGCGAACGTCAAAGGCTTATGATCTGCGTAAATAGTGAAAGAACGCCCTTCTAACATATGACGAAAGTGCTTAACAGATGAAGATGCTGCCAGTAGTTCTCTATCCTAAGCACTATACTTGACTTCCGCTGTGCTGAGCTTCCTAGAGAAGAAACCCAGGGGCTGTAATTCTGAGTTCACAACTTGATGCAGAACACCGCCAATAGCATAGTCAGAAGCATCAGTATGAAGAACAAGCGGAGAAAATGGTGAGGGGTGAGCAAGTAGTGTAGCTTCAGCTAGAGTTTGTTTACACTTTTCGAATGCTTCAATTGCTTGGGAAGTCCAGTTTATTTTTCGAGAGTCTTTCTTTCCACGAGAACCCTTCAGGAAGTCATGCAGCAGCAATTGATGTTTGGCAGTGTGAGGGATAAATCGCCTATAGAATTTTATGAAACCCAAAAGCTTTCTCAGAGCAGAGACGGTTTCTGGTAGCCTGTACTGTAGAACATCATTGATTCTCTCTGGTAAGGGCTTCAAACCTTCAGGAGTAACCAGATGTCCCAGAAATGTTAGCTCTGTTACACCAAATTTGCATTTAGAAAGGTTCAGCTTGAGGCCATATGTTTGAAGGCGTTGGAAGATGGTACGCAAATGAGCTTTGTGTTCCTCGAGGTCAACAGAGAAACATAAGATGTCATAGAGGTAAACATAACAGAAAAGTAATCCTCGTAGAACCTTATACATGAAGCGCATAAAGGTCTGTTGGGCATTCATCAACCCAAAACAAAATCTTGTATATTCGTACAATCCCCATGGCGTCGTAACAGCAGTTTTGGGAATGTCTGCTTCCGCTATTGGTATCTGATGAAAGGCTTTAAAGATATCCAGCTTTGAGAATATCTGCTTCCCATGGAGTGCCTGAGCAAAGTCATGCAGGTGTGGAATTTGATAGCTATCGAATTCCGTTATGGCATTGAGTCGTCTGTAGTCTCCTACTGGACGTACAGTTGAGTCAGACTTCGGGACAACGTGAAGTGGTGAGCTCCATGGACTTTTGGAAGGGCGTATAAGGGATTTTGGAAGGGATATGTTCAAGTAAAAACTCAAACTCAGCCTTCACAGCATCATGTAACTTAAGATGGAGACGTCTTGTCTTTGCTGTTACTGGGGACCTTTAGTGATTATATGGTGGACTGTGTCATGTGGGGTCGTCTTTCCAATAGCAGTGGGATTTGTAATATCGTGGAAATCTTCCAGTATGCTGTTGAAATCCACAGATGTGCAGAGGGTGACAACAAATGGTTGATTTGCTTGAGCCACAGTACCAAATGTGTGCATAGAAGTTTGTTGGTTAATTAACATCTTACGTTTTAGGTCGACAAACAAGTCGAAATGTGTTTAAAAGTCAGCACCGATTATTGGAGTTGCCACATCTGTAAATACAAAAGTCCACATAAAAGGTTTCCGTAGGTCTAAATCCAATTGCTTATTTACAAATCCATAGGCTGGGATCTTAGAATTATTGGCAGCAAACAGAGAAAAGTTTTCCTTTGGAGATAGCTTTTTATGTTTTGGTGGTGGTAAAACTGATAAACTTCCTGAATCTACCAAATATTTTATTCCACTCTTGCCGTCGTAAATAAGCAGTCTGATGGTTTTATTGGTGACCTCCGTCAAGTCAGCTACTGTGACAGGGTGGTCGAGTTTTTTGAGAAATTGCATGGTTGTTTACATTTCCTGGCACGATCACCATATCGAAAGTGGTAAAAGCCTAAATTACTTCAGTTTTGGCTTTGGGATCTTGAGTGGGATCGGCTTCGGGATGGTTGTCGAGAGAATCTTTGGCTCCTGGATAGCTCAGCAACTCGTAGGGACAGTTCTTTAATCTTTTTAGTTAGGATGCCATCTGTTGATGGGACTGGCGGCTCAGAAGATGTAGCACACACCGATGTAGAGGACACGATCTCAGTAATCTTGTCGGCTATAATGGCGAGCTTATCCAGCAGTTCAGATGATGCTGACAGAACTGTCTGGACGTGAGGAGGCATACTCTGTAGCCACAAGTTCTGTAGAAAATCATTCTTCAATTGATTTTCAGCCAGTCCACGCATTTTCCGCAAAAGATGACTTGGCTTCTCGTCACCCAACTGGAGGTCACACAGCAGTTTATGGATCTTTTACTGTTCAGATTCCGCGAATTCTGAAATCAGGCGAGTTGAAATTGCTTTATATTTGTCCGTCACCGGCGGACTCAAGACAATGTCCGCAACATGCTTCAGTGCTTCAGAGTCAATGTTAGCCACTAACGCCAAAAATTTTGTATCGTCGCTTGAGATTACACTATATTGAAAGGCATTGTCGCATTGCGCTATCCACAAGCGAACATAACTGCGCCAAAAAGGTGGTAGACGAAGAGCGACGCGGACAACTTGCAACGCCGAAGTCGATGAATCATCTACAGAAGCGTTGTCGGCAAGCATCCTTCACAACAGCGGAGAGGTAGAAAAACAACGAGCTGAAACGATAGGCTTAACGGATTGAAATACTTATTTCAATTCATCGGCTATTCAAGTCCGGGTCACCAAATGTACGAGTAGTATTTTTAAAAGATATTTATTTGCACAAAAAATATTAAAAAATTAAAATAAATTTCATAAATACAGGTACATTAAAATCAGAAGGAGTTTTGTACGTTACAGCATATGGTGGCGAGCGACAGAGCGATTTTAGAGAAGCTGAAGGAAAATAAAAACATTCGGTATTAAAGTCACAGTTAAATTGATGCTTAAGTAGAAATAACAATAATAATTCAGTTAACAAAAATAAAATTTGGTGAAAGAAAAATTATTACAATTGTAGCGCGTGAAGTTGAGTTGTGTTTTAAATTAAGTTGCTGCTCTTCTTCAACACGCACGCTGGGGATCAAGTATGCTTTTTGCAAGCCGCTGCAGTTTCCTACTATTTAGAAAGACATGGATATGTTTTGATTTTCTTGATGTATGGAAATATTTTGTGATGGAGTACTTGTATTCAAAATTCTAATCTTCGGGATGTCGGTTAAAGCCTGTTTCCAAAATAAACTATCATCTAGCTTGGTTATTTGCTATCACTTCATTGTCACTCACGTCTTCCGCTTTACTCTCTTCTGTTTGATTAAAATACGGCTTCAGTTGTAATGCTTGAACTGCACGCCCCCCTACGTACACCGGATAGTGCTACTTCTTTATCTTCGTTTATTACTTCTGGAAATTTTCGACTAACCTTAAAGACTCTGAAATATTTCTTTAACGATATTTTCGATCGACTTTGAATGGAGTTGAAGATATCCCTCGGGACACAAAACACGGGTCGATATTTTGCATCGCATCCAGCTCTTTACTTATTTTCCACAACAAAGGTGCAACTTGTCGAACCTCTTCTTCTGAAATATAATGAACAGCGTATTCACCTTGACATTCTGTATCGGGCTGGGGCCATTGTATTTACTTCGTATCAATGGTATGAATTACGTAATCTTTTGTTTTGCAGCATTACGTGTAAACCTAATGAATGGCAAAATGAAGTGCTGGTCCTTTGGTTCGGTATCAGTGTTCGTGGAAAGCACCATGTGCAGCCACCGCTTTATTAAATCCTTGGATCAAGCGGTTCGAATTGGATGCGATTTCGCAATTCGATGACATCCTTCGCAGAGCCTGAGAGTGCTGCCTTTGAAAGAAAGGCATTTTCCTGATCTGATGCAACAACTCTTGACCATCGTTCCTACGGAACTTTTTTCCAGAAGGAATCTTGCTGTTTCGTGTGAATCGGCACCGAAAGCGGATTTTGTGCCGGAAAGCAGAGACAAACAACTGGTGAAGATTGTACTGCACCTACTATTCAATGATTTGGGGAATCTATTCTAATAAAAGAGTGCTTTTGCAGACGGAACTTATGTCGAGTGGCCCGGCATAAGCTGTTGCATTTTTCCTTCTTACACTACTTTACAATTGCTGAGGAACAAGTGATTTATGCAAAATTGCATCTCAGACAGTTTCTGAATAATAAAAGTAAATTCAAGTCGAGAAAGCGTGGAAGATCTGGACGCGTTATATGTATAAAATGCATAGAGTGCAAGCTCACGATTCATACGAAAATGCATGCTGCTTGGCCCAGAGTAGTGCAAAAAGTTATAAAGTCTTTTTCTCGGAAATTCTGTATGGTTCTTGCAATAACTAAGAGCAAAATGTCAGCAAGGCATTATTTAATTGCCTACGATCGACTGACAACAGGTAAAAGTGTCAGCAATGTAGCTGCTGCAATGGGTATATATAGTGTCACCTCGCGTTTAAAGGTGGAAAGGCTTTGAAAAAGCATGACGGGATTCGTGCTAGGAACATTGCGTATTTACAGTATCGCTATGTATTCCTCTTGGCAAAAAGGAACATAAACTTAACTCCTAGGCAGATAGCTGCAAACTTTACAACCGCTACCGGTAAGCATGCAAGAACCATCTCATGGACGATTCAATCAAGTTGATGTGTATGCACGGAAGCCTGTTCGTTGCATTCAACCACGCCATCACCGTGAGAGATTACTCCGGTGTAAGGAACGTGTTGGTGGGCGTACCCAAAATGGATGTAGAGTGATGTTCACTGACGGATCTCTTTTTAGAGACAAGTGGTTCTGATCATCAAGTACTGTGGATAGAGCGTGGAATACATTATGCACAACGGTTTATTAGTGAACTTGATTGGTACTGCCCAGGCGTGATGGTGTGTGCAGGCAAAGTTTACAAGGCAGAACACTGCTTTCATATCGTTGAGCGAGGAAGCGTTACATCGCAACGGTATTGCAGAGAAATTATTCTCACCATGTCCGTCTTTTTAGGATTGCTGTAGATCCACACTTTTTGTTTATGGACGATAATGCGTGATCACGCAGAAGCGTCGAGGTATCGGACACACAACAAAGGGAAAATATTGTCCTTATGTAATGGCCTGCTTACTCTTCCAACCTAAATTCCATTGAACATTCCCGGGATACTCCTGTAAGACATAAAGAACTCTCCGTTCCTGAACAGTGCAGGGGCTCAAAATCGCCTTGAGAGAGGAGTGGGACAACATCCACCAAGAACTCCTCCTGGTTAAATGAAGAGCGTGGAGAAAGAATTCAAAATGTACATTAGTGTCCGTAGTCATCACACATCTTAGTAAGGTAATCAGGTCTGCATCCTTCTGATCTGAAGATCAGTTTTTGTGGGGCTGTTTGGAAATTTTGTACTATAATATTTTGTACTATAATAAATACGTGTCATCCCTACCAAATATGTGCTTAGTTTCATTTTTTCAATCATTGCTTATGCTTAATTATTCCAACTGACGTAGCTGTTTCTTAGCAATCGCCCAGCAGTGTACAATGATTGACACATCGGCGAATAAAAAGATCAAGTTTTGTAAAATTGCTTTCTTATTCTCTCTTGGTGAACTCTAAATGCCTCACTGTAGGAAAATCCTGAAAGTTTTGAAGAATTTCTTTCGGCAATTTTTTAAAATCTACTGGCTATTATTATCACATCCTCATGTCAAAGTCATGCTAATTAAGAAAGCCAGCATTCTGACTTTATGGTTATAATGCGTTAGAAGATAATGACTAAAAAAGAGAATTTCATCTTCATTTGAATTAACTTAGGATCTTAATCTTTTTCATGTGAAAGAGTAATAGGACTGAGACACATTTCCCCCCTTTTTCTCATCATTAGTAGCATAAAAATGCGACCGTGCTCTATTGTTTACATCTGGTGTTTTATACTATAGAGGTATCATATTATTGCAATCCCAGAAGTCAGTGAGCAAGTCTTCCGGATAAATCTCCGAATCCAGTGCAACACGTTTTGATCGGTAATATCTATAAAAGGTCGGCAGAATGGATAGAGGAGAAATTTATGAATCGACCCGTTCACAACGAGTCACTTGGATTCTGTGATGGGGCTCTTTAGGCGAATATGCAATGAGGAATTCTTGTATATGCCATTAAGGATCCGAATCCGTGGTGAATAGAATCGGATCATAACAAAGTTAGTTCTGTAGAAGCATTTTCTTTAAAAAAATATATAAAGTAGGCTCATTAGGTAACGCCATTTTTAAATCTTGTACTAATTATGTTGATTGTTCGAGCACAGAAATTGTCTTTAGCAGCTTTTGTAAAGGACATGTTTTGATTAGAGTGAAAAATTCTGTGGAAAAGTGTTTAGAGTCTGATACTTTTATAGATAGTCTGATAGAGTTTTTTTTGTCTGATACTGAGATAGTAACAAGATATTCAATAACAGATCCCACTTTATCAGGATCGAGTTGCACCCCAACGTTATAATCAATATGAGCCCAAACCCATCATTGTCCTGATTCATATAGATATTTTTTGCATTAAGTTGCTATTGGAAACTTTTAGAGCAGATTTTAAGAAGCGCAAGAGCAGAGCAGAAAATATGATATTATTGTCAAGATAGGACAAGCGGATTTGTGGAGTGGTCTGTCCGCGATTTTCAGCAACGTCGCAGGGACATCGCAAAGCCGAAAGAATAGGACTTTGAATTCATATAAGCCAACAAAAATAACAAAGACTCTTTTTTTCTCTTTCAGCTTCATCACTCTGCACTTTTCAATAGCTGAGGGGGGATGCAATTTGTTCCCTTTTATTACTTTATTTAATCGACACAATAAAAAGAAAAAAACCCATCTTAATACACTTTCTTTGCGTATGCAACCGATGAGATTCACGGATTTGTGTATTCTTAGATAATTTTCTTTAAAAACATCTTTTCTATTTCTTCTTGTATGGCCTTTTCTCAGCTATCAAAACCCTATACAGTATTTAGATGATTTATGAAAGAGTTTTGCCTGTTCATTCGATGTTTCAACCTTTAGTTTAAAGACTTCCAAATATTTTTGAGTCTCTAGGTATTAACTGGTGTGCCAATACGCATAACACGAGGCTTAGAGACTGAAGTCGATAATGGGAGGAGTGTTCAAATCGAAACGATTCTGGAATCAATTTAAGTTAAAGGGTGGAAAACAGATATATGCACAAATGCACACATAAAATAAAATGGCTCGCATAGAAACAGAAACATTTAATAATGCATATCAGGCAACGAGAAAGGTTCAGAAACATGCCAAAAATGACACCTCCAGATACCGAAGTAAAATTTCAGTCGGCCTCCTTTTTCTCCCCGGCCCTCGGATAGGGTGCTGCATGAAGTTCTTCACCTGAGAATTGTTTCTACATTACTGTCCTCTCCCACGGAAATGCCAAGATCGTGCTAACTAATGTTTTCCGCTTGTCCGATGCATACATCTTTGCTCAAAAATGGGAGTTTATTGGCTGCATTCGTCCCTCATCGATGCAGCGCTTTGTCCTTCTTTTGCATGAAGAACGATGGAAAAGTTGAATCCCGTTGATGAGTTTGCTGCTCTGGATCATCAGATCCTTCCCTTTTACGAACTGAATGGGCGGAGTTCCTCTGAGAAAAAGAGAGGATTGCGACTAAATCGATAATACAGATGCCAATTAGTGCCTCGGTAATAGGTTAAGACAATAAATTTTGCCATTAAATGTCTATTACATTTAGCCAAGCAGATTAACAAAATGAGATTTGATCCCTCGCATTTTGAAATTCAACTCATCCATTCTAATACCGTTCGCTTTGCTCTAGGCTTGTATTTTGAAGCCTATAACCTCATATATTTCAGTACATTAAGGCAAAATAGAGACGGAAAGAGATTGTGAAAATGTCTTTCGCGATTTCGCGCCTGAAAGTCCTATATTAATAAAGGGAATAGAAATTCTTCTTAAAAATGATTTGTTCAAATAGCAGGAAAAATGCCCGTATGATGCCAAGTGAGGCAATTCCTGCCAAATATGGCCAACTCTCCGGAACAGCATTTAAAGTTTACATAGTGCAGGTGAAGAGTGCAAAACTGCGCTTTGCTAAAGTTGGCGGCGTAACGCAATTACAGAGCCCAAAGCGGGTCGTGATCAAATCCATTTTCTGCGAAGCAAAACGAACCCTGTCGGGGCACTTACCAGATTCTATTCAATCTATTTTTCTGCCGAAAGCTCCAACCATAAATAATAACAAAAGAATAAAAAGAAAAAAAAAGTACACCCCTTTCTGAAGAAGAAAAGGAGGAAAAAAGTAAAAAAAAAAAAAAAAAAAAAAAAGAAGAGGAGGAGGAGGAAAGAAAAAAAAAGTGAAGAGGCGCGACAGTTGTCTCTGCAAAACGGTCGCCAATTTCGCCTCGCAAAACTCAATTTAACGCTGCGAAAGGTTGGGAGGGAATATTATTAAATTTTCTCGATTTTCATGAATGGCAAAATTAAATGACGCGGCATTCTGGCTAATGGGTTTTCACGCTCTCTCGACATTATCACCTCGCATTACTCGCTACGCGGCTAAATGAATGCTTTACATGTCTCTTTTTTGCGGCAAGGATCAAAGGGGGAGGGGGAGAGGCGATGATTATTTTTTTTTCACACCCGCTTTCTGTGTTCTTATTATACAGTCTTTATCATTCAACGCTTCTTCTTCGGACACTATTTTTATTCTTATTTATTAGGGTTTTTTTTTTCTATTTCTCGCTGATGTCATTAAGCAGCAATTTCCGACCCATTTTCCTGACCGCATATTGATAAAGAATGCAGGCGAAAAAAGTTGTTAAGAAAAAATTATTATTGGAGTCTAGATTCGTCCGGGTATTTGATAATGCCATCAGAAGCTTTTTCTCCTCCGTCCAATAATGGAAAAAGTAAAGTAGTAAAAATTTTGTGGCCTTTCTTTTCCGATTAAAGTAATTGCTTTATCAACAGCAACGTGAAAGCGGTTGCAGTTACACGCGCTGTTATTTGATTTCGAATAAGAGAACGTTCGTTAATTTAATTAATTCCGATGCCATGAGGCCACAATCGCTTCTGTTTTTGGGGATTTCTCACGTTCGCAGGCGTTCTGTTCGAAAGTCATATGTTTAATCAGTGAGGTGAATAATTCGATTTTTGAACAAATGTGATTGATGACCGAGAAATCAGACATTTGTTAGAAATAATAGCAATTTCACAAAGTAAATGAAAGTCACGAAACCTTGAAAAGGGATGAAATAAAGGGGAAAAACGGTTAGTTTTGGGGGCGAGTCTGATAAATAGTGATCATAAACTACTAAAATAATATGCGCGCTAGAATGTTCCGTATTATATTAAAATATTATTAAGTATAACACCGAATTATTTGAATGGATAAATTTATTTAAAATTCTTTAATGTAGCCAATATTCAGCTCTTTGTTGTTGATGAATGTTGCGAATGAAAAATAGAACGAAACGGCTCCACTGCATTGTTGTCTTCATTAAGAATAAGCTGTTTCCTTTGCAGAAAATTGACTCGCTACACGAATTCCATTACTTCAACAAATATTTGTCACGATGAAAATTTTCTAATTCGGGTATTTTTAAAACGAATTAAAATTTATCAAAATTGCTAAATTGAAAATTTATAAAAGTGCAAAACAAAACTTTCAAGATTTAAAAAATTATTTTTATTCCTTTTTAAAGATTATAATCATAAATTTTTTGAAAGGAATTGCGACTGTAAAACAACGGATAAGGGATTACGGTGTTCCAAAGGCAATATTCGAAACGTTCTGTGACACAACGGATAATAATATTGTATTTGCAGTCGCATTCTGTTTTTGTATGGAAGCTATTCACAATCATAACTCTTTCTCATTTGAAACTGGAATTTACTTCCAGAAAGGTGACTGCATAATTTTTTAATCAATCTTTTCTAATTTTCAGTTCCACGAGGAATAATTAAATTTATTAAACCAGTATCTTCTTTGAAGCTATATGTAGTTTATTTTGGAAAGAAACCCAAAACATTTAACTTTGATTTAATGACAAGGAATTGGCGTTTGGTGTTGAAACGCAAGAGTGGGACTCGGTTAGTCATTCGCATTCAGTAGAAGCGCGTCCAAAACTTGCTTCATCGGGTTCCCAAATGAAGAAAAACCATCAAGTTACTGCGAATTTCATAAATACTTAAAACTTCATTTAATGCATTGTTTAAAGTTGCCTTCAGAAGTCTTTAAACTCACATAAAGAAAAACGATGCGAGGCTCCCAAATTCTGATCGCATTTTCAGCAACCCAGTGAACCCTTCGAACTATTTTTTTATTATTAATTTAAAAATTTAATAACCAGCCAAAAATAACTGATTTTAAGCACTAAATTTATTTAATCGTGTAATCCAGCTGATCATGTACAGTGTCAAGAGCAGATTTTCGGAAGTAACGAAATGCATTTCTGAATCATGGGAAATTAATTCAAATAGAAGGCAATAATGGAACTTTTTTTTTAAAAAAAATATTGGTATTTTTTAAACAGGAATGTCGAATAGCTCATTCTTTGGGGGGTTTTATAAAGTAACTTTTTAAAATAATGGAATAGGATATAAAAATTTAAGAAAGATTGCAAAATTATTTTTGCTTCTTTCATAGTATAAATATGAAATAATTTTATTCAAATTATTTGAAATAATTTCTGTTGTATATTTAAAAGTTTTAGAATTTTTATTTTTTCCTTTATTATTTTTAATTTTTAATACAAGTTAGTTCGTTAGGCTTCTCAAAGAAATAATTAAAAGTTGCACTCGAAAAAGAAATACTTTAAAGCCAACAGAGTTGGTAGATATAATGAAAATGTACTTTACTGTTAAATGAGGATGTTGTTTCTAAAATGCTAGAACTAAACTACATTTTGTTTTTCATCTGTCTTTAATACAATCTTTGTAACACTTCAATAATTTAAATGAAAAAGTTTGTATAAATAATAAACATTTTATGCTTTTATAATCAGCCTTTTTCCCCCCTCTTAAATGGCTTATATTTGAAACGTTTACTCAGTTGTAAAATAACTTAATGCATATTTTTCTTAAACGAGAAAAATAAAACATAGGATATGTAAAGGGTTTAGTCGTGCCAAAATTAAGATAATTATGCTTATGATCAGAGTGCAAATATTTAGAAAGCTTTTCGATTCAACCGTCAGAAAGAAGAAAACTTGCCGGTATGAAATCACGCGTTTGCAGTGGATGTTATGAAAATACACTCAAAGTTACAAGAATTTTATTTCATGAAAAATATTCAAAAGTTTTTTTAACCGACAGTAAAAACGGAATAAAAAATAATTAGGTGTAAAATGATTTTAAAAAAAACAATTAAATGTAAGATTAATACATCTTACATTTAATTGTTTTTGGGAGAATTTTTTTCATGCATTTCTCTAATATATTTCGTTAAGTAGTTCAAAACAGCAGGAAGGCTTCAAAAAATAGTCCGGACATTTTTTAAAAAATTGCAGATAATTTAAATCAAATTACAAATAAAGAAAAATTACGAAATGTTCAGGATGCGAGAAAAAAGAGCGCAGGAGTTGATAATCTCCTTTCAGTGTTCGAAATGCCGAAAGCTGCTTCGTTCGAGGACTGAGAGGTGGGTGGAAGCCTGTCGGAATTTCGATGCAGGAGAAAATGGAATGTGCCATCCTTGCATCTTTTTTACACACTTCTGTAGAAAAAAAATCCTTTTTCTGTTAGAAATGTGAATGACACCTGTTGACTGCAGAGTGAAAAGTATGGAATTTCAGTTTTAAAATTCTAGCGCATTCGTATGAAGAATCCCAACTGACCTGTTGTCTAGTTAGATTGTCTCTATTCTCCTACGATTAAAAATCGGCAAGGAAGAAAGTATCTGATTAGAGAGCAGTTCTGTTTACAAGCATGAATTACTGACAACAAGTCCAATCGGAAGCTTCTTTGGCCTTTTTTAACACTTCTCAACAGAGAGTTGAATGCCAATTTGTGAAATTGAGAGAGCTGTTTCTTCAGGATGTTGCCACACGGAACAATGGAAGCTGTAGGGTGTTTTTGTCTCCCTTTAACATGTAAACTATTTCATTGCTGAAGTTCCAGCCGTAACTTTAAAAACATATTATATGAACGTGGAAAGTATATTTTTAAAAAGAATGCGTTTTTTAATCGTTCTATTAATTTTCCTCGAATTAAAATGAAAGAGAAGTTAAAACAAACATTCGTTTCATATTCAAATATTTTTTTAATATCAAAGTGATTAACATATCAGTTTTTATTATTCATATTATAAAGTTCTCCAAATTAAATTTTTTCCGAAAATCACTGATGAACATAACTGAACTGAATTTGAATGCAGCAAATAAAATCCACTTCAGTCAATATTTACTTGTCAAAATCATGTCAAATCTGATGGAGAAGAATGTACGTTACCCTGTGCTATCCAGAAATTTCAGTGCATGCTTGATTTCGGTGCGATGATGATAGGCATGCTATGAGCATTCGTCTAACTTTCATTCAGATTCACCAGAAGGCGAAATGCACGCTCCCTTTATCGTGTTGCATTGTCTTCTCATAAATACCATCAACTGCTGTTAAAAAATGTCCCTTTTTTACCAAGTTTGAATTTCTTGCTCGCGAATATATTCCAATATAAATTAAAATATTTTATTGCAAGATATTTTTAAAAAGAATAATTTTAATTTTCAGAATTCATTCTCTTTGTTTCTGTACATTTTCTTTCATATACAGTAATAGTGTATTGTTTTACTATATATTTATTTAAGTATATTTATTAAGTATTTTACTGTAAAACAGACGTGAAAAAATCTTCAATTTTCTAACGAATCTTTATACAAAATTAAAATTATTGCTTTTAAATTTCGGTTTGTAGGCGATTGAGGGGGGAGGGAGGGTTCTCTCTCTATTTTTCGAAACGAGATTTTGTAATTAATTTCGTTTAATATGTAAGCGAATTTCATGTAGTAAAAAGTATGAAAAAATAAAGTGATAAAAATTTTATCGTAGGTCACTTGATTTCTGTATCTCTCGCTTAAAAATTATTAAAATAAAAAATATTTTTTTAAAAAAGTGATAAAAAAAATTCTAATTAAGCACAAATTGAATGCTCTGATTGAATGTTTGTTAGAGTGGTTGATTTGTGAGTGAGCAGCCAACTGTGAATAAAAAAAAAGATTTTTAAATGTAAGGAAATTCCAGAAATTGAAGAAAAAAAAATCTAAGAATTTGTCCGGCAATATAAATTTTAATTGAATTAGGAATTGAGTAGGTATGAGTATATGTTTCTTATAAAATCACAGAATTAAATTGCATATAATATTAAACAAAAAAAAATTTTTTTTTGGACTTATACTCTCTTTTAAAACTGAGCGGCCTCCAGGCGGCTGACTATTTGATAATGGACTCAGCCTTCGTGTCCGACCGGAGCTGAGACGAAAGCCTTCGTGCGCTTTATCTTTACCCACGGATTGAACGTTCGTTTGGCTGAGGCTTGATAACAAATCTGAAAGGAAATGAAGATTTAAATTGTAGTCATCAATGAATTCCCCATTTTAAGTTTGCAAAAATAGTTTCGTAACATTCAGCGAATATATAACAGTTAGATTTGAAATTTAACTTCGGAAAATTCTTGAATACATTAAAACATTTTTACTAAATGCACAGGCAAAGTCGGCTGTCAAACTGCTTTAAAATATCAAAATGAATGAATGGATATTATTCCAACTCGTCCCTTAAATGCGTGTTGTCCATTTAATATTAATTTTTGCACCTTCGTTTCTCCACTTGAGCTTTTCTCTCCTAAGTATCAATTCTCTGACAAAAACAACCTCACAATTTCCCGTAAGTAGAGTAATATTACATAATGTGAAACGAGATCCGATCGAAATATAGAGTTTCAAATCTCCTTCAAGAATTTTTCCTTCTCAAATGGAAACGTTTTCAAAATCAAGACATTTTAGAAAGTCTGCTTTTGTCAATCTTATTTTCCGTTGCTATTTTTATTTCTAAAATTACCATTTAAGGCTTATAAACGTTAATTACAAAGTTTACAATCATAAGGTTTATAAATTATTATTTATAAAATTGCGTTACGCGACATGCATACTAAATTAAAGATAGTTTAAAATGCTTTATAAGCCGGGTTTTTTTAAATCCGAGATCACCAATTCTGGCATATGGTTAATTCTTGAAAATTAAATATTTAGTAAGTAGCGTTTCAGAATTTAAAAATTAATAACTTTAAAAATTCCGACCTTTTTTACTGAAATATTTTTTGGGTACATCAACGCCCAAAAAACTGTTGCCTATTAATTTAGGATTTTTAAACACTTCTCGGTTACACCTGTCTTATTTTCAACCATGAGTCCGGAATGGTCGCGAAAGTCTTTTGGATGGATGAATGAACTATGTTCGCTGTTTATTACGCATTGAGCAATCACAGGCTCGATATTATGAGCTGATATTTACAGACATACGTTAAGATCTAATTAGGAGAAGGTACGCCACTTTATTGCAGTTCGATAAAAAATTTATAACAATAAGGCTTACGTGGCCAACTTAAAATGTTAAATGAAACAAAGATTATAGATAAATTAGGTATCCAGTCTTTAATAGAATACAATATTTTTTCTACACTTTACCTCTTGTTTTTTTTAAAAAATAAAAATATTTTTTAGTATGTTTTAAATATTTTCTGTTGCTTTAGCTGCAGCATTTATATGCCAACGGATTATTGGAACGATATTAAATATTTTTGGGGCCTGTGATCACTGTTACTTGAGCAAGAATAAATTAAAAAAAAATAATAATGGATGAATGAAGCACAGACATCATCGTGCAAAGATGGATTGGATCGGAGTTTCTAAAATCTCTTGATATAATTCCCCGAAAGAAAACACACACACATATTTACTTTAATAAAAAAATATAAACATTTCTAAGCATTCTTTTTATATTAGTTTAATTTTTTAATAACTTTGACTATTATCAATCAAATTTCTTAAATTTAAAGATAACTTTAACTTTTGTTATAGAAACAACTGATGTTTATTTCTTTAGTACCTATACATACCATGAGATTAGAGATATCATGTTCCATCATACAGATATTACGCACGTCAATTTTTCCTTATTTGTTTACAAATAATGATAAAAAGCCAAATGGCTAAAAACGAAGATCCTTTACAGCTGTTTAAAGGAAATTTAAAGTGTAACCTTTTTTATTGACTTTTAATTAAAATAAATGATAACAAGCAGCAGTATAAAAATTTTGTAGTTTCCCTTAGCAAGTAAGTAGAATATGCATAATTTATTTGCATATTCTTAGAATTTTTCTAACTAATTAATTAATTCTTAGAAATTTATTTTAACAGAATTATGTTTATTATATATTGGCAAATATGTAAATGAAGGCGCGCTCACAGCACTAATGTTAAGCATTTGAAACTGTAGCTGCCTCATGAAAGCTAGTGGAAACACGTGACTTCGAAATTAAATTCACAAATAACGGATTAAGAGAGAACTATTTATAATTCTTTCTGAAAATAATTGAAAGAAAATCCCTGATAATTATTTGTTATCTTTCTATGATTTTGTTATTATAGTGTAACCAGTATAGAATTTTAAGTTCTTTAGAGTTAAAAAAAAGACAATTATTCGAAAGAGGTAGTTCCCCCCTCCTCCCGCTTATTTTTGTTCTAGAACTGGAATACTCTCCTTTCCTTGTGTGATATCAGAATTCATAATCAATGCTATCATCGACATCGTCAAAGACACTCGGACATTTTTCTAAACAGAATTATCCAAGCAAACAAGCTAATAAATTAATTGTTCAGATACTTAGTTTATCTAGAAACCAAATGTGAGGAGGTTTCCAAACAACAATATAATTAATGCATGCCTCTTATTTCTCGTAGCGCATATACATTTTAGCAGTCTCAATTACCATTTTTTCAAACAGCAATGAATGATACTTTTCCGTTAACAGGGACGCAGCGAAAAATCGCCAAATAATGTAAAATTCCGCCAAATTTCTTCGACGATTTTTCGCTGCCGCCCGACTTACGGAAAAGTACCCAATGAATACTCAGAAAATGCCATTTATCTTTTATAAAAAGATATAGTTTTGTTTAAGAAACATATTATCTTTCATAATTAAACTACTGAATAACTTAACTAGTATCGTTTTCGAAATTTTTCATTTGGCTTTTAACTTTTCATTCTTATTCGATTGAACTTGAATATAATGTATTTATTTATCGTCAGACTGAGGACAACATAAATGTATGGCTATATTTTCTTCTGCACTTTTATAAACCATAGATAAATACCTATTTTTATTCGTGAGAATATACAGAAAATGATGATGCAAAACGTAGCAAAGACTGAAAATGAATTTATAAATTCTGCAAATTAAGTTTCAGCTTCTTCTTATTTATTCATTGAAGTTAAAGAAAAAAAAGAACCCACTTGGTGATAGAAAAAAGTTACTTAGCTTATGATTCAAAGTATTTGAAAAGCGTTCTGCAACGATTTTTGGAAAGAACAGCAATGCGTCGGTTATTCGAAAGAGCCCCCGATAGAAATCGTCTCCAGAAATGACCCTCTTTTGACTGATGGCATCTATTTATGTCCACTCACTCTATTCGTATTCAGATGAATGCAAATACAAAACCGATGCGATGTTTCTTTTTACACCTCTTGCGATTCCGGAGCACCGCAAGATCCGAAGATACATATAAAAAAATTAAAAGCAAAAGTAATTCGGAACTTATTTTAAATAATGCAAATATTTTTTTCTTAATCATTTACCAATTAATGGATACTAAATACTACTGAACTTGATAGTTAATCCGATTGTGTAAAATGTAATAATTGTTAGTTTTATGCAGCTTTTTTTGTTGAATAAAACTGAGTGAAATTTAGACAAAAATATAATAGGGTCAATATAATTTCTATGCATGCGAACATTCATTCTTATTTCGTCATTCGGTATGAAATTGTTAAGCATATGAAGGCTTTCTCGTGTTCGCATCAATTTTTTAATATGGACTTGTAAATTCAATTATAAAAAAATTAAAAAATTACTAACAGTAAAGATAAACAATTAAATATAAATATTTATTACATCGTAATAAAAGAAGAAATTTATTTCAGCATCATTTTCAGTATGCGAAAATTTTGGAAACACTGAAAGTCGTTTTTTGCCAACAACGAACGTACTAATTATTTTTAATGACGAAAAGAAAAACAGGAAATAAATAAAATGAATAAAAATCAAATGTACTCTATTCGACTAAGAATGCAAACAGAACTAAATTTAACCGTCGGCTACTTTTATATCTCACCCCAGTTTGAAGTTCCACTTTCGCCCAATAGATGGTGCTACACAACAGTCAGATTCATTTTGCGTATTTTTAATATTTAAACCACTGGATCTCTTGCGCTCTGAATGAAACGGATTAATGAAGCGATTAAAAATATTTACCTTTTCCTCAGTCTTCATCATTGAAATTGAGAAAATGCAATCGGATAGGGTTGTGGGTGAAAACTAAAAAAACGAGAGCAATGAAATCCGAGTCATTCGTCATTTTAAATGAACACACCTGCGAGGAAAAAAAAGGCGACTTTTAATTCCCTGATTTTTTTTTGTCATGATATCCGATGAAACCGAAAATAATAAAGGGATGCTA
>JAOUZG010020842.1:4874885-4885588 GCA_026289955.1 Argiope argentata
TATATATATATATATATATATATATAATAAATTTATGAAAATATTATTTAAGAATTCTAAATCTTTATATTTATAGTTTCACAAAAAAAATTAATATTAAAATTTCAAATTATTCATTTGTTTTTCTTTGTTCATAAATTTGAAAAAAAAAATTCTCCCAAATGCTCAAAGTAATTCTTTTTATTTAAGGTAAATCTTTTCAAATTAATTCGTTGATATCAAATATCCCTTCAACATCAGTTATCTTTTAAAAACAGCCCCCCTCCATATATATATATATATATATAAAACATGACACCTAAAAAGTTTGTGCTGATTAAGGACACACAACCGATTAAAATGTCTAGGAGTAGAAGTGAGATTGATGTGTCCGAATTTTAAATAATGTGATGATGTGTCCGAATTTTAAATTTAATTAAATCTATTATGTTTCACAGACTGCTGGCTGTAATCACCAGTTTGCTTATCTTAAGAAAAATGCAACGCTTCAAATATTCGGTCTGACAAATATTGCAATATTATTACAAGAAAAACCACCTTCATAATCACGCTCATGCATATTTAAATAAAATGAGCCAATTCTCAAAACGATGTTTTCAGAATGGCTTAATTTTACTAACTACTTTACGGCCTGTATGTAATATACATGTGTGCGTGAGAGAAAGAGAGGGGGGAGGGAGAGGGAGAGAGAAGGAATTATGATATTTGAAAAGTGCTAAACTGTCAAGGTAAAAATTCAATGGAAACTACATTATGCAAGTCTCTACTCGGTATCAATGTCAGATCGTCCAACTTTAAGCACCGAATTTAGTGGGCGCCAAAGTGTTTCGCATGATAGCTATTCCCTCAAAATTGTCCAAACAGAAGTTCTCTTTCCGGGATTCCAGCATTCTCGTACCGGCATGCATTGAACGTGAAACACTCCGCATTGGTGCAGTGCTACATGAAAGAAGAGTCGAGTGTTCGATGCTTGATTCCATTCGAAGGGTGAGATAAGTGCATGCGTCAAATCAGGGATTTTAGATTTGTTAAATCAATCTATAGCAAACGCTCTTCTGCTTTCATTGTAATGCAGTTTGAAGAGAGCGAATCTTTTTATCTGACCCCCACTCCCTTTAAAAAACGCGAGTTAAATGGTTTCCAATCTGGACACCATCCTAAACTGTTCATTAATTGCCTGGTGACCGTTAAAGAAACGAGAGGTCTGTCACAGCAATGAAATTCAATAGAAGCATTTTCTGAAGTTTATTACTTACAGAAATTTTTCGATATTGTATCTGCCAAATACATTCTCTGTTTCATTGCGATATAATGGTTTTGTCCTCCAAAAAGGCAACTAATTTTTGCGGAAATAACAATTTTCTCTTCATGGAACCTCTTTACTTTAAACAATTACGTGATTGTAGGTGCTTTTTTTCAGATTAAATTACTGCGCAGAAATCACGGCTTTCTAATCCATAAGCGAGTAGCTATTGCATTCATCTATCGGGGAAATCTCTCCGGGACCCCTGTAATGTAGGCTTTGCGGTAATCCCCCATTATTAAACTGGAAATCGACCTACTCAATATCCTCTCACGCCGGCGGCGCAAACCATCTCAGAGGAACCTTCGCACAAAGTCCCGGATCACGTGCACGCTGCGGGGCTGTCACGTGATGCATCGGGGCGGATTTCCGGGCCCGGATCCAACTCTCTCTTGAATCGAAATTGAAATGAGTCTGTCCGTCCGCTTCCCTTCATCTCCCCAAAAGAGAGAGGGGGTCTGCAAAAGAGACAAAGAGTGTGTTAAGTAGTGTGGGAGAGATACTTCGGCCAGGCCTCACAAGTGGTTAATCAGATTAAGGAGACAAAGTGGGCCCGCGTGACTTGCTTTCAGAGAGCTAACGCATCTGCAGATAACGCCAAGTGGATAGCACGGCGGTGAGAGGAGGGGGATGAATTAAACGACGGTCGCCTTTTAGAGAGAATCTACTGCTGGAATATCCCTGAATAGCTTAATTTGAATTTCGGTGACTAAATGGGTAAACACACCATCTCATACTTGGGGAAATCGCCGGTGGACGGAAAGAACATTCGGGACGAATTGAATCGAGGATCACTCCAGTCATGAATTGACTCATCAAATCGTCAGGGCACGAACAATCATTTGAACCGATTTGTGTTCATTCTCCCCGCTGTAGACCTTTTTGTATTATTAATAAAGCTTCGATTCAAAAGGCCTGATTCGCAATCAGCGTAAAGTGCAATGCAATGAAGATTTCCTCTTCGTAAAAGAACTTTTTATTTTTGCTCTATTAGTAAACGTTACATTTCTGCAGTATGGTGTAAAGACAGTTTGCTAATTGAAAGCTATTATCGAGGAATGACAAAGAAATGCGATCCCAAAGAAAGATAACTCAAAACATCATTTCATTTGGAAATTATTTTTATATGTTAAGACAAAATAACTATGAAAACAATACATTTTCGAAATTATACATTCGGCTTGAAATTGGCATTTCTATTGAATCTATTGAGTAATCTTTGTTACTTACATATTAGACCGCCGATGCCAACAGTCACCAACGGTTTAGTGATTCATTGGAGATGTATTCAAATTTGAAGATAAATCGTCGACGGCAACGAAACCAACAGAATGGTGGACGACAGTTAAGGTTTGAACAATTTTTAAAATAAAGGCGGTTTAGCAGCTCACTGGTGAAGCCTTCAAATTTGGCGATAAAGGTCGACGGTCTGCCTAATCTTAGACGAATAATCCGTGGCACGAGGCTGATAACAACCGAAAATTGAACTTGTGGATCAGATGCCTTTTTCTCAACAGATTAAAACAAAAATTTGACGCAGAGCTACAATTGCAGCAATAAAATCCCATACATTTAACATATTTAAATTATTTCCTTTTTGAGCTATCGGTTTAAATGTTTCCCTAAGCACAGAACGACAGACGGTCAAACTCTCGTTGAATTAAGCTCAAAATTTGGTATCTACAAGATAGGTTTTAAACATGTGCTCCAATCTGCATCTATCCAGCTTTCCTCGTTTTGTGGTTATCGTGTTAACTATATTCGAACAACCGGACAGACAGATCAGAAACTAAAAGGCTTTTGCTTAAAATTTGATTGAAATCTTAAAATTTGTTCTAAATATAATATGTAAAATTTCATGAGTCTAAGTCAGAGCGTTTTTGAGTTATCTTTATCACAGAAAGATGGACAGACAATTTTTTTTTAAAAAAATTGTGTTTTTCGAACTCAAGGAGGTCTAAAATGAGGAGATTCGCTCAAATCGCGAGCTCGCACTTTTTTTAAAAAATGGTTTCAATATTTCCTCGAGTACACGAGCAAGTGAAAATACTTGAACGAGCGAGCTTTATATAAGTTTTTAAGACGGCCGAAAGTTTAAAAGAAGCATTATGCAAAGTACTATTGGAGCTTTTTATTTGGAATAAGTAAATAAAAATTTTGAAAGAAATCGCATGATTTTACTCATCTAGCTTTCTAACTCATAATACCGATTAATTAGTCACATCCGATCCTTCTAAGGTGTGTTGATTATTTAATAAGAAAATATCACTGAAGATCTGATGGTGATGAACAAAGATTTGTTAAATTGTTTGTTTCTAAATTGGCGAGTATTAAAATGCAATGATTACAAATTAGGCTGGTATTCAAAATGATGATGCGTGTTCCACATTTTTTTTTGTAAGGTCAAGTAAAAACGGTTTAACTGTCCAGAAATGTGAGTTAAGTCTTGTTCAAATCCTTTTCTTTCGAATATTCAAAAGTACATCAAATAAAAAAAAATTTCTATATTGTTTATACCAAAATTTACAAATGTGCCAGTTTTTGGATTTTATTTATCGAAAGTAAATACATATACGATCTTTTTATTGTAATGCATTCTATTGCATAATTATATGAGCAAATAGTGGATATAACACTCTTACTCGTATTGGAATTAACTGTTACATTCGTATTGTGCATCGGATATAATTACACCCGTATTGTGTAATTATGAGAGAAAGTAAAAAAAAAATACTTTGCTCAGTTATTCTCGGAGCGCATTAAAATCTCGTCCGTGTGTCATCTTTAATAATAAGATTGCTATTATTCCTTATCTTTAATGTTATGAAATGTCAACTAATTCGAATTATACCAAAAGAAAAACCGTGATCTGTTTTCTCGGCGGGATAAATTGTTCCGAAGAGTAACAAAATTCGCTTAAAACGGCGTTAAAAATCTCGCGTTTGTGAAAGCAGAAGAATTCGGTTCACCATCGACTTGTGGGACCCGAGGGTGACGTGCAGTGCGCCAGCATTCAACGGACGTCTTTAGAGATTTCTTCCAAATGGATTGAATGTTCCTAAATATTAAAATAAGGCCCAATAAATGAAATAAATTTTATTTTGTCATTTTATGCAAATGCTTTCAATGGGAATTTCTCTAAAAGAAATAACATTCCTCTAACATATTTTTGCCCGATTATCACTAGAATGAACGAAATTTCAATAACTCAGAGTTGTTTTTGAAACTGGGACGATTCAAAAATAACTCAGGAACCACGATGCAAAAAATAGTTCTCGTGAGAAAACAATACACTTCAAAATAAAGGAGGTTTGCGCGAGTGAATTATTTTGCACTTTGATGCTGAATTCTCTCACTTAAAATCTCGTAAAACTCTGGCGCTGACAAGAGACTTTCCTGGCCCAAGAAGTATTTACCTAAGCGGCTTTGCTTTGTTCGTGGTTGAAAATTACCGGCAGCATTCGAGAAGGGCGGGGGGAGGGGACGAAGTGGAAAGTGCATTATCCCGTCTATTTGCGGCGACCGGCACCTAATGACCCAACCAGGCTGGCTGCACCGGATAAAATATGCCTTTCCACTGCGTACTAATTTCAAGTCACTTAGGGCGGCCTCCGAACTTTTACACGGTTGAGAGGAAATTGAGGAAAACTCAAATATGTCGCGCCCCATTCTCATCAACCGGGGCGGCGAGTCACTTTCGGTCGCTCGTCAAGTGATGTCGAGACAAACGAAAGATGGCGGCCCGGGCCATTAGGGCCCAGGCGCGGTGGCCCGGGGCTCACTTCCCTTTTCTATCCATTCCTGCTTCCGCCCATCTTCTTCTGCGTGTCTGTGCTCTCAGACGGAGGAGGGGAGACCGCCGTCAGAAGGCGGGGCCAATCAGAAAGTTCTAAAGGAATTGAAATGAGGATGATTTGCTTCGCGTGAGAACAACCTTTGGGGTCTGGTTTTTCATCCTGTAGAAATCAAATTCTTCGCTGGAAATTTGTTGATTGATTTATTAACTGTGATTAATTCGCAAGGGCGAATAAAAAAGAATAAAAATGAAATTATTATGCAGTAAAGAATTTTGTATTATCCGTAAAAATCATTTAAAAAATATCTTATGTATAAGTTAGATTTGGAAAATTAATATTTGGTTTAGATGAAAAGTAAAGCATCCTCGAAATTTCCTCGTTATTTTCCACGAGATGAGAGAGTTTTAAGTGAAGCTTCGAATCTCATGCCACACAAAAGTAAAGGCATTTCGAAAGGCTGCAAGTGCGAGTTTTTACTAACACACAATAGATACATTCTCTGGATTTTTTTCATTAGTTTTTTTTCTCGATTTATTTAGTTTAACATTGTAATAAAAGCATTATATTTAATAACTAATTACATCCCATCATGTATACTGTATTTCACGAAAAGTTCATTCGATGATAACTCGATTGAAGGATGGCATGGTAGTTCTTATTTCGCACCTCTTTTTTTAAGAATTTGTTTAGGATGAGTAAAACTTCAATTAGGTTCGAAACCAAAACGCATGTCTTCCAGTATCTGGATTAATTCAGTTTGGCCAGTGTCTGGATTAATTCAGTCAGTTTTGACGAGGGAAAAAAACAACCTTAATCTTTGTAGAGTTATTTCTTGAAAACCGGTAGTTTTCGTATGCAAGAACTTTTATATAAGATTTCAGATAAAAAGGATCTTCACATTAATAATAAAACTTATAAACATCTTTCCCGAGTTTTAGCTAGTAGCAAATGCTTATGCAATTTTTGACTTCTTAGTTCTTGCAAAGAACTTTTTATTTCCGATAACAGAAAGTGCGAATTTAAGTGTATTTGAAAGAACTCTGAATGATTAAAACTATACCGATTGTCACAATACACGTAATAATGTAAGCGTTTAGTAAGCAGCAGTTTCTTCACAAAAAAAAAAGCTACATTCAATAAATCTCAATGAGCATTAATGTTTACTGAATTATAATATATTTATTCATATAAATTTCAGGAATTTTTTTTATAATTTCAGAATCAATATTACGTAGTTTGCTTTAAATGTTCTAAGCCAATGAAGAATTGATACATCTTAAGAAATACAAAAACAAGTAATATAAAATATTTTTAAAATCAGTTTCTACTTACTAGGTCAACAAAGAATTTTTTTTTACTTTAGTTACTTTTTATTATGTAATTTCAATTAATATAAGCAATTGATCGAAAATGATTGATTTTCGCTAGAATGGAACTCGTATTCTTCACTTTCACGCGAAAGATATTTAAATCTTAGTGATCGAACTGCTGCCTGTCGATTTCAATTCTTATTACAAACTGCCAAAACTCTATTTGAAGTATCAAAAATAAATTAAATTTAATGAATGGATTATTATTGGAAAAACTGTATTGGCATCGAGTGTCATCCACTACAAGTTTACAATAAATGCCTTTGAACTTGAGTAGACGAATAAAAAGTATTTTATGAACGATTGACAACTTGAACTTGATATATATAGGGAGAGTGTGAACTAAGAGTAGGAATTGAACAATTAAACAATGGACGAGTAGTCCATTTTTAAAATATAGACTTTAAAAAAACCGTTAATAATAATGATATTTAAACTTTAAAAGCCAGAAACAATACAATAAACTAAGAATATTTATTTATTTTATGTAAGAAAAAGTAATTTAGGCGAGAATCTAATTCTTGAAAAAAAAATTTACATTCCACGATTATTGCAAGACGACAGAATATCAATGCTAACACTTTCACAGATTTTCGAAACTTGAAACAAGCTCAGATAATAGAAATATTCAGAATCGACTCAATTTTCAAATTCTTTTCAGACTTTTCAAGACAGAAACAGGCATAATGTTTTAATATATCCTATGACTGTTTGCAATTAGATATTAGCAGACATGCGTTTCCTGTATTATTCTATATTGGCAAAGTAGTATTATTTCCTGTATTAGTATTATTTCCATATTAGCAAACACTTGCATTTACCTGTGACCTCATACGAATTGAGTCCTTTTTTATTAGTGTATTATTATCCACCATTTTGGATGATCTTGTATCCTAATCTTTAAAGCCCATCTCGTTGCCGATGGAATGTTTCCATTCCTCTGATTCTCATTTCTTGCCATTCATCCTTTTCATAAACATCAGAAGGATTAAAAACAATCCACTGAGTTCATTAAAAAAAACATTCGATCCTCCCTAAGTGCAATCTATGTTTGCAAAGCGCTGAGGTGCCTGGCGCAGAAGTCGCTCTTATTATTTGTTGCCGAATGGCAACAGTTAAATGTAAGCAAGCCTCTATAGAAACGTTCGAGGCTGCTTCAGTGAACCCGTTTCCAACTGCAACTAGCGAGTGCGAGTGAAAAATGCAGTTCCATTTGCTCTGGTGAGAATGGGCCGTGTCTCCAGAGATGGCACGCAGTCGGAGGAAAGAGACGCGAATGCTCGGGCTGGAGTGACCAGACGGGCAATGGCCGGGATTTCACGACGGGAATTCATGGGCCTATGGCCTAAAATTAAAGTCTCGCGAGATTGAGTTTTGTATCGTTTCAAAACTTGAAAAATAAAGGACCCATAGTATGTTTTATACAGAAATTATTATTATTAACTATACAGAAATTAAACGAATTGTTTGCTTTTATTTTTAATATTTTTTTAATTTAATTTAATAAGCCATCTGTAAAAATATTTTGAAAGATATATTGAAACTCAAATTATTTTATCAAAACACTCCCTCGCCTGTTTTTGCGAAAATTAAATTGATTTTCTCGAACTAAGATTTAAGAAAATGCTAAACACTACCTGTTTCGCTTCAGTTTCATTTCTTAATATTTACGGATAGTTTTCAATTTTTCAATTCCTACTCTAAGTTCACACTCTCCCCATATATATTTATATATTCTATAATAATTCAATATCATTATTACTAAATTAAGGATTGAAATCTTCAATCGTCAATAATATACTTGTTATTCATCCACACGAGTTCAAATACATATTTTTAAAACTTGCATCGGATGACACCTGATATTAATACAATTATTTCAAATATTAATTTATTTATTAAAATTTAATTCATTTCTAATACTTTAAATATAGTTTTAGCTGTTTGCAATGAAAACTGAAATCGACAGGCAGTAGCTCGATCGGTGAAATGCGAGGATTTAATTATTTTTCGGCTGAAGGTAAAGAATGCGAGTTCAATTCACGCGAAAATCAATCATGTTTTGATGCATTATTTATATTAACTGTAATTATTTAGTAAAAAGTAACGAAAATAAAAATTTTCTTTGTTGACCTAAGTAGGAATTGACTTAATTTTTTTTTATATTGCTTGTTGTTACTAAATTATCTGAAGATCTTATATAAAACAAAACTTTTCTGCTTTTTTCTTCTTTGCATTTTTTTTCAACAATTAGAATCATGATTATCGTAAATAAAAATCCAAAACGATTAATTTTCAGAAAATTAAGTACTTGCATGTTTCAACTGAATGTGGAAAATTAAGTAAATACGTATCTTACATTAAATGATTGGAAAGTTCCGTAGTTCAGCATTCCAAATAATCAAGTACTTTTAATCCAAATACAGTGCTTCAATCTTTCATTTCTAATCCCTTCGCATCTACAGTTTTGAATCTTTTCTGTGGGAAGATGTATCCCGTAAGTTATTAGAAATTATTTTTTTAAAATTAATAATCTCAAAACAACAATCTCTTCGTATTTCAGATCCTCTTTCATGGTTCATGATTTTTTTGGCTGTTAGCATTTTTTGGGACATCGTTGATTTCCTTTATTCTCGGGTTTTGCTTCATGCGCTTGAAATAGTTATTTGCTTGATACAAATTATTTTAATTTGCTGAATTCCTTCCAAATGGGAGAAAAGTGGATAACGCTCACTGAAAGGATTTTTTTAGATGCGGAAACGGATGCATCATCTTGCTGTAACAACTCACAGAGCGCAGCTCTGGATCTGATGTGAAAGAAATAGATAATATTTATACTGCAGGATTCCCAACTACTTAGTAGGTTCTTTAATAGGTTCCCTGCATGTATATATATATATATGCCAAAAGTAGTGTAAGTTTGAAAAATGTATAGGTTTTTTTTCCATTTATAAGCCCCCAAAAGTGATATTTTCTAAAATAGGTGCGGTGAAGACGATCCAGGCTACTGCATCATCCCTTCTGAAGCAATCGTCTGCTTCCATTGTGTCATCCCGGTAGCTCATCACAAAATCGCACCAACTGAGAAGATTTTCATTCCGTTTGTTGCGCTGTCAGAGGGCGCTCTCAGTCCATCAGTTTGAGCTGATTATTTATTCTTAAGATGTGTGCATTAACTCGAGGGGAAGGCGGGGGGGGTAGACTCTAATTCATCTAGAAAACAGTTCAAGAGTCAGGATTGCTCCTCGGGGCGACTGCAGTGAATGGACTTTTGAACGCCCCGTAAAAAGATTCGAAACCGAAGGAAGCTTGGAAGGGGTCGTCCGGGGTCGTCTTCCAAACGTACTGAGTCCTTTGGTCCGATCTCTCGAGTCCTGCATTACTCTTTAATTTATGTGAGTACACCCGAAAAGGTTTGTTTAAGCAAATTGATACGATTACGCCGTAAAAATAGATTTGTAATTTCCTCTCACTTTTCCGATCTCTATGCCGAAAGATTCCTTATTTCAGGTTTGCGAAACGTGGCATTAATGTTCTAGCATAGGGGTCGGCAAAGTCAGGCTCCGGAGTCTCGGGTGGCTCTTTGGCTCCTTAAGTGCGGCTCAGTGTTCGCATTAATAAATATTTATTAAGGATGAAATTTAGTTTTCTTCAGCGTACTACTTGTTGAGTGTAATAAAAGTTTACTAAACCATCAGATCTGGTTCCAAATTTCTTTTTTAAAAAATCGTTGTTATGTTCACATTTGGCTCTTTGGCTGGTAAGTTTGCCGACCACTGTTCCAGCATGACCGGGAAATTCGCCAAATTTAAATCCCATTGAAAATGCATGGAGTATAATGGGAAAGGCAATGAAGAAAAATCCTTAGGAAACGAAACGAGAATTTAAAGAAACGATAATTAAAGTTTGGCAAAGTGAAATACCGCAAGAAGTGTTTCAAAACCTTGCTGACTTCTTGGCTGCTGGGATCGAAGCTAGAGGCGGCTTTTCAGTTAACCTGAACTCTTTCATTTTCCGTCAAAAGAACTTGAAATTTTTTTCTTTTCATTTCGGAGAACCAAAATGGAATCTGGTACTGAAAATCTGTACATTTTGTTTCTGTTTTACTCTTTTTTTAAATTAATATTTTTTTGTTTTTTGTTCAATAATTTAATTTTAATTTGCCTTTAGACTAACTTAAAATAGAATGTGTGTGTGTGTGTGTGTGTGTGTGTGTGTGTGTGTGTGTGTGTG
>JAOUZG010020842.1:4941846-4958469 GCA_026289955.1 Argiope argentata
ATATATATATATATATATATATATATATATATATATATATATATAGCACAGGTAGGAGGAGTTCGAAAATATTAATTCACCATTTTTGAGGGGTTAAAAAAGATTTTGTGTGTAGTATAAATAAAAGAAACGCACTATAAAAGTATTTATTAAAATAAAATAGATTTTTAATTGATTTTCGATTGGAAATAATGTAATAAACTATAGCAATATTTTCCTAAAAATGTATTCGTATAAATCCGTTTCGTATTAAAGGAGCATTTTATATAGTTGGTGAGGGCATCGATTCATGTGAGAAAAAATTCAAACAATGATGATTACTAGTTATGAATGGAAAGTAATATCGAAAAATGAAATTAACAAACATTTATCTGGATTAAAATTCAGTATTTTGATGAAATTAAGGGAGTAAAATATGAGTTATTCGAAAATATATGCAATGAAACTGAATGCAATGAATATGCTAAACATAATATTAAACTAAGCACGAGACTTAAAATCCAGAATGTATATTTTCCTTTTACTATAAATTTTATGGGACATAATGATAGCTTTTTAAAATAAAGTAATATAAAATAAACGATCGAAATGGAAGAATTATTAACTTTGAAATTGAAAAAGGATTTGCACTAACTTAAAATAAAACAACAAATACTTCTTCAAAAGGAAATCATTGAAACTTTTATACAGCTTTTTCCTTTGTTACCAATAAGTTTTCAAAATTTAACTTGAAACACAATTTTAAACAATTGTTACAAAGAACTTTTCACTTAACCAGCAAAACATGCTGTGACTTACTTGCTTTTCTCAATAAGAAAATTGAAAAAAAAAATGAATCGCTTTCTTTGGACATGGACTCAATACACGAGAAATTTTTATTTTAGCTGTAATTTTACAGTATATTGTAAGGAAGTCGTCACCTTGTCTCCTGTTGGAAGAGACACATGATCGAACAATGATACTCCTAGCCAGCGGTGAGGCTATTCAGCCTTTGTTGCCCATTGTGTTTCTCCCTTTTTAGTGCCATCCTTCGAACATGAGAAAGACAAATAATGGAACACACATGTTTTCGGCCCATTAAAGCAGCAAACCGTGTCGAAATACCAGATGGGACTAATTCTTCTATGGACCACCCCAGCTGGGATAATGTTCCAATAATGAACAGCATATGCTCTTTACGAACCGTTGAAGAAATTATTGTTTCCTTGAACCCATTGAAGAAAGAATGCAGATGCGAACAGTGGGTATTGTGAAGGTTCTGATAAGGGGTAGATGTTTCAGAAATCTTCCCACGACATGATGGCGCGCCAGTAGGAGTATTTCTGAAGAATGATTGGACAATCAGCATCTCCAGGGCGCCAATATCAGCCTGAGAGGTGGAGCTTCGCTACTGTTAAAAGAGACGATCGAAAAGCTGATCAATAGAGGAGAGAGGAGACGAGCTGATCCAGTGGATGAGACAAGCTGATAGGAGAGACAGAGACAAGCTGATCTAGGGAGACACTGGACGAGAGCGGACCCGACAACGAGACGAGCTGTGAGCAGTGCTGAAGTTGAAGAGATACCACGTGATCTCGAGTTGGTTGGAAAAATCTACCGAAAGTAATCCGTAGATCTCTGGAGCTACAGGCAGTAGCCGAATACGCGGACAGTTTGTGAATCCCCGGCATAGTTGCCGAACGGACAACCCAGTTGTAAATATTTTTCAGTATCTAACCTAGAGAACGAGTTTTTGTTTTTATTTATTGTATTATTGTATAAAGCTGTAAATAAACCCTTTGTATATAACACGCTACCATTTTATTTGATAGACCAGGATCAAGTCATTACAATATACAATCTTGCAGTAATAATTAAATTAAATTCATGTTTTTGTAGTGCAATCAAATTACGAAACTATTTCTTTTTAAAAAGGTCCATTACTTAATAATAGTCTAGCAGTCTAAAAGGCCCACAAGCTGAGCGGTGAGGAGGGTCACCAAAAGCGGCCATTGATAAATGAATTATAGCTCTAAATGATTATTTTACAATTGGAGTAGGTCTTTGTGCGACCTTTTGTATCGCCGACAATCAGCTGCACTGTGAAGGCATTCTCTTTCTCGATCACGCGTCGTGAAAGATGCGCCCCCCTCAGCACATCGAACCAGACATTTTCGAGGGAGGGTCAGCAGCGAAATTGGGCAGCGGAGTCCCTCCCATCATATTCTAAGGAAACATTTCCTGATGCACAGAGATATTTTCTTGCGATGTTTTTGATGACGTGAATCTGAAATTTTAAAAACAAAGAATAATAGGAATTCTTTAAAGGATTAATAAGATGGAACTTATGACAATTTGATAACCTTTGAATAAAAGTAGAAATCTACGGCACCACGGTGATAAAAATCACACTGCCGGTTCCCATCCCAATCAAGACGGTCGTGGTTATAAGAGAATTTCAGACGCATCCCTACTTGCAACGAAAATCTTAATTCATTAAATATCGAGAGTCGACAGTTTTCATTTGGGAGAGATTCTGACAAGATTCAATGATAATGATTTACTTTCACAGTTTAATGCGTGTTTCCTTGCGAATTTGAAATCGGAATCATGTGCGCAAACAATTTTTATGCGATGCATAATGCCAAGCAGTGTGCACTTTGAATGCATCCAATTTCGTATTGATGGCTCACATTATAAATAATTATCTATACTTACAATAAAGCTCAATGTGTGTGTGTGTGTGTGTGTAAGTAAAAAAGAAAAAGGAAATCTACGATCACAGATTTCAAGTCATCTCGTGAGAACATAATTGATTTTAGGTCCTAATTTCCCTTAATTAATTTGAGTCATTAAGCAGTTTAAACCAATTGGAAAAAGCAATACTGCTAAAAGCCTTTAAAAACGCGCTGCTTTCAAAGAAGCACACATAATAATAGCGCAATACTGGTTAAAGCGGGGGGAAATATATGCGATTGAAAGCTGTTGATGAATATTGCCGTTTATGCTTTATTCATTGCGTACGGAATTTCGAGCTTCAATTATCCGTTGCTTTGAATTATTCAAAGCCTCCAGACTAAAACAACACCATGTCTCCCATGAGAATAAAAATTAAAATTGAAATCTGCTATCTCTAATTTCATGTCATCATGTGACAGCTTTATTAATTTTTAAGTCATTGTCTGACGTAAATAATTTTAATCATTAGCCAGTTTTAATCGGTTTGAGGCAATCGCATACCTATCATAATACAATAATGTCTATCATAATACGTCGATATTTAGCAAAACTATTGGCTCTTTTTTTCATCCCAAAATTGGTCGAGCTAAAAAAACTTTTGCCTTAAATTCAGTTTTTTAAAATTATTATTATCATGTCGAATTATGTTGTTTTGGGAGGTGAGGCTTTTATGGTCAACAAAAATGCGTGGCCAATGAATTGATATTTCATTATCTGCACGAGCATCTCAAAAAATCAGCTTTTAATAGCGTGTCGCCATTGCATTTACAAAAGCTCTGATTTTAAAAAAATAAGTGAATGACTGCAGCAAATAAAATTTGCTGCAGTCATTCACTTATTTTTTTAAAATCAGAGCTAGAAAAATGTTATTTTGAGCCCGTGATTATATGAAATGAAATAAACAGGAAACGTGATATTTTTTTAAACAATAAGCGTTAGACAAAGTTTTTTTTGGATCGTTTGCAACACTAAAGTGACTCATTCAATGAAACCATTAAAATGAATAAAAATGTAATTTAACTTGCACGAGCACGTGGTGCTTCAATGAAGGTTCAATGGGAAGAGTTTTTTGGCGCTAACAAAAAGGCGTGGGAAAGGAATTGAAATTTTAACTATCAACTTTCTCTGAAATAGGCCTTTGAAAACTCAAAAATATTGGTAAATGGCTGCAATTTTGAAATAAAGAACTTTTTAATCTCCAATTTGCCCCTTTTTCTATATGGTTTTTTTTTCTGCTTTTTTAACTTTATGAAACCTTTCTTCAAACTTGAATAAAAATATTTTTTAAAAAATAGTTTAAATTGTTTGATTAATGAATACGTTTACGAAATCTGTCACTTTTCGTTGAGCTGTTTTCTTCAAACATTAATAAAAATCTTTTTAAAAGAAGATTAGATTATTTAATTAAATAAAACGTCTTCAATGATTGGCCGTTCAAGAAATTATGTTCTAATATGTTACATTGAAATATGCATAGAAGATATAATTTTTTATTTTATTCATTTATTTATTTTAATGAAAATACGGTTTAAATTGTCTTGAAGTGATCACGTGACGATTGCATTGCACAATCTTTAATTTTCAGAAAAGAATCCCCCCTCCCCATCTCAATTTTTCAAGCTTTAAAACTTTGTTTTGCTCGCTAGAAAGTTAAAAATAATAGTTTAAAAAAAGTTATCATCATGTCAGAGCATGATGATGTTTTGGGGATAAGGTTTTTGAAGTCCACAAAAATTGGGCAAAAAATTAAATAAAGTAAAATAATCCATGGGTCAAAAATTGAAATTTTATTATCTGCACGAGCATCTAAAAAAATCAGCTTTTAATAACAAGTTGCCATTTCATTTACAAAAGCTCTGATTTTTTTAAAAAAACTAATGACTATAGTCAATAAAACCCAGAAAAATGTCATTTTGAGCACGTTGTTATATGAAATGAAATAAATAGTAAATGGGATTTTTTAAAAACAATAATTGCGAGACAAAGTTTGCAATACTAAAGCGACTCATTCAATTAAACAATAAAAAGGAATTAAAATATAATTAAACTTGCACGAGCACGTGGTGCTCGGCCTTTCTGGAAATTATATTCTGACATGATACATTGGAATATGCAAAGGAGATTTCAATTTTTAATTTTAAATTATAATACATTTGTATGCATACACGTTTCGATACCTTCCCTCGATGTTTCATGTTGATTTCCGTTTTCTTCTTGGTGCTTCTTAGGGCGATAGCTTCTTACAACCCTGTCCAATATTTGCAAGACTGGAGAATCGGGCACAAGACCGAACATTCACGCCAAGTTATCACTTTTTCTCGGTGATAAGTCGTCACATATGGCAACCTGATTGATCATTTCCTTATAATCCTAAAAGCGAAAAATGTATTCGTCTAAAGCGATTAATCGCCATTTTTTTGTCCGAGCATCATGCGGCTTCGAAAGCCTCAAACCGAAACAGCATCCTGTTCTCACACGAAAATGTATTTTCTAAAAAACAAATATATTTAAAAATATATTTGCTTTAATATATGTTCTCACACGAAAATGTATTTTATAAAAAACAAATATATTTTAAAATATATTTGCTTTAATATATATTTTAACAAATATATATTAAAGCAATATTTTCTGTGATCGTTTACGATACATACACAATATTTACATTATCAATTCATTTAATCAGTTTAATTTAAGGCAAATACGTTTCAATGTACATCCTTTTGTTTGAGGGCCAATTCGTAAAACTTCAATGATGTTTAGATGCGTGAGCAAAAAGGGCCCAAAGGAAGTCGATTCATTGTATTTCACATGCATTATTGGGTCAATCGACTTTCTGACGAATTGAGAACGCTCAGCGTTCCTCCTGAACCTCTGCTCCGTGAATCATGTCTAACGCCGTATTCTCGAGGCGCCAGCATCCCAAATGAAAAGAGTTGCGCCTCAATTCATTCGATGGGTCGCTGAAACTCACCGATTTGGGGGCATTTGAACACCACCATTCAATGAAAGCGGGTGGTTTAAGGTCACTTCATCGAACGTTTCAAAAATGGCACGTCAATCGGCACCCAGTATTTCTGATGACTCAGTGGCCTAAGAATATGAAAATGTTTATTTTCTAAATTATTCTATTTTAAATTTCTTAAACCAATCCGATTTGAGAGCAGAGGATGGAAACGTACATCTGTATATTTAAAAATTGAAGTGTCAAGAATATGATTCCTTCGATGGGATGGCTAAAATTTAAACTTTATAATTTTTTTATATATTTTAAATATATAAAAATTTACAGTTTATATCCTTTCATATCCTTTTACAGGCAGTTTACATCCCTTTATAATTAAAGTAAAAACTGAATTTTCCGTTGAATCCGTGAGATATTTATTGAATAATTTTTTGATATATTATAAATCATGAAAATTATTCGTTAGAGTACGTAAGACTTCAATGCCGAACGACTCTGCTTTCAGTTCTTACCACTTTTTTAAAGACATGCCGCGATTCTATGAAATACGTCTTTATATTAATTGTAGTTTCATTTTTTTATTTTAATTTAAAATTGAACTTACGGGCATTATGGAAAATTAAAGAAAGATGCGTAATACCACGAACGGAGCAGCTTAAGGACTACATAATAATACAAGGGAATAATGTGGCTATCGAAATTTAGAGCTTAAAAATATTTTACTGAAAAATCTATTTTGAGATCAAGTTACTTAAAATATTAACCTGAACATTTTAGCGAGTATTAATACTGGCAAACCGGCTGTTCGTCAAAAGCGGCTAGCTATATTATAAAATCTATTATTATATCTCATTATTATGTTATAAAAGTTTTAGAAGCCTGACTTTCTGTGGTTCAGCCTTTTCATCAATATCGGTAGCTTCTTACAAAAGAAGGCCTTCATTTCGGAGGATGTCACAACTGTTGTCAGTGCACGCATTTCAACAGCTATTTCAGTAACTGCTGATAGAGGATCTGCTTCCTCTTCTAAGAAATACCCTAAAATAAAAGATGTAAAATGTGTGAACCGAAACTTAAATTTAAGTTGACTATTTGAATGGAATGAAAAGGAATCAATTCCCAGAGTATTTAAAGAAGAATTTCGGTGTCTTGACCAGAAATAACTTGTAGATAGGATCCTTCTGGAATTCTGAGTATTGCCTTCAAGCATTTTTCTCTTTTTTACTTTACAAATGATACTTGTTGACACAATTATGTTTTCTGTGTAAAAGATATATTTCTATAAAGCAGTTTTTTTTTAAACTTTTTACTGCTGAGTACCATTGTTTTCTTTTCTCCCAATTTGTTTGGAAATTTTATGTAAATATATGTACAAAAATCGTGTTTTGATTTAAATCTAAAAATGCAAACAGGTTTTTAATCTTTTTCTGATAAAAAAATTAGCAACGTACAGTAAACGTGTTTCTTGTCAACATAAGCTTGGAAATACCTATATGAAATATCTTCATTTTCGTATTGAAAAATTTCAAAACAGAATTTTTAAATAGAATTTAGGGTTAATAATCATAAAATAACTTGATAAAATGTAAAACAATAAACAAGGCAGTCTAATTCTATTCACTTTTCAACAAAAGGTTGAAAAAAAATTAATCAAAAAAAAAGAGAATTCACTTGTAAATCTTTTATCGAGTGTGCAAGACTGTAGCTACATCTCTTCAGAATTTGGGAGGATAAGTGATCACAGAAAAAAAAAGTAAAGGTTTATTCATAACTTCCACACAAACAAGAATGTTTTCACAGCATAACTTTTTGTTCTAGTCTTTAGAGATTTATGAACTCCAGATTACAGCTACTTTATATACAACACAATTCCATGAAGAAAAATGACTTCAAATGATACTTCAACATCAAATAAACGTAATATATCAGGATGTAAATCATATCATCCGGTACCTATTACAAAATGAATGCGTGAACATATTTCTTTTTAAGAATATTCGCAATAAACATTTTTTTTCTCTTGATATTATTCGAAGAATAGTTTTTGAAGAATAGAATATTTTTCAGTAAACTGAAAGAATTGTCTGTTACAGTAACCAATTCACTAATTGGGTTCCATTTTTTGAAGACAGCAACTCATGAGGATGACGCAGGTCTTGAAACTGAAGAAGGGGAGTTGGACCTGTCCAAAGCATGTTCTTTGGCTTTCAAACGCAAAATGTCCAGGCTCGATCGTCCCGGATCGATGCCTTTCATTAACGAGCCACCGTCCATGCCTAGGAATGCTGGTTGCAGATGCGGCTGGCCAAGAAAAGAAGACTTGCCTGCGGAGAGGCCGTGATGGTGGGCGAAGCTGGTCACAGACGGCGCAGTGGTCGAGGAGGACGTCGACGCAGAGGCCGCCGCCGCCGAGCTCAGCATGTAAACGGATAACAGGGCTGAACTGAGGGGCGTCACGGCTTTCGGCCACGAAGGGGCGTGATGATGTCCTAAGAAACCGGGCGGCCCCAAACCGGGGTTGGCGTTATTATTGAAGTTCAGAATGTGCGATAGGCCCAGAGGATTCTGAAGACTTGTAGGAAGGGGCCACAGATGATGATCGGCTGGTGGCATGTGCATACCGCTGTGTAGGTGAGGACCAGAGTTAGGATAGAGTGGTGGAAGATCTGTTCGCGGGCCCATGAGGAGATCGACCCCGGATGGTAAATTAGGACTGTCCCGACCCATTGCTTTCTCCCGCTTCCGCCATTTGGCCCGTCGGTTCTGGAACCAAACCTGAAACGAAAACAAATAACTTTTACTGTATGAACAAGAAGTTGTACTCTAATATTTGATTGAATATTGCAGCGAACGTATTACAAATACTTTATCGGGAGAATGATTGACTTAGGCACCGCCACTGCAAATCGGGGACCCTCGCTCGTTGCCCGCTTTTGTTTCTAATGACACTTGCCATGGAAAAGTTCATTCACACAGTCAGCGATTTTAAATCGAGTGTTCATCTCTTGTTTAGAGTAGCTCCAATTAGGGCCAAGAGTAGATCTTAGCTACTCATTCGCCAGCACTGCCTCTCTTTACAGAGGAGCACATTCACACATCCCGAACCAGGACTCGAACCAGCGACACCTAGAGACGCTCTGCACCTGCGCGGGACGTCGGTGCTTGTTACCTAACGATCACCAATGGTCTTAGTAAATGCAGGTATCATTAGAGGGGTGGAGGAATTAGCAATTAAAATTCAATAAACCATTACTATATTTCTAGGAGAGCGTGAACTGATTTAACGATTTTTCATCCCTAATTCAAAATATACTTTCAAAAGGAAGCGAAAAATGCAAGAATGCTAGTAAAAACGGGCCGGAGTAATCTCTCTAAACATTCTCGCATATTCTCTGATAAAGATATTATCCCAATGAACGCGTTGTCAAGCATTGGAGCAGAATATTTAACTTAGGCGGGAACTTTTGGCATCGTTTACTAAATTTATCCTTTAATACTGTTTTGATGACGAATCCCTGGAATGCAATTAAAAGTATCGAAAATCAAACCTGGGTTTCAGACGTAGTTTTCCCAACCAATCGACACAAAATCGGAATGTAAAACTGCACTCAAAGTCGCAAAATCTGGCGCCAGGTTTGAACATTCAAGTGACTGCGTTTTTAAGTTATCGCGCTTATGTTTCTGAGAGAAGCTACAGATCAACAGATGGTCAACTCTTTGTTGGATTTCACTCAAAATTTGCCAACCATATGTACTAAAGGTGTCAAAACTGTGTACCGAAATTTTATTTATCTTGTTTTCGTTTTCTAGTTATCTTGCTAGCTTATATTCAAGCAGCCAGACAGATAGACTGCCTCTGAATGGATTTTTTTTTCTCAAAATTCGGTGGATATTTGCAAGCTTAATGCAAAATCCGGCAACCAAATTTCATCCGTGCATCTCGAAGCGTTTTCGTCGTGGGCAGACGAATATATTGTGTTCTGTAAAATATCTTTTTCGAACTCAGGTAGTTCTAGGATGTAAAGATTCGTTGAAATCGCGAGATCGAATTATTTGACGATTATTAGAATACTTTGTATTCTAGGAAGTAAGAAGGATTTTTGTTTGTAATTTATGTAAAAAAAATTACTACAAGTTTCTTTATGAGAGAAATACCTTGGAATTAAAATTTACGACTTTGTGCTAAAAAAATAATAAGAGCGGCTAGCAACATTTGATTAGTACTTACAGCTTTGACAGGATTCTCGTCTTTTTAACCTATATGCTCCTAAAAGAATAATTTTCATAGAAGCTTTATTTATGCGTCTATGCTCTTAATTGGTACAAATCATATTCTATAGCATAGCAAATAATTAACATATGCTTTTTACAAATATAAAAGGATCTATTTGCACTGTTTAACAATTTTCGTTGGCATCAACAAAATAATGATCGAAAGTATTCACTGAATATATTTGTGAGCGTTCTCTTATGTATAAGGAAGCTTCTTTGAAACATTTTAAAATTTGAAATGCAATTTCTCGCTTAGAAAATATTAGAAATGCCTGGAAGCGGGTTTGTCGTGTCGCTAAAAACAAATCAAGATAACAGAGAGTAGTAGTAAACAGAAAATTTAAATAAAAATGAAAATAAGCTTATTCGTTAATTGATGGAGAATTGCTATGGTCTGTTTATAGAAATTGTCATTTATATCTTTGAAAAACTCACTTATTATCTCGTAAAAATAGTGTTCTTGTAATTTGAATGCTGAAAGTTTTACCTTCTTAACTATACCAGTTTCGTTCCTTTACAATTTTTCATCCTTTTTAATTAATCTTTTCAATTTATTTCAATGCACAATGTCTTAAAAATGATAATACCAATTTGTAACTATGTCAATAAAATTAAATTTTATTTAAAAAAAATTTCTTTAATAATTAGCCCAGAAGCACAATTCAGTCTTCTGCTTTCAAACCGCAGTTTGTACACTTTTTAATTTGCATGCTACATTAATGTAATTTGCAGTAGAATGATCATATCGAATAAGATGTCATATCAAATACGAAGATGAATTGCATTTTAATCGTATAATAATTCTTAAAAATCAGCAATGTGTAAGCACGACTGCTTAGTGTGAAAGGATTTTTCTCATTGAAACCATTTTATTTTCGTGTTTAAAATCGATCGGTGAGCAAGAAGGATATTAGCGAAACAGATTCATTTTAATAATATAGCTGCTAATTTATAAAAATTTGATTCGTCCAGCCTCTTTTTAAGTAATGAATGCCTCTAAGTCTCTCACGTCGGATGCCGAAGAAAATAAAGTTAAAAACAGCAGCATCGTGGCATCATCGACAAAGTAGTCGTTATGACAAAAGACTACTTTAAAACCGAAACACCGTTAATAAATCTTTTGAATATTTCCAAGTAAGACATACTCTGTCCCTTGTTAATAATTCATCCTCTTATACAGTCCCCTAAAAAATTGTTTTAGAATACTTGAACAGAGATTTGAACGCAATTTCCTTGGTTAATAATAAAAAAAATCTACGACATTTCTTTTAATACTCAACGCGATCCATTTTCCCGAAAAAGAATTTCAGTTCACAAAAAGGTAAAAATATTTCTTTCTTTCCGCGTTTCTCATTTGAGCACGGCTTCCCCCCCCCTCGCAGCGGCATTCAAATCGGGGAGAATCTTGAGATAATGGCCCGCCTTTTCGGGGAAAGCGGCGCTCTGAAACCCGGCAGCGCTCGCCCCTGATCTAATCCCTAAAAAAGACCCTAATCACTCCATTAATGGGCGCATTTTCCTCTCGTGGGGGGAGGGCGGGCGCGCAATTTCCCGGTCAATAATTTGTCCACTCCAGGACAATGGAGGGTGATTAAATCCGAAGGGGGCGCGGACAGGGAAGCGCATCCACTCGCGGACCGCTTTCCGGCCTTTGAATCAGGCGTAATTGACGACAATTAGTTGATTTGATGAAGTGAAACGACTGGAATTGCTTCCGAGGTGCGCGAGAGGACGAAAAATCCCGCCTTCCGTTTTCACGAGATTTGAATGAGGTTCTGATTGCGGGGAATCGCTTTCAGGGCTTCTTCGGAGGGGGGGGGGGGGCGTCCAGAGGCTCACTCGGTGTACGAGAGCTCCAGCAGAATGGCTGATGTTTATTGAAACTCTCCGATTGAACGCTTTTTTTTCCCATCCTCCCTTTTTCCTCGAACCCCTGCCAAGGATTTAATCGCTCATCCTCCTGCTTTCCTTCGTAATTAAATTTGAGACATTCACACTTCCTCTTTTCTTCTTCTTCTTCTTCTTTGATTTATTAAATCATAAACTATTTTTTCAACTTCTTATTGTGTCCCTTCGTTTCTCTTTATTGTTGTTGAAGTTGTTCCCAAGGCTCACAGAGGAGGTATTTCTGATCTTCAAATTTAAATTGAAACTAATGCTATTTTGGGGAGGGTGAGCTTCTTTCAACAATAAAATTGACTGGATATTGTTTTCTTTTAAAGTACTTTTATTTAATTAGATTTCGTTCATATTTATATAAATTAAAATTTTTAATTAGTCTCAAATATATTTCTATATACTCTTGGGAACTACTTTTTCCACATTCTTTTTTACTTCCGGTGGCAATACATTGTTTCAATATTTTTAAAAGTTGGCAGCCCTTTTCTTATTAAATCATATTTTTTTTTTTTTTTTTCAAATTTCTTAGGGAAAGTTTCATCTAAAAATGAGTTTGAAAAACAATGTACGCAGTCTACCTTTAAGAAATATAATAATAAAAACATATTTAAAAATCTTTTATTATTAAACGTATTTTTTCCTGAATGTTCGCTAAAAGGTTAATTATAGTATAATGTTTGACAACTGAAGGACTCTGACAAAAATAAAATAAAACTTAGGAAATAATTATAAATATAAAAGAAGGTAAATAACCTTTAACCATCATGTCCTTCGGAAGTATCAGTATGTAATTAAAACGAATAATAATTCCAACAATCAAAGCTTGTAATGAAATCCTACGAATTTCCTTTTATTCGATAGAAGCATAGCCGACTCAGAAATATACAAAATGATAAGAACTTTTTTTTTCTAGAATTTTGAAGTATAGTCGACGTAGAATAAATTTAAAAGAAAAGATTGTAGAAACCAAATATAAATGAATCTGATATAAGGGCTATATTTTTGCGCTTTTTTTTAAAAAAAAAATAGTTTATCAAGCCAATATACTCAAAAATTTCATTCTGGCTTTACTTTTATTTTTAGATTAAATAAACGGATGGGCAATCCCCTCAGTCAATAACACTTTGTAATACATATATTGCCGTATTCATTCGTCGTAATGGTTATTTTGAGTGTCCTTACGAATTCTAAATGGAAAAAAAGAGACATAATTGCTTACGACATAAGTAATTCTTAGTAAAAGCAACTAAAATACCCCCCCCCATTTTTTGCTGAAAGTTGAAAAAAAATTTATTTTTGGATCGTGCTGTAAATTTAATTAGTCTTCTTAAATTAACTTTTTTCACTGGCATAAGTAATATTCATTATAAAAGAAGCGGTCTTATGTTCTTTTTTACATATTTAAAATGATGAACAATTTCTGGGTAAGTGAATAAGGGTGTTAGATATTTGATTTTTAATTCGTGGAAAAATAATATTGCCGCACGAGATTCGCAAAACCTGAAACAAGAATTGAGTGCTTAGAACTAAAACTGCTGCCATTTTACAGTTTTTAAAACTTGAAAATTTTCGAAGGCATATTAGACTATTTTTGATGCATTCTTTGAAAACATTTGTTTGATAAATTTAATATATGCGTGTTTTAATTATCATTTTGAGGAAAGTTTATTGATTTCAATAATTAAGTTCGACGTATTTTAATTAAAAAGGTTTGAGATAAGAAAAAAAAAAAGGTTATTGAAATTCTTGAGTTTATTGCTTTTTACTATAGAGGCCTATCATGTTACAGTAGAATCGATTGAGCATTATTTTTTAAAGAATATTTAATATGTGTTTTTTAGATTATCTCTTCGCAGTAAACATTTTGTTTGCCTGTTTCTAGAACAAATTAGGCTGTTATTGTTTCTCATGGCACTTGCCACGGACAAGCACACAGCGGACCTTCAGCGGTTTTGAGCCGAATGAACGTCACTTGTTATTGAGGTGGCGCCAACTGGGGCCAAGAATACGACTTAGCTAAACACTCATCCCTTTCACAACCCCTTTTCACAGGAGGGAGGGGGGCAAATTCATACATCTCACAGTTAGTATACAGAAGAACAACCATTCCCAAACCGGGACGCCCACATCACGAGGAAGATGCGCTTCCTCTTATACCAGGAAGCCGGCTACAAATTAGTCTAATTTGTACGAATAGACTAATATTCAATAATAGCAATATTTAATTTGGGAACTAAAAAGAATTTTGAAATAAGCAGAAAAAAAAACCTGCTTCAGACTAACATGTTCGTACATTTCACATCATATATTTGTTTGAAACAGCAGTAAAAACACTAAGTAGGTTGTAAATATATAATAAATTTATTTTCAGAAAATTAAAAAAAGAATTAATTATAAAAACTAAATCACGTAATAAAACAGCTCGCAGTAAAAAAAAGTTACTTTTATTCTTTGGGAATGATAATGTGGAGTTTACCTATCTATAATTTATGCGCGTCAATACGGTGTTATCTTGATTCTGAATCTTCTGCCAATCTTGTGGAGACAAAAGAGGATTTTGACATCACACATAGGGATAAGATGCCAGACATACAGAAAAACATTTTCTTTATCACTCTGATCCAAAGTGCAATTGCTCTGTTGATTGTATAATGAAAATGCTGTTTGAAATAGGACATACCAGTATTGCTTGGATTAAAGCGATCACTCATGTACTATCCTTTTAACTTTAAATCTAATTTTCTTTAGAAATGTCATAATATACAATTGTGGTGGGATGTAGATTATTTAGTGTCCGTGCATGGAAGCAACGAGACGAATGTTAGAAACATTTCCTTTAATAATCATACTCACACACTAATATTTACAAACACACAAAGACAACATGTAACACAAAGACGAGGACAATACTTAAACAAAGACATTCCAGTGCACAGCTGTCTAGGACGGAGTCACATCTCTCACTGGTACAAGCGCAAAGCATTATGGGATGGCGCGCGTGATGACGTAATCTAGCACTGCCATCTAGTAACCAAAAGGGAAGTTAAAGTAATGCACTAATATCCAAAAGAGAAGGCGAGAATAATGCAACTGCTACACAATAATATTTTTTTAATCTAAAACCTTTATAGCCTATTTTGAATTAAAATTAGGAAATCAATTGAACCAAAGGAATTTTAAAAATTTCTTATGGCTAATTCTCCACTGAAATGAGTCTTTATTACGCTGCAAATTTTCATTTAAAATATTGCTGTAAAAAGAAAGGTTGCCTCTTCGTTCAGCCAATTCACTAAAACTTGCTTTTGAGTTTGCAACCATTTCTACCTTAGAAGTCAATCAAATGCGAGGTCGAAAGTCTCATTCAAACGGGGTGAAAATTTTAAAATTCCTCTCGCAATTCCCTTCATCTAAGTTATTGTTTTCAAATGTCTTTCAACGCTTGGGCATAAATCCATGCGAAATGGCCTTCCCGAAAGAACTCCGCGCACCCCTCCAACTGGTTCTCCGGACTTCTCTCCCCTGCATACAACCGTGGGCATTGAAGAAGGATGTGAATAACCAACCACGCCATGTTTACCCACGCCATGCAAAGCAGTTACAGATCTCGTGATAGCTACAAAATACAAATATTTGGCATGAAACCACTCTATTTTACAGAATCTTTTTGGAGAGTCGATATTTTGGACGATGAACACCAAAATTTGACACGGAAATACGACTGTAGTAGCAAGACAACGAATTTTCCTGATCTAAGTCATTTCGTTTAATCAATGATCGCGCTTGCATGCGTGAGAAAGTACATTCCGAAAGACCCACAGCAAACCGTGTCGATACTGCTACGTCCAGTGGTGGCGGGGTGGTCGGCTGTGCAGAAGAAGTACGGTTCGAAAGATGGTCAACCGCTTGGCAGATAGAGCTCACAATTTGATACGAATATCTTTTGTAAATTCTAAAACTGCACACTAGATTTTATTTACGTAGTTTTTACAGCTTAGTAACAATTGAGTCTACTTGTTCTCAAACAGATTTCCTCTGAACAGATTTTGCTCAACATTTGTAGAAATCTACAAAATCAGTGAAAAGAAAAGGTTGGGGAATTATTCGTTTCCCTCAAAGCGTTGTCATTGTCACTGACTGACACCCGTTATGCCAAAAAATACGCTTATTGGACTCGAGGTTTTCAAAAGAAGAAAAAAATTCGCCAAAATCACGGTTTTTTTTTTTTTTTTTTTTTTTTGACGATTACATTTTGTACCTCACACACTGAAAAGTAAAAATGAAATATTTCAAATTGTAGCAACCATTGACAATGTTTATATTGCTATCGAACAATGCAGCATTAAATGAAAAATAAATAATATTAAAGTGCAAATATTATAAAAATAATATACAAATCTAGGCTTGTTATAAAGTTTATGTCATTGAAAAGCTTTTAAGTTAAGTGCCAGACGCTTGTCTTAATTGGCAAGAACTGAAAGTTTATCTGTCATTTAAACATGTTGTTATTATTGGAAAATTTGGGATTTTTAGCAGCAGAGGCTGTCATTCCCTTTAGATGTTAGTGCCAGAGGGTGAGAGTGGATAAACATCAAAAAACCCCGGTGAAAAACTAGAAGAAAGCGCCTAGGAAAAATAATTTCGGAGATCAGAAATATTAGACATATCTGAAGAAAATTAACTGTCTGGAAATATTATTCTTTCAATTAAATGCAAATATTAACATTTTATAATAGAATGACTTTATCGTTTGATTTTTCATTTACGCTGAA
>JAOUZG010020842.1:4958569-4979800 GCA_026289955.1 Argiope argentata
TATATATATATATATATATATATATATATATATATATATATATAAAGCTGTAAATAAAACATTTGTGTTTAAACGCTACCAGTTTATTTGATCGACCAGGATCAAGTCATTACAAGAAGTTTTGAACCGTTTAAGGCAATGAATAATTGAAGCTCGAAATCGCGTAGGTAATGAACGAAGCATAAATGGCAATATTCATCAACGTCTTTCAATCGTATATATACATTTTTACCTGCTTTTATCTGTATTGCATTATTATTACGTATGCTTTTTTTTAAAGGTTGGCCTGTTTTTAACCAGTATTGATTTTTCAAACTGGTTTAAACTACTTAAGGATTTAAATTAATGAAGACAAATAATCACTAAAAAATAATAATGGTATAACATGATAACTTGAAATTTGTGATAGTAGATTTCATTTTTTTATTTATTCACATCACGATTTTTCCTCACTTCGAATATGAATGTAGTCACAAGTTTATTTTTTCCTTTATAATTTTTTTCTGTCATGTTTTTCTATTGTACATTTAATATATTTAGCTTTTTTTTACTCAATTTAACTGGAAAATTACTTTAAAACAACAAAAGAAAAATTTGAAACGTTTTTAATTATTATGATTTCTCATAAAAAACAGTCACTGCAATAGCTTTCAAACATCACTTTATTAATTCCAGAGAAACATTCTGAAAGTTCAGCGCAGCAGTGTTAAGCTTCACATTAAAAGTGTAAGTGCGAAGAATAATTGTAAAAAAAATCGTTGGGATTTTTTAAAAATCAGTCATAACACGACGGACAACTGCTAATTATTTTAAAATGTCCGCGTACATTTCTTGTTTGGTTATTTCGTATTAAGTTAAGAAGATGAGACAGACAAGCATACCTCATTACTCGCCAAGGGTGTATTATGCTCTAGGTTTTTTTGTCGTTTATAATGCCTCAGAGAGACAAAAAAAAAAAGCCCGCATGTTTGCCTCTCTCTAACACAATTCATACTAAATATATGAAATGATAAAGAGATTCCTCTTCGAATACTAATTTCATTATGTTTACTTACAGAGCACAGAATGACAGAAAATTTTTTAAATCTAAATTCTTTGCACTTATAATAGTATTTATAGGTTTTTAACCGATATATAACATTTCTTTATTAGATGTATTTGAATAAGTTAGCAAAAATATTGAGGTCTTATGTTGCCAAATTTGTATTGTTGGACATAATGAGAAAAACAGAGCTTCTACGATTTGAATTTGTTTGAGAGAGTCAAATAATAATGCCTTGAAAATTTTGAAATAAGTAGAAAAACATGAAGTAATAAAATTTGTCCCATTCTTTTTTTTAACCACTTAAGTAAAAGAAAACGTTTCTACCAGATTTTCTTAATATTCTTTGTCGTGAAGCAATCTTTTAAAGACACATATCCTTTATTAGGATGAGGATTGGAACTTTAACAGTCATAGCTAGATATTTACAACTGATACGGAAGAGATGCACATTGTCAAGCTTTGCTGTCCTTCAACGCAGCGAGCAGCAATGCGGATGTCGCGGAATACTTTCAGCGGCTCGCTTTTACCTGGCAAGAGCGATCCAATGACTGAAGAATCTCTGGAACAATTCTAAAGAGATGTTCATGCGGTGGTTCCCTCGTGACAGGAATCAAGTAAAATCCATCTGGTCCTAGGTAGGGTTGATTGGAGGGTCATGCAGGATTTTCCAAAATCATTCATTAAATGAATGAACCGTAGACGGTAACCCCATCAACAAAAGGCAATCATGCATGGGAGTTCAGAAATAGCCAGCAAACAGTGGGTGAGTCTACCGAAAGTGCTGCCGAATTTTTCTCAAACACAGTTGTAGATTGTGTTCCAAGAATAAGATATGGCATTGCAAAATGATGGCCGACTGATGGTAAAGGTATCATATAGGTATTTGAATAACACCGTGGCATTCATTCAAGAAAATCATCGTAACTTTTACATTGTTAAAATTCTGAGCAAGTTTCGATATTTCCGATGGTCCATAATGACACCGTTCATTCGATTTGAGTTCACTTGTGACAAGTGCGATTTTTTAGGGCAATGTTTCACCTAATCTTAATGATAAGGCTTCAGAAAGTCTCTCCCCCCCCCCCCCGCTCACAAATTTCTGAGGGGTTACGAGCAGCGTCGTAAAGTAGGTATTTCTGTACTCCCGCAAAATCTCGTAGATCTGAACGAGGCACAATATTTCTCATGCCCGAGCTTTCCTTCAGAATAGACAGCACAATCGTGTACATTAACCTGCCACGCAAGCTTACTACGATGTCAATCACTAGGCAGTAATGCGACCAGAACATACGCTTCTTAATCTAAATTAGGGTGTCTTGGTGGACGGGTGGCCGCAGTATCTTGGTTGAAGACTTTTACCAACCGTGTCACTATTCAGTAAGCCGATGTGGATTCCCGGAAACCCTCTGTAGGATCTTGATCACATTGCCGTGCTGTTCGACTTTTGGGGCTTTCAATCTCTATTCAATTCGCTTGCTCATCTTTCGAAAGCATCGTGACAACCACCACACATACCACCAGCTATCGCGAGGCTCTGTACTTTCTGTTAGTGCGCATGCGTGGCATGGAGGAATCCATTAGCTCTGAGGTATGTAACTAACGTGCAGTAAGAGCGAAATTAATGGTCTCCGTTTAATGCCCTGTCTACAGCAGTGTAACCACTATTATAATTCCAACTTTTGTGTGAAAGTAAATTGATATTGCGAAATTCTACTTGCATGAAGAGCTGTATTAGAATGGCCGTCAATTCTCATCCTATTTCGCAAGAAAATACGAGTATTACTTCACAATACACCTGCGGCTTGCAGGCGATTGCCGCATGTTAAATTTGAATCAGAAACCACAAATTGATAACGTGAAAGAATGAGGAGCTGTGCATCAATTCAATTACAACACTCTTCGTTTCTTCTCTATGAATATTCCAGAGATAGAATTCTTTATCTAACAAGTTAAAAACACAGAATGGCAATGCGAGAAATCAATAATTTAAGAATGAGCGCATACATACATCCAAACAACACTTAAAAAACATTCGCCCTTAATTCTTTTTGTCAAAATAGTAATGAGGAGAGAGAAATGGATATATGTATTGAACAACTATAAATGCCCGTTTTTCTTATGTAATTTAATTCCTGTTTTGTTAATAATAACACCTGTATCTTTGACTTTGTTCATAAGAAAACGTAAACTATTTTTTTTCTTTTCGCTGAGACGCAGCATTTTTATTTTTACATGAATGGAGCCATTTCCCGCAATGATATATCCATTTGTTGGATGTTACCGTGCAGCCATTCTATCAATTTTATTTTATTTTCTAGCAGAAGTTAATGGTGGACAGATTTGTCATGTACCATCTGAGCATGGACTATCTCTTCAATCTGACATTAATCTTCAATCTGACGTGGAGCACAATATCCATCTGGATTCTCCAATTTTAGTGATCACTGCTAGAAGTCCCACACAAAACCTGACCGATTGATAAGTGGGAGAGAGTAATATAATCTGATGAATCCTTTTTCGCGCCTTCCCTCCAAAAGGACGAGCGCACGTTTGGAGGACACCTGCTCAAGAGTATGATCGTGATTGTCTCCTTCCAGTTGTCACGATGGGGGTGGATCTGTCACGATATGGGTAGCCATGTCGTGTTTTAATACCGTACCAATTGTCACGCTGAAAGGAAGGAGCATTGGGGAGAAATATAGGAGCATTTTAGCTGGCAAGGTGCATCCCTTGATGCAAACCTTGTTTCCTGCAAAAGATGGAATTTTCCAGAATAATAATGCAGCGAGACTTGTCCAACCATGGTTTGGTGAGCGTGAGGATGAAATTAAACATCTGTCTTGGCCCGCACACTCACCCGATCTCAATATAATTGAACCGCTATGTCTATTTTACAGCGTTCAATAGAGAATTGTCATCTATCCACCGGCAACTTCCTCCAGAATCTTTAACAATATCTCCTGGAAGAATGGTACACTATTCCTCTAAATATGATTTAACATTTGTATGAATGGAGTTTTAGGGAAATCCAAGCTCTATTCACTACTTAACTGTTTTGCCCGCATGCCGTACGTGCATTGGTTTATCGAATTTTGATAGTTGGAAGCAAAAAATAAAGCATTCATAACGATTATAATTCGATATTAAAATTACTTCGAATACATAGATAAATAAAATATTTAATGGATTTAAATTTGAATCAAAATAAGAAAATATTCCCAAAATAGAAGGTATCTTATTAGATGGTAAAGATAATAAAAAACTTAAGTGGTTAATTGCCAAAGGTGGTTCTAAACCACACTAATAAAGGATTTCTTATAAATCAAAAGTGTTTCCATTATCGTGATTTATAAATTAGATTTTTGAGTCTGAGCTCCAATTTTCGTTTAACTAATTCTTTTCCTTTTGTAAATATTGTGTTACCATATATTCAGACAGTCAGACAGGTAGTCTTCCACAAACTGAATTTTATTGAGAAGGTGACAGAAAACTACAAAAGATCATACTCTCAATATCATACACTTAGCTAAAAAAGAGTTTGAATTATAGTTTTTATTGACAGCTATGATTCCAAAAATGTGTTTTGGGGAGGTCTTGAACATGGTAATTCATGAAAATCTCCCTTTCTAAATTTTGGATGATTGCACTGCACCCTCTTGGAGCACTTCGCGTAAGATAAAGTATCCTCCAACAAATACTTACTAACCAATTTTATGCATCCGTTCCCACCACTTAAAATCATGGCCGTTGGATGAGACCGCGATCACCTTGCACTGCAATGGTGGATAATCTTTAAAAAAATACAGATTTTTGGCGTGTTTCCAGCATTTTTGCTGAGTCAATCGCGAGAATACGTGTTTTGGACGCCCTTTAACCGACGATGGACACCAAATTTGATTCAAAATTAAGGTTTAATCACAAGCTAACACACTGAGTTTCATCGAAGAAAGAAATCTCCTTTATGAATTACCGCGCTTACAGGCCTTAGGGAAGTACGGCCGGATAGACGGTCGACCGCTCGGCGGAATCGGTTCAAATTCTGATGCCAATATCTATTTTAGATGCCGAATCTGAGTCTACAGAATTTTATGTGCCAACTTTTTTGCATCTTGTAATTACACGTTCTCTCGAACAGCTAAGCTTGCATACTTCGCCCGAATTCATTCTGTTCTGAATTTGATAGGAATCTAGAAATTAGGTCCAATTCCATCACTCCACTCAAAGTGTTTCAAGTTAGCATGTTGACAAGCAGACATCCATAAATCCCAAAATGTGGTTTTCGGATTCAGTGATGCTTCATTTGTTAAAAATATCAAGCTCGAATTTTTTTGATGATCACTGTATTTCGTATACTGTTTGTCAGCGGACTCTGAGATGACCACATTTCGACTCTTCTATCTCATTAAGGGGTGAGGGGCTGAACGATGAGTGTAATTTCTGGTATTCACCTTTGACCTTGGATTTCCTCCATTAGACACTTTTCAGTTCGATTTTTTTTTTCACATATGTGTGAGCATTTTGTTTTAACTCACATTTTCGTATTGATATGGCTAGTTCAAGTGGTAAAAAAAAACTTTCAGGAATGGTGCGAAGTAAATTTTATAAAATACCATTTTGTAAGAAAGTAATTAGCAAATTTTAAGAACAGAAACTTTTTATTTATTTTTCGTCATTTAATGTTTGCGTTTCTTATATTAAACAAAAATTGCTCTGAAATATTTTCATATGCATGAGTACCCTTTTTCCTTCAGTATTATTAATCATCCGTAATGCTTACGTTTCATAAAATCGCGTGTCTTCATCACTGATCGTAAGCACCTCCTACTTTCACCTTTCCTCTCCCCCCCCTATTTTGTACTATTAAACCCATCGTAACGCATGCGTAAAAGCGCGGAGGGTTTCACAATCCGTCGTCTAACAGAGCAAGAAAGTATTTTATTTTCCGTATTAAAATTGCTTCTAACGAAACATATCAGTGTATTTGCAGTTCATAATCAAAAATGTGAGTCTCTTGTTTAGTAATTTATTTTTTCTCTTCTTTTCTTTTATGAAAGATCAACTTTGTTTTATGAACAACTATTTTTTACTTTAACGATTCCATTGTTCAAACAAGTGTAGGTACAAAATGGTACAATGGAAGAATTTGAATCACTGATCAGTTAAAACATTCTGTATATTGTGCAGACATAGAATTCTGTCTTTGTGTTCTTCATAGAGTGCGAAAAAAAATTAAATTGGGAGTCACATGTTGACTATGGCAATTATTCTTCATTGAAAAATGACTAGATTGTTAAAATTGCATGTGAAGTTTTCATGCCTATATTGAACACAATATTGCATTTCGCGCTGAGTCTGGATTTTCGGTACAGAGATGATCATTTGGTCATAGAATTTTAAATATTTTAATAAATGGAAGAGAAAATGTCAAAATTATCGCTAAATAAGACTATAATATTGTTCCTTTTAAAGATTCAAAAATGCTCGGGAAGGAAAATGTTAAATAATTTTTATAATTAGCAGTAATTTATGAAATATATAAGCCTTTTCCTACTTGTATGTCTAAAACTTAAAATAAACTCTAGAAAAGATTGCAAATAATAAATAAATAAATAACGGGTACGTGTTAGAAACAAGCCTAACTGAAAGGAAGGACTCATTTCTTTTCCTAACCCCCCAGGGGGGAGGTGGGTAATCTCACCATCCTTCACCCACTTCCCGGCATAAAACTTCGAACTTTAGGCAGAATTGATGTATCATGAATGGTCGGATTTTTATTTTCAAAATCCCACGCGTAATCGTTCAGTGTTGGCCAATTTTGAAAATCGTTTTTTCTACCGATTGACACAAAAATCTTGTGAGCCAGTGCAGTTTTAATGGCACGATCACGTACCATTCCTCACTCTCATTTTTAGATTTATTTAATATTCATTGCTGACAACTTTTAAAATTCTCAATTGCAAATATTCACGGAAATCTGGATGAAACTAAAATACATTGTTTAATTTTTCCAGTCCGTTTCAAAAATTGAGTGTATTAAAAAAATTATTTAATTAATAATTTAAATGAATAGTTATTTAGTTTGCACTTTTTTAAAATTTTTGCTTTTAGTGAATATTTTTTTCTGATTATTTTTACTTCTTTTTTTAATTTGTTACTTCCGACATTACAGGCTGAAAATAACTTACTAGTGCTTTTACACGTTGGAATGAAAAGAAAAAAATTATACGAGTGAAGAAGTTGTATTATAAGTGGAATGTTTAATATAATCTAATTCACACAGCTGAATATTTGCCTATTCTTATATTGTATATAAATCTGCTTCTTACAAATTATTTTTATATATAAACGTAGGTGTATCTGATATCCTTATTTTTTAAAAATTCAGATATCCTTTTCCTTTTCATTTCATCGATGACATTCGCCAACTCCGAAATGGATTATAAAACTAATAATCCAATTTATAAACTGTGCACGAGTCACAGCATTAGCTTACGTTTATGTTTTTTTATCATTTGAAAATTTTGGTCTTTGATACTTCCGTACGCAGTGATGAGAGCCTTGTCACACGTTTCTCTGCAGAAATCGCATGATGCGAAAGAAATCTTTCACAGTTTTCACAGTTTGTCGATTAGATGTTCTCGGGGCAGCCAAGTAGCGAATATTTTCAAGTATACGAATTCATTGTTACTGCTTTCTGCACGTCATCCTGCAACGGTGACATTTCCCGACAGGATTCTCGATACCATCATAATCCGACTTTGAGCCTTTCCCCTCTCGGCCAGACAGGTTTGAGAGCTTGATGAGGCAGCATTCTCACAATTGGTGGACAAATTAGGGCTCAAATAATTCATGAGTAAAAATGATCAACATATTTCCTAATATTGTTCATTGACCCATACTGAATACTCTCCCATTCAATTTATGGAAATTTATAGGTGCTACCTCCAGATTTATCTTTGTCTTTAAAGAACTCGATTTAGTTTTAACTCGGAAAAATTATATTTGACTTTTAATCAAATACAACCATTAAATCGCATTACAATTACTTCAATTATAAAAGAAAAACAAAAATGAAATCAACGCAATGAACCAACTTAACTTTAAGGAGTAAAACATTATTGAATCAATATAGAAGACGCGTGAAATAACGAAAAATATAAAAGCCTAACTTAATGACTAAAATTTAAAGTAATACATGAACAAAGTGAATAAATAAATAAAAATAAATAAAAAAGAATCAATAATAATAATGTTTTAAAAGATACATGATGATGTTGAATCCAGTCCAATAAAATAAAAATTAAATTTGGACCATTAATAAATATATTAAGAAAATAAAAAGGGGATGAATCAATCGATAGTTAACAGATCATTTAATTCGTAGGGAACCCCGCTTTATGCGTTTCCCTCTTAAATGCCCGGGGAACTTTCAATTTCAGCCTCAATCTTCAATCCACCTCCGCCTTCGGTGGCGTCCTTGTTTCCTCTCTCCGTCGTCCAGGTAAATCCTTTACTTTGTTTTTCGCCGCACATGGTTGACATTTTCTGGAGACCTGTCCGCGTGGCTGCAGAAAAAGCACTTGTAAGCTCATCTTGGTTCTTTATTTTTTGCGAACCTTTCAAAACGCCCGTTCTTCCTAGTTACCTTGTTTGGGGTTACTCCGAAAATTCTCAACCGCTGAGAGGACCATCTTGATGAAATCTTGATATCGATGGGTGGAGGATGAATATTCTACTTCTTTAACGAATTAAAAATTCTGAACATTTTCAAAACTCTCCGCCGTTGGTTGTTCATTTCTCAATCCAAGAAGACAATACTCAAGTTAAAAATCGTTCCAATCGAGGCTCAGTTTTCGTTACGCTCTTGATACTCGGCCTTTGCGTGGAATAGAACAAAAAAAATACTTCAAGTCGTTTTAATAACTTGATAACTAGAAAAATAATTGTTTCAGATGAGCAAGTCGCTCCCTTGTTAGAAGCGAGTCCTTAACAAGTAGACAGTAATTAGCATAGGACATAACATTTAAACAGATATTAATAAGCTAGTCAATAGGGACCTATGTTTAGCATCTGTGGTTGTTATTTAAAGTGATTTCCTTCTTTGCAAATAAGAATCAGCAAGTGTTTAAGAAATTTGTCTTCCTTTTAAATATTTTTACAAACTATGTAATCGATTTAATGCCGAACGCTCGAAAACTTCGTTACGGGACATCAAAACGCCACCGGCACTGAAATTATAAAAACTGGCTCGCTTCGTGAAAATTTTGTCTAAGAGTAAGGTATGAGATGTTTACTCATTCATTTTACGACGTTGTTAGAATGAAGGCCTGATTGCCTGAATAAACGCATACGAGCCCTCTCACCAAAAAGTAAATTCGCGCTTCCATTGCGCAAAATGAATGGGAAACCATGCCCATTTTAGGAAGAGAGGTAAAAAGTAGACTGTCCGATTCTGCCCCTCCCCCTGAGCTTCCTAACGGAGGCGTTCTTCGAAAAGGAGCGAGAAGGTTAAAAACGATTGTATGACAGATGCGTACAACTTCTTTGCGTACAGGTCGTAAAAGTATAATAAATCATGCGTAGCTCTTTGAAAAAAAGGGGGAAGGGAGTAATTAGTCTAGGTTTGTTAAAGCATATGTTGTTTGTTGGGAAGAGCATTTGGCGAGGAAAAGTATTGGCCTTTTAACTGAATTTTGAGGCTTAAACACAAAGAAAAAAACTTTTGTATTTGTGTGCATGTAATGGCTCTGTACAAATCAGACCAGAAAAAAAAAAGATTTTTTTTTCTTTGAAATTTTAACTAACAAAAAATTAACAGAAACATTGACATTTTTCCATGATACCTGTATAAAATTTTACAATAAAAATAATTTTTACAACATTTTAAAATTAAAAAAATTTAATGATATCAAATTTTTTACCATATTATTTTTTTCATACTTAATATGTATATCAAAATTTTAAGTTTAAGAACGTTTTGTGGTGGGGACAATTGAAATTTTCATCAATCATTAATCATAGCTGACAAACAGGATGGCCAAAGGTGGAAAGTATAAAATATGCGACTAAATATATTAAGAACGCTTGCAAATCATATCAATTATCAGCATTACTCATTCAGTGTCAAACTATACTTAACATAGTTCTTAAATAAAAATCTATGAATAAAAAAAATCTAAAATAACAAAATTCAATTCTAAAAATGTATCACTGAAATGCACTTCTCCAAATATTAATTGCACTTTCTCATAAATATCTTTGTGTTAAATTTATTATCTCTACGTTGAAATGTATGTGTTTTAAATAGGCAGATAGACGCATATATACACCATTCACTTTTATTTTTGGAAGAAAGTTTTATTTTGTTAATTAAAATTTTTATATTAAAGTCAGAATATTCTACACTTGAATTTTTGAATAATTTTAAACGAAAAATTTAAAGATTCCTGTCAAATTTAAAGCATAAGCTCCTGTGTTAGAAATTCATTTCTCTCTCTCTCTCTCTCTGTGTGTGTATGTGCGTGCGTGCGTGTGTGTTATCTGGAAGTTTATTAAGTTCCTGAAACAGTTTTTATGTTTTTTTATGAATTAAAATTGAAATTCGAGATATTTTAATTGTGACATTACAAGAAAATTGTGTAATAATATGGTAGAAAGCCCTTTTTTACTACTTTTTTAAAATTTTATCCTTTAACTATTTATTTCATTTTTATAACATGGCACTGTACTGAATATTATTTTAAAATATTCTGAGTGAGATTTCTTTTGTCTTTCATGATATTTAATTGAAAATCCTGTATTCTCTTGATATTCCCTTGATGCTGTGAAAGTAGAATGTTTAGGAAGCATATGAAGAATAATTACTTATAATAACTATTAATCACTAAATGCATATGCAGATAAGTAAACATAATATTCTAGTTAGATAAAGAAGTATTTAAATATGACAAACCTCAAAAGAAAATGATTAGTCAAAAAATGTAACAAAGAAATGTACTCCTCAAATTAAAAATTGAAAAAGAAATCGAATAAATCTGTGAGAACAGAAAGAATAATCTGAAAAATTTGGAAATGCAGGAAAAAAAATCTTACTGTGATGTGTAAATTAAAATTTTAAAATTTATTTCGGTAAAATGTTTTTTTTAAATATTTTTTTTTAATTTTACGATGACAAACAGAAAATTTTAAATTTGTCATGGTACTTCCACTGTGAAGCTGGGTGTTTAAAAACTTATATGACATGGAAAATTAAAATCCGTGGATGAAAGCTTTTTTTTTTTCTTACGGCATATCAAGAATAGCTTTTGTATTTAATTCCGTCTTACAAATCATTTCAATAATATTAACCTCATTTATTTATACTTCCAACTTAATAAACAACTTATATTTAAATAGCATAGATTTCAGTGTCCGAACTCATTGAATTAAACAAATGAATCAAAAAGAAACAAAATCAAAACTAATAAAAACGAAACTCTTTAGTTTAATGCAAATCGTGGAATTTATGTAAAGTAAAGTATTTTCTAAAATCTAGATTATTTTTTCGAAGGGGATGCAGTATTTATATGAGAAGAAATTCATTGATTTTTATCATACATTTTTGAATAAATTCATCTAAAAGCAATTCATGTTTCATCGGAAACAAAGTGGAAACTTTGTTTAATGAATTTTAAAATGCACTATACTGTATTAACCATTAAGTCATTAAGTATTCCAAATTGAGTTAAACACCATGCTAACTTTCGCCAAATCTGACACTTTTAAGATAACGTTTAAAATGTTGCAACCTCTTCTAGAAGTGATCCTTTAACAGTAACAAAACCGCCTTGGAAACAAGACCGTTGATTGACAGTTTTACGACTGGTACGCACAACAAGTGTACGCATCTGTCCCACTACGGTTAAAAACATACACTCTAATTTGCGATGTCAATCCATTAACTCATTCGCCATAAAACGAGGTTGTTTGGATTTTCTGCGACATCCGTGTTTTCTGACGAAATTACGCTTGAGCCGGAAAACGCAATCCAATTTGGGAAATAATAGCATTTTCGACGCCCTCCTCTGCATCTCCCCACCTCCCGATCCCCGTGCTCGGCCAATCAGGGGGCGGCGATTCCCGCTTAAGGAGCAGGAAGCGGTGAGGAGGAGGAGAAAAAATGGATTTCATGCGAAGGTGCCGATGCTGACGAGGGATTCGGAGAGCTGATTGGGATAATGGAGAGGACTCACTCGATTCTTGCTCTGCCTTCTCTCTCTCTCTCTCCGGCAGCGACGCCCGCACCAATAAAAAGCGACGCTGCCGTTTCCAGCGAAAGGGACCGTGGGAAAAAAAGACAAAGGGCATTGACACTCGCTAATTTTATTTAATAAAAGTGCGATTTCAGCGATAGGTTTTTAACCAAAACTTGAAAGAAATTGGTAATGAAAAATGTGAAACAGCGTAGCTTTTGTTAATTAGTTTATAATTTAGTTTCTTCAATCTAGATCAATAACTACCTTTAAGGTGACTCGATGAATGCCTCGTAATGTTGAGCCGTAAGCGGACAGTGCCGGAAACACTCGGACCATTGCTAGCAAATATTTTGGAGGAGTTCGAACCCTTTCCATCACTTGAAACAAAAAGAATTGCCGGAAAAATCGACAATCAAATATCTTTTTGAATTCGAAAACGTCTGGCGATTTGTCGTTAAATTAATTCAAAGCGATCCTTCTCAGCTGTCAAACTTGCGGTTAAGAAATTGTAGATTTTCATCTGAAACAATGTCATTATGTTTAAAGAAATTTCCTGAAAATGGACTCTTTAAATTTCGGATGGTGTAAGATCGCCAATGAACGGAAAGTTGGGAACTGCTGGGAGAGGCAACTGAAAATATGTTTGGGGAACAAATTGGGCTTTTGATAATCTGCCGTCTCTACTTTAGACATCTGTCATTATTTTTCAATGAGATTCGAATGAATGAGGTATGAGGAGCTACCTTTAATACTCCACAGCCTCCGGACTCTTCCTTTGTCGATGAAACGATATTTTCGTCATTTTATTGGCAATCGCTTATTTCAAGGAATTTCAGGTCTCTGTTTTGAAGTCGGAAGAGAATTTATCGACGACACCGTTGGGTTCTAGCGCATATTTGTAGGGGATGCAGTATTTTTCGATAATAATCAAATGTCACTGCATTTGTTTAGGGCACAAATTTGGTTTTATTTGGTTTAATTGTGTTATCCTTCCCTTTCGAAGCACTAATGAATCGACTTTTGAAAGCCTCGTCATTTTGAATCTGCTCAAAAAACATGGAAGAAGCCTGAACAGTATTTCTCTCCCAAACTACAACACTGGGCCAGGAGAAGGCGCGTAACTTTGGAGAGAGGGATGCCGGTTGAGAAATCATTTTTGCTACTCGATCCCCATATAAATCTATAATATTCGTCATAAAATTGCTTTCATAGCTTCAAATCATAGAATTGAACCTTTTTGTCGTAATAAAGCAACCCGATAGCGAATCTTTGAACCCATATATTTTATTATCAACGTGCATTAATTTTTATTCAATTGTAATAAATGCCAGAAAGGGTATTTTGCTCTTTAAAAAATTATATCAAGTATATCGAAGATTAAAATTATTTCCACAGGACATTTTGGAAATATCACAAAGTGTTAATTTTCTGTTTAAAAAATAGACAGTTTTTGTATGTGTGTGTGTACAAACATCTTGATATTAATCATAGAAAATATACAAACATAAATTTATGTTTCAAAAGAAACGAAGTTTAGCAGTCTACAGAGAAGAATAACTACAAATAAAAAGGGGGGAATCAAGCTATGGAATTTCCTTCATCATAAAAGGCCTCTTCGTGTAAGTCGAATGAGACATAAAGAAACCGATACGACATCCGTTTCGCATGAGAGGGTCCACCTACCTGCACTCTAGCTTCACTGAGGTCCAGCCTCATGGCCAGCTCCTCCCTGGTGAAGACGTCCGGGTACTGGGTCTTCTCGAAAGCTCTCTCCAATTGATGCAGTTGGTAGGTGGTGAAGGTCGTTCGACTGCGACGGATTTTCCGGGGCTTGTCCGAACCGCCCCCGTTCGTCCCGTCTCCATCGTCTGTGGACTCGAGGGGGTGAAGCGGGCCCCTCGTCTGCGAGTCGCCCTGCTCTGCGGAAGGTGGGGCCGGGGGACTCTCCTCCTGCAGCACCCCGAGGTCAGAGAGTGAGCTGCGATCTTGCCGGTGCACCAACCTCGAGAGAGTGTCGCGAAGAGCTGCTGTGGGATCTCCTGAAACAGGTGGGTAGAAACGATTCAATTTCCGACGATTACGATTTATTCATCATCAGTCGCACTTCAATTAGTTACGCAACTGACTTTTTTTACTTCTTTAATACAGAATTTTTTTAAAAAAAAGTATTGCCGTAATAAGATTATAGTGAATATTCAAAAAAAATTATTTCGAATGTTTTATTGTTATTTTATTCTTAAAGTTTTCTAAAATTTTATTTTCCATACGTTTTCTAAAAATTATTACGAGAGTAGTTCAACTGGAACTAACCATTAACTCCTTTAATTTTTTGACTTTTAAATTTTTATATCATAATTCTTAAATTGATGCACTTAGAAATGCAATGAATTGATATTTTATATTCTAGTGCAACCATCAAAAAAGATCTATTGTACTATTGGAAGTTTCCGCTGGAGCCTAAAAATCCCATTAGAGCCTAAAGTAATCATTTTCAAATTCTACATGCATCTTTTCTTATTGTTTTGTGCATTTATTTCAAAAAGTCGTGAATGTTGCATAAATAATTATTTCTGCATTATACAGGTAATTTGGATTGAGAAAACATTTTCTGAGAATTACAGTTAGTTAAAAGTGCTATTAATGGCATATTCAATCTAACATGCAAGCATATTGAAGTTTTTAGCGGTAAATTAAACAGACTTTAATATAATTTCCCAAAACCTATATTAAAAAAAGTTTTTTTTTTTTTTTTTTTGAAATTATGATTATTATCTGTGGCATAAGGCTGAAAGGAAATGAATTCGCTTGAAAAGAGATTCGCATTAAAGTTTTAAAGAAAAGCTATAGATGCGATTTATAAATGGCATTACGGTCATAGTGAAATTTGAGGTTTGGACACTCCCTTTAAATGTAATACATATCTAAAATTATTCGAAAATGAGAAAAACATGAAGGAAGCTCTTTGCTATTCTTGTGTAAATTTTTTTGAGTATTTCAGCATTATTCCCTAAAAATAAGCTCTGGCCAACAATTTCTCTAGAAATTGTATTCAGAAAATTGCAGGATGTTTTTTCAGTGCAATATTGCTTCATATTATTTACAGTTATTATTATTTTCGTTATTTATCATTAAACTAGCCTGAATAAAAATGACTGTTTTTCAAAACTCGGAACAAATACTAGTATGCATCCGTAAACGAATAAACATTATTCGTTTTATCGTTCTTAAAGAAATACAGGCAGTCAAATGCAATTCTAAAGCTCTTTCTGTTCCAAATTGACCTCAGAACATTTCTAATTTGCAATGCATGGTCAATAAGTTTCAACGTGATGGTCACATGTTGAAACTTATTGACCATGCAAGATATTGTTTCTTAAATATAATTTTCGTGTTTGAACACTCTTTTAACACACATCCGTACACACCACCAATTTTTATGTAAATGCTCACCTGTTTCTTTTTTCTATATCCATTAGAAACATCAATAGTAAATACATCGTTCCACAGAATAGACTGATTGACTTTCCGTATTTCGATTGGAAATCAAGAATCGCAGGTTAAATCATGTTTTGCCCAGGCATTAAGGAACAAATATATATAACGATGTTTTGACTCTAGATTTACAAAAATATCCGAGAAAAAATACTGCGGTAGATCAAGATCTTTACTGACATTCGAAATAGATTCTTTGCAAATCTTAACAATCTCATTATTATTCTTTGTTATAATAGCCTAAAAACAACAAAAATTTTGTACTGTTGATCAAAAATCCATGTTTGTTCGAAAATTCCGTTTTCATAAATAATACTTATTTAAAGCTTTCGCATCTGCATAACCTGTACAGGTCACTTTGAATCTAAGGCAAGTTAATTTCATCATGAATCAGCAAGATTAGCAACCCCGTACCCGTACGATGTTAATAACTTCCGGTACAGAGCTCCATCAATGAAAAAGACATTGGGTTCTTTCTTTTTCGTCGGATGCTAAGAAATCAGAATGTACAAGGAACAAATTCCGGCCGCTTTTCACCTCTGTAAAAAAAGAAAAAAAAGCCTCTTATGTACATGCTAGCCCTATCCGGTTAATTTGATTAAATGGAAAAGAATGAAAACAGAAAGCCATTATTTCAAATATGATAGATTTTAAAATACTTGTGAGTATACGCTATTTTTTGTTGTCACATCGTCGTTCACATGTAAAAATTGTCTGATTTACCGACTCAAAACCCCACATCATGTGACTGCCCATATCAGAAGATTTCTTGTCTAGATCTAAGCAGCACATTTTAAAAGATTACCCAAGAGCTTTGCTGGCGTTGATTAAAAATGTCATATGAATTGGGAATGGCAATTTTGTTCGAATCACAGGACTATGGAGAATGGGAACATCTTCCCCATCGAAAAGTCCTGTCAAGGTTGTTGCCTCTATGATGTTGCTTATTCATATTTTTGTTTCCTCTGCAAGTCACAGCCGTCGCAAAGGTTAATAACTGTCATGCAGTACGAGTGATGGGCTTCCTGGCAGATCGAATGAATTAAAAAAAAAAACTGTAGAGTCATTAGACACTTAATCTGCTTCCCCAATAGTATCGATGGACATGTATGTGACTGCTTTGATTTGAATGTTAAATTACGTCATATTGTTAAGCTCGTAAATGTCTTTGCTCCTTCCCGCAAGAATAACTCGGTCACTCAGCCAAGTACGTTTTTTTTGTAGTTGGTTTAAATATTGGGAAGTACTTTTTCAACCGATTCTTCTTTTGACATCACTAAATTGCAAAAGGGACGAGGCGATGAAATTCTTCCTGAAATCACATCAACCGAGACTATTCCGTCCTTCATTTCTGGCAGTTGATATGACAATATCTCAGCTAATCAATGATTTCGCAGCTGGGAACGAGTATTTGTGGTTAGTTATAACATATTTAGGCGTAACCACAAAATAAAGCATTTCAGACAAACAATTATTTCATCCTTTGATATTAATTAAGGAATGACAGGCATTGTTCCTCTGCAAGTAATATTCATGTTTCCCAAATAATCTGACATTTCTCATTTAAATTTTGCAGTGATTAATCAAGAACCTTGAGATAATTTTTCTGTGCCATTTTACATTCCTGGAAATAATAAATTTTAATTTCTGGGGTACTTTTTCCATCCGGAATACTTTGGAAATGTTGCAAACGGGAGTTTCATTGAATTGCATGTTAATGACAATTTCAAAGAGGAAAGAGCAATTCTTCCCATTGGTGGTCCTCCCGAAATTCTGGTTGTAATCGAAGATATACTGGAAGCAAGAGCTAGGGCTATATCATTTTGGAAGGAAACTGTTATCAGATTCAATCTAACTGTAAACGTTTTACCAGTTCCTCCTGGCCCATCTAAAAAGATTTTTCCAGTCCCGTTATTGACATTTTGTGTTATTGATGGTAAATGTGTGTTTTTCTCAAGCATTTGCCCGGGAATATTTGATTGCCCTTACTACAGAAGATCGCCCTTGTATTGGTTCACAGCCTATTTTTACATCCAGCGAAGCCGTGATAAATAGATTCGGTGATAGGATTCCCATTTCATAGAAAACTTTGTCCGAGATATTTAATCCCAAATCATAGCCTCTATGAGGATTTCTGCAAATCAATCTATGTCCCTATTTGAATTACCCTTACATGTTCGACTTTCAATAACTTTGTCAAAGGTGACGAAGAGCAGGCGGTCAATATATCGAATGATAAGTCAATGAATGAATTTAATTTAGATGTGACATGTTGCGCATGTTGTTAATCCGTGCATCTTTCTGTCGGTCGTTTTCCAGAAATTTCAGAGCTAAATAGGCATTGTGACACCATTGCCAATTTTCGGTTACTTAAAAGATGCCCAACCATGCGCATTTATGAACAATTTGCGCAGGGCGAAGCATCCTCCTTGATTGAGATTCCCTGTGTGCAATCTGCCCATGGGAGTTTCTATGAATATGCTAGATTGTTAGCCACCTCGCCTTCCAATCTGGTGCCGTAATAAACAACAATCCAATCTGGTGCCGCGGAACAATCAACAGATTCTCTTCTTGGATGCAGCTGCCTCGCGGCTCTACGGTTGCTAAGCTGCTTGCCATGTTCCACTGATTCTCTTCTGCACAAAGGATGTCCCTATTTTTCTGTAACTGTGTTGGGCACTTATCATGAGTGATGAAATCGGATTCAATGCATTCGCAAGATACATTTGGCATACTTTTCGTCTTAAATTCCTACAAATCCATATCGACAAACATCGGGTATTTCAGAGGGTGTTGCATATCGATTTCGTTTGAAGTGATTTTGTTATAGAGCCATATTTGCACCATACGGGCTTGTCATTTCTTTTGTCATTCTGAGGAGAGCGTGAAGAGAGCATTGTGATAAAATGCATCGACAATAGGATCCCATTCCAATGAAACACACACTAAGTTAATTTAATTATACAGTTGTTAACCCTGAAATTGAATCGTAAAATAATTAATATCGGGTGTGTTACTTATAAGTACCAACAGAGGGCGCTGCTGTGGCGCTGTCTGTTGGATTCCTCTATCAAAATTTAAAAATGCATGCTTTCACCTTTTACAGGTGTGACGTCGCCGTAGCAAACATATAAGTTCCCGCTTATATTCGAATGCTGTGTTGGAAGCCAATCGAGGAAGAGCTTGCCAAAGAGATCGCCGGTTTTAAACTAACGAACACTTATCTTTTTACTTTTATAGATAATGAATCGACAGTATGTTCGACAGTTTTATACCCCATCCTTGAAAACAAGAGGCAATTAACAGCGTCGGTAGTTCCACATGTTGTTAGCTGAATACATTGGTTCCCCCCCCCCACAGTCGAAGAAAAGGAAAGACAAATCTGTGATGTCTTTGAAGCATCCAGTGTTAAAAGAAAAAAAAATCCTCTCGTTTTCAGTTAGAGTTTTCCTCCAATTCTTATTGTCCGAGAAAAAGATAGATGTACTGGAATAAAATCGAAGGGGCGCGTTGAAGAATCACTGTCAGGTAAACTACCTTATGCCCCACGATCATAGATATTGGGAGAGTTCCCCCCAAAAAGAAAGCGTACGAAGAATTGTCTTTCTTGAGTAGCAGAAAACTAAAATTATATTTTTAAATAAACATCTTACTTCAATTTTTCCAATACAAACTTCTTTTAATTATATTTTAATATTATTACTATTAAAAAAATTTTGTCAGATGAAATGTTTATATTGGGATTTTTAACCTTAGTTCTTAGATGTTCAAGTGGCAAGTTCCGTATAAACTGTACCCAAAAATTGAAAAAAATTGCAATATCGGATCTTAGGATGGAATTAACATTTGTTTTCTATATCGGAAATTTGAATTCTGTTTTTTTTAATCAATAAATCCATTTATTATTTATATTGAAAAGAATGGAGACGAACAAAATTAAGCTTGTGTATTTTATATTGATTATAACAACTAAATATTAATTATTTTGTCAGTATTTTTATAGCTTATGGGATAGATAATAATGTGTGTGTGATTAGAGATAAACAGTGGTTAATATTTTTTAACTCAACCCTATCCTGCGTCAGAATTTTATTACAGCCTTCAATAAGAACAACGCAATACCCTTAGAACCCTAACAGATCATTTTAACAAAAGTGAAAACATTTTCAATTTTATTCCATATCCAATATGCGGAACTGCTTGTTTTGACCGAAATTCATGCAACAGTATACACGATGCAAATAAATTTAAAATTATTTTCAATTAATCCAGGTTCTCGGGGAGCGTTTAGCAATTTTAAAAGAGGTAAATATAATAAATTGCCATTTTCATAATAAATTAGAAAGATACACAAATGTATTAAGAGAGCGCGTATGCTGCTATTCCTAAAGACATAGTGGAACTAAGAAGAATAAAAACAGATATGTAAGTGAAAAAATGAGGAATCCGTCCTGATGACTTTCTCAAGGGTCACCATCAAGCAAGGATTCCAATAAAAAGTGGAATTTTTTTCTGTAAAGAGTTAGACTATTGTCTAAAAAATAGAAATTACTGTAATATTGAAATTTTAATTAAAGAAGGTTTAGATCTCTTCGACTAACCCAATAGTAGGAATTTTACAATAAATTAACAATTTTAAGAAGATAATTTTTCAATTCCTCGGGGTCCGCTATGCACTGGCTTCAGCGTTAAAATCTACACTTTCATCGAATCTGAATAGGACTTTCCCATGCTTCTAAAAATCAGAGGAAAATACAATTAACTTTATTATATTAAAAATCTTCTCCCTATATTTGCCTTTTATCCATGAGATTGTAAACATATAAAAACTTAAAATATTTTGAATTAAAAAAGCCCTAAATCGAATAATCTACGCACTCCTTAGCTAAAACTTTAGTCTTCGTATCGGGGGTGGGATTTGACGGCCTAAACTAATCTCTGATTGGACAAAGCACTCTTCCCCAGTATCCTTCCTGATTTGGCATTCGCTTCAATTTCTTCCAGTCTGTTTCATTTGCTCTTTAGCACTGCTTGGGTGCACATCTCTCTCTTAAGGTTATGTTCTAGACTTCATATTTTCTTACTTGTTCTTTTGCTAATATGGGTTTATTTTAAATTGTATTTAGTATTTTGTGATATATGTTTTTTCTTCAATCTTGAATTTTATTTGTGAGTTTTTTTTCTTATTGTCTTTTGTTTTTTCGTGTGCTAAAAATTGATGCTTCTCTTCTACTTTAAAATTCGGAATTTTTCGGGTCATAAAAGAGTTAATTTTTTAGACAATAGTCTAACTCTTTACAGAAAAAAATTCCGCTTTTTATTGGAATCCTTGCTTGATGGTGACGCCGGATTTCTCATTTTTTCACTTACATATCTGTTTTTTATTCTTCTTATATATATATATATATATATATATATATATATATATATATATATATATATATATATATATATATGTCT
>JAOUZG010020842.1:4990006-5005533 GCA_026289955.1 Argiope argentata
AATTTTAATCCTAATTAATTTTCAAAGCCCTATCTTAATTTAGCCCATAGTAATATCATTCTAAAATATTATCTTATTTCATGATCCATTTCACTCGCTCTAATTAATTCAAGAGAAGCTATGTAAAATTGCTGAAACAGCTAAACGCCTGTTACTTTCTCACACTCCTTGGGGGAGATGAAAATTGCTGACCTAAACAAAATACTTTTAGAAAGATCCCTGTATTTCCCTTACCTCTTATCAGTGAAACATAGAAATCCCCACAGAAATCAAAATTTATAAGCTCTATAAAAAATATTTATCCCTATCACAGCCTTGGTATTTAAGACCAGGGATAATGATTTCCCGTCCCTTTTTGTACACTTAGCCTTTCTGTCAGTTCTGTGTTGTGTCGTTCTGTCTTGTGCACGTCGCCTTCGCTTGTAAATAAAGCCTGCTCCCGTGATGGAATAAAAAGAACTTAAAAATTCAACCTGCATTCTCCATGATTTCGGCCACGACTCTGCTATTCATTCTCAACAAATTATTTAAATGTGTTTTTCATTATATATATATATATATATATATATATATAAATCTATATCCCTTATTTTGTATGCAATCGTATTGCTTCCTTCGTTTTTGCATACAATAACATTTCTAATGGTTGAAATTAGTAGGACCCTTACTTCAACCGGACAGAACTGATGAGAATTAAACGTCATACATATGATGAGAAGAATTGACATTTTTCTATATTTTTTAGGTTACTGTTTTGCTGGATTAGAAGCAATCATTCCAGAGCTCAGAATTCCAAAATTAACTGTGTAGAGAATATTACAACTTTAATAATTGGTATACTCATACAGAACACAAAATCGGCATCAAATATCAAACAAATAGACCCTTTCTTAAGCAAAATAAAAACATCCTTTTCCGAAAAATGTGGTTTTGAAAGAAAAATGTAGCTTTGATCTAGATAGAAGCATTAATTTCACATTTAGCAATATTTTCACATTTTGAAAAAGGAAAACAATTCTTCTTGCAAGAAATTCATCATCACTTGCAGTTTTCTATTCTTATTCTGCATGTTTCTGTTTTTAAAAGCTCTTGAGTAGGTCCCATTTTAAGCATAAGTGGGCGGTATGGTAAAGATAAATGACATTATACCTGAACTAAGAAAGGAATTAACTTTATCAGAGGATATTTGATAAATCTTTGCTGATTTATTCAAAACGTCAGTTCTTATACCATATGAACTCCATCACATATGTCCGAGTGTTATTAAGGTAATGCAATTCTGTATAGGTGTCGAGGGTGTTAATTTGGAACAAATTTTTAAACCCTTTAATTAATACAATACCAGGCTATTTTTTTAAAAAATTATTTAAAGGTAATAAATATGTTATAGACTTTAGCGAAGCAGAAATAGAATTTAAATAGCTTTAAATTAATAATGATGTTAGGTTTTCTTTTTTTAGGGGGGGAGGTTGGAGGTTTCCCCAAAGAGGTTTATATTAGAATTAAATTTTTTTCCTTAATTTAATGTTTAGATACAGAGCTCTATCGTTACTCTCAGAAAGCAGTTATAATCATTATCATAAATTGGAGTTGGAAAAAACTAAAGCGAAAAGATAATAATTAATATCAAAAGACACCAGCCAATATGTGTGCTTTTAGTATATATTGAGGAATAAATGAATAAAAACAGAAATGCAAAGTTCATAAAATATCAAACTTGAGTTTAGATTTTATATGCTGAGATGAACTTGAAAATCAAAACCTATTTTGTATTATTGAGCTTAAAGAGATTAGTGATGTATTTTGGGGAACCATTGTCTTTCATTGAATGGATGAAATATTTTTAATAAACTATGTTTTATTCTACTTTAAAGTATATTCCTCAGAAAGGTAAAGATCTATTTAAGTGATTTAAATATGGCAATTTTTTCTTATTTATGCAATTTGGAAAATACTTCTTTTAAAGTAAGCAATATCAAACAAATTTTCTTCTTATCGTAATAATTATAACGTCAAAGTAAACAAAAATCTATAGAATGATGACTGTGAGGAAAGAAAAAATAATTCTATTTACTGACCAATTATTATATATATATTTGTTAATTGATAAAGTTGTATCACTAAAAAATGAAGATGAAGTCACAACTTATGTTCTGTCATGGCCTCAAAATTTAATTCCCTGAGTATTAGATACCCTATTCTATTTAAGAAATAGTTTTCAAATTTCGCATGTGAAAATATCCTGTTTAGACATCCTTATTCTTTATCTTTTTCAATTTCTACTATTAGCTCCCATTATATCGTGTTCTATCATCTAGATTTATATATTATTTTGCTCTTCGTTTTCCCTCTAAATTTAATCTAACCCCTAATCTAAAATAAAACATCAAAAATTTACCTAGCGTTCTTAAAGAAAATTTATCAGTTTTACCGTGAGAAAAAAAAGCAAATATTACGAAGATAAGGACCCTTATTATCTCACTTAATCTTATCAATGCGAGAAACATGCCTTCTCTATAGCCCCTCTAGATGCACGCTAAGTTTTCCTGCCAAAGATGATTAAATCCCAGTAAACCTACCATGTGAGCGCAAATGACACCCTCTAATGGGTTAGTGATAATGAGACTGAGCGCAAGTGACACAATCCCGTCCCAATGTCCACAGTTTTTTTTTTTTTTTTCAATTGCGCACACGAGGTATGGCAAGAAACGAGCTCCTTCATTCTTTTTGTTAGACTCTAAATTTATTTTTATACTACAGGGAAATGTTTATTCAAAAAAAAAAAAATTATCACTCTTGAAATCGAAGACGAAGTTTTGCCTACTCATTTTCAAGTCTAATACAAATTCCTGCAATTTACTTAAACTCACTTCCTTTTTGATGCAATGATAATTGAATAATAATTATAATCTTTACTTATAATAAAGCACAATGAGTGTGTGTGTGTGTGTGTTTTGGGCTGTACAGGCTAGACCGTTCGACCTACAGCTACCAAATTTGGTACGTGTATACCTTGGGGGCCGCGAATGTGCACCTCAGAGACCTTTTTTGAAATTTCAATTAAAATTTGAATTAATTAAAAAATAAGTGAAATTTTAACGATTTTTCAATATAACTTACGAAAATGTTACAGTACAAAATTGATTTTTGCATCAGGATAAAGCTAAAAAAATTAGCTATTTAATGATACGAATGTTTTGACCTATAAATTAAAACTCTATTTTTAACGAATTTTTAAACATTTAATTCAATCGTATTTTTCAACTATTTATTTCGCATAAAATAAAGATAAAATTTTATCTTCAAAAAAAATCAGCTTTTAATAATATGTTGCCATCATATTTTCAGAAGTTCTGATTAAAAAGAAATAAGTTAATTACTACCTAATATAAAGCAGACAAATATAATTTCCATCGCGTAATTATATGAAATGAAAGAAATAGGAAATGTAATATTTTTTAAACTAAAAATGGAAGAGAAAAATTTTCTGTATCGTTTGCAATATCAAAATTATTAATTCAATTAAAGAATTAAAATAAATTTCAAAAGTACGACAGTTAAAACTGAAAAAGAATTTTTAGAAAAGCATCAAACAATCTTGAATCTTAGAAAGCAATCTTCTGAGAGCGAGATTAATTATTTAAAAGTAAGAAATCTTAAATGAACTTGAAGATGACGTGATTTCAAAGAAACGAGGAACAAAAAGCAATTGATAATAAGTAGAAGTAAAATATTTTTGCATTCATGTTTTTTTTTTTTAATTTAAAACAATAAGACATGTTTTGAATTGTTACTTTTACTTACGTGAAGAAGATATATTGTGCAAATCAAAGAATTCGAATTTGTGATTGTAATTTATCTCCGCATTTTACTGAATCATGAGAAATAAAAACGCATCTGCTTTCAACGAAGCATAAGTAATATTAAAGCTATACTGGTAAAAACAGCTCAGCTATTTGAAAACACATCTTCTTTCAAACAAGCATATGTAATTATTATTAATGCAAAATTTTTAAAGCAAATAAAAATATTTCTTACCCACATATTTTAGAGACACCAAAACTTTCTAACCAAAACAATATTATGTTTTCACATGATAAAAAATAAATCAACTATCATTCAAAATTAAACATAAAAAAATGTCAATTTCAGCACGTGTCTGCATAAAATGAAACATATTTTTGGAAAATAAATGCAATGAAGCGTTTTCTATGATATTCTATAACACATATATTACTAATTCAATTAAACAGTTTTATTTAAGGCAAATATGGCTTAACATTTACAAGGCATCCTCTGTAATCGGAGACCAACATCTAATTTCTTAATTTTTTTTGGAGAGACATACATCTTTTAACAAATGGTCTAAGTGAAATACATAATTAGTAGATTGAGGGGGAAAATGCTGATGAATTACGACTTTTAAATTTTTACATATATCATCTTCTCTGCGAATCATATTTAACAAAATATTCTAGAAACAATAAGTCCTTAAAATAAAAAACATGTCCCTCCAATCAACTAAATCAATGATCAAAGCTGATCGATCGATGAAAATTTCAATATAACTATTCGATAAAAACTGACGATTTTAGATCACTTTATCAAGATAAAGAAGCCAATCAGGTTTTTCTCTAGAATAATCGACCTAGATTATGAAGATGATGATTGTTCTAAATTTGCAATATTCAGAACTGAATAAATCAGCCAGATTTGATCACAGAAGATAGAAATGTTTATTTATTTATTTAGAATTTGAAATATTAAGAATATTTTACAGAATATGAATCTGTAAGACCAAAGTAATTTAAACCATAATTTTTTGAAATATATTTATAAACCTAAAAAAGTGTTATTATTGAGTGCATTTATATACATCTAAAAATAAAATTAAAAACTGAATGTTTCATTTAATCTGTGGAATGTTTGCTGAATAATTCCTTGAGATATTATAAATTATTAAAATATATATATATAATGTTTCAATTTCTGTAGTGAACATAAAACTTTAATATCGGACTACTCTGCTTTCAGTTCTTAGTTTTATTTAAAGACGTGCTTGGATTGAGTAAAGAGGTCTTTATATTAATTGAAGTTTCATCATTTCCACTTTGATTTAAAACTGACTTTTACGTGCACCAATAGAAAATCAGAGAGAGATGCGGACTTCAAAGATAGGACTGCTTAATGCCTACATAATAGTATAAGTGAATCATATAACTATCGAAATTTACTTTAAAATATTTTGCTGAAAATTCTTTTATGAGATCAAGTTGTATGAAAAAATTGATTGAACCCTTTAGTAGTATTAATACTGGTGAATCGACTGGTCGCCAAAGGCGGCTAGTCTACTATAAAATTAATTAGATTACTCTTAAACTAAGTTTGCTTGATGACTTAATTTAAAAATAATTATCCAGAAATGATTAAATTTAATTAAATATAAACAATAATATAAAAATAAATTAGAATATAACTAATTAAAAAAAACAGATAGTTGACAAAAAGCAATCTTTTTTGTATTTTTGTATAAAATTTATACCGTAAACTTTGTGCGCTGTTTTGGGAAGAAGGGAAAACTTTAACAACCGTCAATCTGGATTTTCAACAACTAAACATATTTTTTCAAAATTAAAATATCGTGTTCAATAGCTATTATAAATTTTTAGTTTTTTCCGATAAGTTAAATCGTAGCTTGCACAAAGAAGTAAGCTAGTACAATTTATTCACTATCTAAACTAAGAAAATCCTTTCTTGGTATTTTCATTTCACATTTCATTCATTTATTTATTTTCTTGGTCATCGCACAATCGATGAACTGGTTAAACCTACGAGAGAAATTTTCCATTTGTAATCACTATTGTCAGATGATGTGAAATGCTTTTTTCTCTCTCTCTATAATTAGTAAATTATTATAATTATTCCTGTCCACTGAAAAAAAGAAAGTTCCATTTCAAAGTCTCTTAGCTATTGGTTTCGACAAACGATATTATGCAGAGCAATATTGTCTGGCAAATATTTACAAATTTTCTACCAAAGAAGATAAAGTTAAGTCTAAACATTTAACAAAAATTTGCAAATAAACTATTGAAATAGGTTACATCTTGCTAATAAATAGTGACTTTATTCAAATATATCTATATTTTTAGAGCTGATTAAATTATTCCGGCAGTCAATTGTAATTATTTATGATTATGTGATGACTAAGAAAGAGAAATAAGTTAAGAAATTCTGACTCTGACATTTCTCTTTTACTTCAAGAGTTCATCTTTAAGAAGTGATTGATCCATGCATTTATATATTCTTTTATTACTCTTCTTGCAAGTCAAGACAATAGTCAATGCTACCTTATATAATTATAATTAATTAATCTATTTATTCGAACTGAAATAACTTGAGACCCAAGATTATGGTGTTGAAGCCTTCCCCCTTTAACACTAAGCATGTTGTTATATAGACAATACTAGTTATAAGATTCCAAATTCAAACATTGAAAATGATTTTGAAACCTTCTTACACTTCGTAACGGTTTGACCTTGAAATGACTAATAATCATTAAGTAAAAATTAATTTTATCAAAAAATAAATAACAGAATATCTGAGATAAATGAATTTATCGTGTATTAATAAACATCTATAGCCTCAAATAAGCTTTGTGTCAACACTACACAAAGTTAATTTCTATTTTCAAACCACAGCTGCATAAACAGTTCAAACCAGGCAACAGTCTTGATTGTAAAACATTAAAGAATTGTGAGATTTACTCACATCGAGTGAATTTCATTTTGGAATTGAAAATCTATTTTCATTTCTACTCGTTTACATTTTAAAATAATTTATTTTAATAAGACACATTTCACGTTTCATTGGAAACGTCGATGAATGGGCTGCATTGACTAATAAATGCTTGAAACCAAACTGAGATAAAGTCCTGTTGAAATGAAGCTATTTTGCAATTTATACAGGTACTTAAAATTCGATTTAATTGCTACCCATTTTCTTAAATGATTGGCCCCCATTTTGGAAGATCAGGAAGGCATTGAAATACGAGCGATGTAATCTTAGATATTGAGAATAGTTTCCACTAGGATTGTCTCATCACATGTTTCCACTCACCCTCCAACACGCGTGCGAATTCCCATAAGCTGCCTTCTTACTTGATTCACGGGAGATGGGTGTCTGCCTTGGCCGGCGTATTCCAGGTAAACGAATTTGTTCGTTACAGCTGCCAACCGGATGGACAAGAAAAGAAAGGGGGGCCGTTTTTACGAAAGTCAGGATAATAAATTTGACCTTACTTCCTTTTGCTTTTGAAATGAACTGATGTCCTCTCTTAATTTCACAGATCATGTGAGTCCTGCAAACTATAGAGTGTACATAAACGCAAGTTGCATTTTAATGGCTCTTTTTCAAGAAAAAATTCTCCTCCTATACTTTTTCGATTATTTATTAAACTAAACATCTCGAAAATATGTGATTAAGTATCGAAAATAAATAATTTGTAAGGAAGTCTCCATTTAAGTCAGCTTTACTGAACAAAGAAATTTTAAATACACAATTTTTCAGAATATTTTTTCAAATTGTTTTGAATACACGATAGATAAAGCTAATTCATGAAATGAATTCAATACTTTGAAATTAAATAATAAATTAACCTGTTTTTATTTACAACAGAAATGTTCATTTAAAATAATTTTAATAATTTATGTTAGAGAAACATTATTCTTTTCATTCAACGACTTAAAAAAATAGGTAAATTCAGTTTTTAGAAGAATAAAATAAATGTAAAGCATAATTCTTTTTTATTTTCGTTGGTCAGATCACTTTATGATACAAAGAGTAATCGCGTCTACTGTTAGTGATGAAAATGAAGCTTCTCAATAAATCGAATTAGTCTTATTTTTGTATAAATAATGCTTGCAGACCGACGAAAGAGACTGTTTTACTCCAAAGCCGACCTCGGATTAGAAATACTCCGAGGAATTAATTGTAATGTGTTTAGATGGGAAATTCTTTCATATTGACTAAATAAGCCTTGAATATTTCGGAAGCAAATAATTCTATTATAAACAGTCCGACATTGAAGTATCCATCTATCTATCTATCTATCTATCTATCTATCTATCTATCTATCTATCTATCTATCTATCTATCTATCTATATATATATATATATATATATATATATATATATATATAATAATTTATAAGAACTGAACTGAACTAAGAACTGAAACTAAGAACAGAAAGCAGAGTAGTCCGACATTGAAGTTTCATGTTCACTACAGAAATTGAAACATTATATATATATATATATTAATAATTTATAATATCTCAAGGAATTATTCAGCAAACATTCCACAGATTAAATGAAACATTCAGTTTTTAATTTTATTTTTAGATGTATATAAATGCACTCAATAATAACATTTTTTTTAGGTTTATAAATATATTTCAAAAAATTATGGTTTAAATTCCTTTGGTCTTATAGATTCATATTCTTAATATTTCAACTTCTAAATAAATAAATAAGCATTTCTATCTTCTTCAAATCTGGCTGATTTACTCAGTTCTGAATATTGCAAATTTAGAACAATCATCATGTTCATAATCTAAGCCGATTATTCTAGAGAAAAATCTGATTGGCTTCTTTGAGATCTTTATAAAGTGATCTAAAATCGCCAGTTTTTATCGAATAGTTATATTGAAATTTTCATCGATCGATTAGCTTTGATCATTGATTTAGTTGATTGGAGTGCCACTTTTTTATTTTATGGACTTGTCTCTAGAATATTTTGTTAAATATGATTCGCAGAGAAGATGATATATGTAAAAATTTAAAAGTCGTAATTCATCAGCATTTTTTCCCCTCAATCTACTAATTATGTATTTCACTTTGACCATTTGTTAAAAATTGTATGTCTCTCCAAAAAAAATTAAGAAATTAGATGTTGGGCTCCGATTACAGAAGATACCTTGTAAATGTTAAGCCATATTTGCCTTAAAAAAACTGTTTAATTGAATTAGTAATATATGTATTATAAAATATCATAGAAAACGCCACATTGCATTTATTTTTCAAAAATATGTTTCATTTTATGCAGACACGTGCTGAAAATGACATTTTTATATGTTTAATTTTGAATTATAGTTGATTTATTTTTTATCATGTGAGAACATAATATTGTTTTGGTTAGAAAGTTTTGGTGTCTCCAAAATATGTGGGTAAGAAATATTTTTATTTGCTTTAAAAAATGTTCATTAATAATTATTACATATGCTTGTTTGAAAGAAGATGTGTTTTCAAATAGCTGAGCTGTTTTTACCAGTATAGCTTTAATATTACTTATGCTTCGTTGAAAGCAGATGCGTTTTTATTTCTCATGATTCAGTAAAATGCGGAGATAAATTACAATCACAAATTCGAATTCTTTGATTTGCACAATATATCTTCTTCACGTAAGTAAAAGTAACAATTCAAAACATGTCTTATTGTTTTAAATTTAAAAAAAAAACATGAATGCAAAAATATTTTACTTCTACTTATTATCAATTGCTTTTTGTTCGTCGTTTCTTTGAAATGACGTCATCTTCAAGTTCATTTAAGATTTCTTACTTTTAAATAATTAATCTCGCTCTCAGAAGGTTGCTTTCTAAGATTCAAGATTGTTTGATGCTTCTCTAAAAATTCTTTTTCAGTTTTAACTGACGCACTTTTGTAATATATTTTTATTTTATTTTTTTATTTATTTTAATTCTTTAATTGAATTAATAATTTTGATATTGCAAAAGATCCAGAAATTTTTTCTCTTCAATTTATTGTTTAAAAAATATTACATTTCCTATTTCCTTCATTTCATATAATCACGTGATGGAAATTATATTTGTCTGTTTTTTTATTAGTAATTAACTTATTTTTTTAATAAGAACTTCTGAAAATGTGATGGCAACATTTTATTAAAACCTGATTTTTTTTAGATCCTCGTGAAGATAAAATTTTATTTTTATTTTATGTGAAATAAATTGCTGTAAAATACAAATAAATTAAATGTTTAGAATTAAATGTTTAAATGTGTCGTTAACAATGGAGATTTAATTTTTAGGTCAAAACATTAGTATCATTGAAAAGCTAAATTTTTTAGCTTTATCCTGATGCAAAAATTAATTTTGTGCTGTAATATTTTCGGAAGTTATAGCGAAAAAACGTCGAAATTTCTCTTATTTTTTAATTAATTCAAATTTTAATTCAAATTCAAAAAAGGGCTCCGAGGTGCACATTCCCGGCCACCAAGGTATACATGTACCAAATTTGGTAGCTGTAGGTCGAACGGTCTGGCCTGTAGAGCGCCAACAGACACACACACACAAATTTTGCTTTATTATAAGTAAAGATAAAGAGAAAAAGATTAAAACATTATTTTTCTTGTGTTAAAGTTAAAAAACATGAAGATCACGTGATCAAAGACTTAAAAAGTATTTACAGCAAATTAATAAATTCTTCTGTGGGAAAAAGCTTTTTTTAAATATAAATTTGCTTTTAGGAGAGACATTCTAGTAACCCTAAAGTTAATAATTTTTATTAATGGTGTGTCGCATTTTGTATTACTTATTAGGTTTTGGTATCATTTCCGTAAATTCTTTCGAGGAAAAAGTTAATAAAAGAAATTCCAATTCTCTTTAACCCGGAATATTTCTTTAATTTTTAAATTTTTTAAAACAATTTATTGATTTTCGGTATTACTAATGATGAATATTATAACTATGCTGAGATAGAATTGTGGATAATTCTGTACGTTCATTATTGGTGAAAACTGAAGAACATACCCAGAAAATGGTAAATTATCACAAGTTGGGAATTGTTTCCCATTGCTCCACATAAACTAATTTGAAATGATTATTTACAAAGATCAAAATTTGCAAAACAGAAATTTCTCTCTTTCATCACTTTGAACACTGATTAGCAAGTGAGCGATGTTATTTTTAAAAGAACGCATATTGCACGCCCTCCTTGTATTCTGAAAAGATGAAAATGCACGCGACAATTCTATATTTTAGCCGAAGGTAAAACTAGCGACATGTTAAGTAATTATTTACTGCAATGTCATAACAATTATAATAACTTTAACGTTTTAATTCATTTTATTTCTTTTGATAAAGACGTTTCATTTATTTCGAAGATTTTTTTTAAATAATTTAATTCGTTTTCTTTAGCCATATTACTTTCTGAGTAAAGGATTGAGAACATTTTTGCCTTTAGAGGCAAAATAAATAAAATGAAATTAAGAAATTGTGCTACAAGATTACTTAGCTCTGAAAATAGACTGAGAAAGAAACGAGTCACATGCAATCGAAGCGGAAGCAACGGCAAAGATGCCAATAAAGGGAATGATAGAAGAATGCTGGCATAAATTCTGGATGTAGAAGTGCATCGTGAGAAAACGATCATTCATCCGCATTAACTGCCAGGACAATCTGAACAGAGCTCACTAAACGAGTCAATAAATGTCTCTTGAAAAACACAGCAGTCCTACGATTCTCTAAAATATTAACAAAATGAAATGAAACTCACTTGGCTCATGCGGATTATTTTGAGAAATACCATTTATTTTGTTTATAGTTTTACTTTTCGAAATATTACCTCGCACCATTTTCAAATCTTAAGGAATTTGGATTGTAAAACTACACGAGAGGATATTTAAGAAAAGGAATGTAAACCTCTGTCAACTGAATGAATGTTCTCATTCATTCATTTCCTGGATACCAGGATAAGCCCCGGCTGATTCTGGGGCTTGGGTGATCTTACCTCTGGCGTGGACGCTGAAATCGATGGCGCCGCCCTCGGGCTTGCTCCGTGGCCCCACCACGTCCTGGATGTCCCCGATGGTCGGGCGCCGGACCACGTCCCGACCCACGTTCAGAAGCCTCTCGATGCTGTACAGGGAGAACCTGTTGGACTGTCGGTCCAGGGTGGGCCTCGAATCCTCCATTCTGGGCTGAATCAGGGAGGGTTCGCAGTTCCGTCGGATGACATTCGCCAGAATTCGGTTCGAGTTCAACTGTGCACGCAGGTGGGAAGTCGCTTCGTTCGCGGGCCCCCGCGTGCAGTGCCTATTGCTCACTCGAAAGCTCCACGATAGGAAATTTTTGAGCCAGCAAGAAATTCCAAGCCGATGCAAAAATTATTGCTATGCTTTTATTTTTTAAAAATATTTTTTGAGGATGCTTTTTATTGTTATAGAGGGGTTTTTCAATAAATTCTTCCTTCCTTCCTCTATTTTATTATTATTATTATTATTATTATTATTTTCAAAGGATCTTGGAAAAAAGTCCTCTTGTTTTTTTCAGTGTGTTTCGTTACACGTAATTTGCAATAAAGAAGCAGTCATATCACTCACATCACTGTGGAATATATTCGACAGTTAAATGTCATTCCTCAGGTGCGCTTTCTTGCGTTGACATTGGGAAACGCTCAGTGTTTCGAATTCTTCCTCGAGGAATAAGCCCCCATTTCCTTAGAATGTACTTTTTCGATGCAGAATGGCTGCAGTTTGAATCAGTACAAGTTCTTCGTCACCAGATAGTAAAAAAACAAAGAGGGGTTCTCCGATTGCAGTCCTTCCGGTGAATACTTTAATGACTGCATGAAACAGGCGTCTGATGTTTTCCAGGTATTTGACAGTGTTGCCGGACGGGCCGCTTTCTTCCCTCGTGTCTCAAACGCCGTCTTGCAATGGAGTCTTTCGGAGGGGAATGGGCCTGCGACCCTTCGCACTGCCTTTGAACAGCCAGCCGAAAATATCAGAGATGCAATACGAATGCCACTGTTGATGGTCTGAAAGACGTTTTACAACTGATTCAGTCGTTGATCGGCGAAGTGTGCCGAGGGGGGGGGGGATCGGATTCGCACGCGTGGACGGACAGCTGGGAAACACCCCCTCCTAAAGAGCAGGACAAGGAAACTATTCGGTTAACGCAATTATCCCCCGAAACGAAACCTTGAGTACCGATAATGAAATGTTTGTCCAGAAACGCTTAAGTCGTTGCCGGTCTCTGATTGGTGGATGGAAGGTGCGCTTCGGTTGCCGCCTAATTCTGCAACTCGCTCGCTGATACGTGAACCGCCTCCTGCTGCTTACACTTGCCGCTCGTAACGGGGGAGGAGCATATCTGGCGATACTATGCTTTTCTTGGCGTCCATTGGCGAATATTCTCTCTCTTCTTAAACGGCCGAGATCATTCCAGAGCATTGAAATTGGCGACTTTGGTTCTTATAGTCTGAGAAAACGATGAAAAAAAAATACCATTCCTTTTTGATTGTCAAAGTTTTAATTTACTTCGAGTGCTTTTCGCGCAGAAATTAATTACGATTGTTTTAAAGTAAAGAGAGAAAAAGATTGGGTTGTTGTATTATGTCAATTTTTCTGCTTTATTTTTTCGTTAAACATTTCCTTTTTTCTTTCGAACTAGATGAGTTCGGCAGAGAGTAATTCGATTTCAAACTGTTTAAACGCTCCAAAATTAGGGTTATGTGTTTACCGAGATTCGTTATTAAATTTAATGACGGGAAGGGAGAAAAAAAATCCATTAAGTTTAAAATTAATTTAATGAAAGTACTTTTAACACAATGATTAATTGCTTAATTATTTTAATTTGTTTTGAGTTGTTATTGCATTAATCCCATTTGTTTGATTACTGAGATTTTTTTTCTCTCGTGTCTGTTTCGTTCTTATTTTGAATTAAAGTTTATCTTCATGCTGATTATGACCTCTGGAGTTTCAGAATATTTAAGTACACCCATTTTGCTCTGGTAGATTATGAGTAATTAATTTTGGCCGGCAGGAATACTGACTCGGCCGACATTTAAATTATAAGATGAGATTGCAACGTATGCAAATGAGAAGAATTAAGTGCTGATTTGATTTTATAACCATTTTTCTCTTAAAGATATTATTAATTTTAATTGTGAGAATAACTGCATATCTATGTTTATACGATAACAGTGTTAAAAACAAAAGTATTAACTAAAAATCATTTGTTTATTCTATTGCCTAGTTCAGAATCTTGCATGGAGGGAATGAGATAAATCACGATTTTTTTTTTATTTGAAATATTATATATATGAAACAGCATTACCGAATAAATAAAGAAGATCAACATCAATGCATTTGGCATTGTCTTCTTTTCCAAACTAAAACTCTGAAATTGTCACAAGCCTCGGGTTGGAATGCTTTGGATGTATTTTTCCTTCTGTCAATGTCAAGTGCTTCATTAACATCGGGTGTTGATTCTCGAAAATAAATGGATTAATGAGAGGTCACTTCACTGTTCCTGCAGTCAAAAGAAAACGATGAACAACGAGAGGACAGATTGATAAAAATCCGGAACTTAGGCCTATATTATACTATAAAAATGCTCATACATAAGTGTTATAAGAATTTATCAGTGCTTATTTTAAGCTTTACATTTTCCTGAAAACCAAGCCTTCACTTTTCCGTTTAAATCTTTGCTTATTTTTGAATTCGAGTTCTCCGCTCTTTCGTTGCGGGATTGATCGCATTTCCTAGTTCAAAGAAGATCCAGTCTGATGTTCAGCCAAAATGAGGGGGAAATGATATTCAGTCGAACGGTTTCACGACTCTTCATTCGTCCACTGTTCAGCGGAAAGGACGTCCGCTGCTGAACGGAATGTGGCAGTTAAGCAAAAGCGATTATTTGGATTTCAAACTATATTGCAAACCTTATAAATTATTTCAATCCAAAACGCTTAGCAAACTTTAATAACCTTAAAAAAAATTTAAATGACAAAATTTGATTTGTTTCAATAATTATACGAATCCCATGCGTATGTGCGCTATATATATGCGCAATATTATTGATGCCATTAAAACGAATACTTTAAGAGATTTTAATTCCCAATTAAGTTATTTATGATTTTTAATTTGCCTTTAAAAAAGATTTTGGATTAAACAGTTACGTGGGTAAATCACTTCACACTGATATGGGACCTCCTACCTCGTGTGTGTGTGTGTGTGTGTGTGTGTGTGTTTGTGTGTGTGTGTGTGTGTGTGTGTGTGTGTGTGTGTGTGTGTGTGTAGTTAAAGATAATAAATATAGATTTTCTTTTCAATTCAAATAATGAATTTGACCGAAAATTCGAATTTTTCCCATAATTCATTGGCGATTGGAGAAAAAAAGGTTTTCTGTTAAGCTTTCTTTCAGGCATTCAATAACTTTTGTAAGCAATGCCTCGCTTCTAATTCACACATAAGTTACTTTTATTTTGATTTTGTAACATGAATCAATGTAACCGTTTTCTCTTGGAACTAAAAATTATCTATCTCTTTTGACACTTAAAGAATTACAATAGAATCATAACTGAAGAGTCATTAAAACATCGTTTAGCGTTTTGAAAACTAAACTAGAAAAACCTTTTGCTTTATCCTATTTTCTTTGGGATAAGTAGAAATTCTCTCTCTCTCTGTATATATATATATATATATATATATATATATATATATATATATATAT
>JAOUZG010020842.1:5009807-5020453 GCA_026289955.1 Argiope argentata
TGCGTGTGTGTGTGTGCGTGTGTGTGTGCGTGCGTGTGTGTGTGTGCATGTGTGTGTGTGTGTGTGTGTGTGTGCGTGCGTGTGTGTGTGCATGTGTGTGTGTGTGTGTGTTAGCTTATCTGCGATATAATGTGACATTAAAGTATTTTTCGCGTGATTTTTTGAAACATATCACTAAAAATAATAAATAGGGCGCAACTTTTTTACAGAGGTCACTTCAGATTAGATTTACCAATAGTTGAAATAAAAGTCCCCTTTTGAAATAAAAATTTAAAACATATTACATATATAAAAATAACTATTAGTCAAAAACAAAATTTTACTCTCATAAATAAAACAATTTATTTTTTGAAAATCATTTGGTTAAAACATGAAGTAGAAAACTGGCCACTTTCTCCCGCCAATGGCGCATTTTTAAACGTTTGAAGAGGAAGCGAAGAACGTCATGATGAGAATTTTGCTGATCTCATTTTATATTTTTGTCGTCTTTGAAGTCAGGACAAAATAAAGCGTCGGCTATTATTTCTGGGTGGAAGAAACTTTTTCCAAAATGAAAAAGGAAATTTCCTCTGTTTGAAAATAATCCATCTTTTCTCGTTAAGGTAAAAGATAAACCAAAGAACTCGGTAACTTTACGGTCCTTTTACTTAAGAATATTGCAGGTTATTTTTTGAAATCAAGGTTCCAAATCGCAGCAAACTCCAATACCACTATTTCTCTAGTTACAGTTCGTATTGAAAGAGGATAAAGTAGTTTAGTATTCTCTACGTTCAGTAGTAAGTCGATAAATTTATAAACTATCCAATGGTAATAGATTTTTTAAAATTAGTTTGAAAATGTAATTATCTTTTTGATTAAAACTGTTTTTGTTGGTAAAATATAATAATTCAACTACTGAATAGGTCTACAAAATATTTTATCACATACATTTACACTTATTTAGATGTAGTTAAATCGATAACGTAAATGTGAACAGCATAAACCGAACTCAGCCATAAAAATTGCACAAACTTTTAAACAATTTTTATTCGCCTTATTTATAAAGAGACTATCAGCTTCCTTCCGAATTCTTTTTTTATCAGTGCTACTCGTCAGTATGCGAATTTCAAAACTTCAAACAGAAAATACAGTCGGATAAATAGCTGCCTTAAGATTAGTGTTTTTCATTAGTTTTTTTTTAAAAAAGTCATTATTTCTGTTATTATATGAATAACTAATTTAAAGCGGCATCCTGGCATAGGAGTATTGCGTCTTCCCCGTGATCTGGAAGTCCCTTTTCGGGCATGGTTATTTTCTATCTGTAAGATGTGTGAACCCTGTAAGAAGGGGTTGTGCAAACGAATGTGATGAGTGAGTAGCAAAAGTCGTGCTCTTGGTCCTAGTTGGCGCTATTATAAAACAAGAGACGCTGATTAAGCTTAATTCCTAACTTCCTCCGCAAATTTGTCCATGGCAAATGCCATAAGAAACAACAACAACAACATAACTAATTTAAAGCTCTGATAATTTAATAGATGACCTCAGAATTCAAGTGGAAACTGTTTTAGTAAAGTATTAGTCTAGAATATTGCTTTTCAATGTGACTTAATTAATTTCGAATTAATGGAGTTCAAAGTTTAGAAAATGTTCTGTTTGTATTTGAATATATCTGTATAATATTTTTTTTAACTCTCTGCACTTTGAAATCGTATTAAAAAAGCGGATTAAAAAACGCGAATTAATAACCATTAAAAAATCAAGAAATAAACTTTTACTTAAAGTAAAAGTTGGAATGAATTTTCACTGGGCAGCATTAGGCAATCTTTAGACAAGAGTGAGAATCTAGAAAATCTGCTTGGCATCTCGGAGGCGCGAGGTCAGCGTCAAGCTGTGACTTTGACAATTAGGCTACAGAAATGTCCTAAATTCTGGCGCTGCATTTCAAAAACGGTTGATTGAAAAGCTGGACTTGAGTTATGAATAAAACTAATAATGGTAAACACAGTGAGCAGATGATTGAATTCGGCAATGATTTCGATGTTGTATTGAATACAAATAGCAAACTAATATTAAGATTCATGTTACTGTTGTGTATTTTAAAAACTACTGAAGCCCCCTCCCCTCTTTTTACACTTAAAAATGCATGCTTATTTCTTCGTGTTATGGTAAAAACGGTTCAGAATTTGTGCCACATCTTCCTCTATCTTTCTTTCTTGCTTGCGTGTTCACCAAACCGAGTGAATGTTTGGCTACAGTTTTTAGAACCAATCGACTTGGAAATGTTGCCGCATCTACGTGTCTTAATTCTCTCTTTTTCACTGAAAATGAATTTTTTTTTTTTTTTTTTTTTTTTTTTTTTTTTTTTTTTTTTTTTTTTGCGACTGTATCGATGTGAACCTGAACTCATAATTCCACAATGTAAAGAGCTAGATGAAGTGAACTGTGCCTGCGGCATTTACGTCGATAGATACGTAACAAAAGGCGAAAGAAATCCACCCGCACGCCTGTGAGCGCAATGCAGACTGAACACTTGGGAAACAAAGTGGGCCAGGTGCCGGAGGCCTCCAAGCACAGTTCAAACTCAGCATTTTGAACGGGAAGCGCATATTTGAATATTTTAAACCGAACAAAGAAAAACCCGTCTCATACTATGAAAACATGCACGAGAGTTGCAACGGTGTGCATTTTTCGTGATTCGGAAATAAAGATCGTTGCCAAGATTTTACTTGAGCTTCATCACTAAGTATTATTTGAGCTAAAAAACATTTATTTACATTTTAGCATAGACTCAATGCACTTGCTTTTTTTCTCTCTTTTACGATATAGAATATGTGTGTGTATATCTATATCTATACCTATATATATATAGAAAAAAAGAAGAAAATTTTGGAATCAATTTATTTTTTCAAAGAAGAGCCTGCCTTGTACGCGTGGAAAACTGAGAAAACACGCACGTTTACTACAGGATGCAAGTGAAAATTATATGAAAATTCTTCCCTTAGTGCTTTTATTGAGAGATTTTTCCTTTGGCACCTGTCACTTTAGGAAAAGAAATGTCTAAGGCGTTAGAGCGTTTTATCCCTTTCTTTTGGAGGGTGACAAATTTTTCTTTATTTAGAAATAACTAAATGAAAAAGTATGATTCGTAAATAAAATAATAGAAAATTTTGGAGCACAGTAATATGTGGTAATTTAGGAATAAAAAAAATTGGAAGTTAACTAGGATTTAAGTTAAATTAAGAATTATTCTTTATAGGCATATATACATGTGCATATGTATAAACCAGGTGGTTATCAAGGTAATAGAAACACCTTAGATTGATTAAGAATCCTTCATTAGTGTGGGATAAGATCGCCTTTGGCATGAAATACAGTTTGTGTTTGCCTAAAAATTGATTCAAAAAAGTGTGAAATATTGTACCATTCTTCTCGGAGATATTGTAAATGTTCTGAGAGGGATGCTGTTGGAGGGTATCGATTCTGTATTGAACGCTTTAAAATAGACCGTAACGGTTCAATTATATTGAGGTTGGATGGCCGAACAGGTCAAGGCAGGTGTTTGACTTTCATCGCGCTCATCAAACAGTGATTAGACAAGTCTCGCTGCATGGCTAGAAGCATTATCGCCTGGGATAATTCCATCTTTCGTAAGAAACAAAGTTTGCATCATAGAATGTACTTTGCCAGCTAAAATGCTCCTATATTTCTCCCCAATGCTCCTTCCTTCCAGCGTGACGATTGGTACGGTATTAAAACACGACATGGCTACCCATATCGTGATAGATCCCACCCCATGCTTGACAGTTGGAAGGAGACAATCACGATCATACTCTTGAGCAGGTGTCCTCCAAACGTGCGCCCGTCCTTTTGGAGGGATTCGTCAGACTATATTACTCTCTCCCACTTATCAGTCGGTCAGGTTTTGTGAGTGTGACATCACCGTAGAGGACATTTACCACAGTCATAAGTGACTTGGGATTTACTACACTCCCATAAATTTTCTGTCCGTGAGAATGCCCTTCTAATTGCAATCCCTAACAATGAGATACAGATAAATATTGAGCTCTGTGGTCACTCTTGTTGCGGTTTCTCACTTTTTAGACGTTGCAATCCGCTTCAATAGCCGTCGATCTCTTTCATTGAGCTTCTCTCCCCTCCCCCCTCGATTTTGCTTTGCAGGGTTTATCTATACACACATGCCGCGCTATGTGCGCGCTATCAGAAATTAGATTATCTCTAGAAACGGTCAACTGTTGGGAGGTTTCGGTCACACTTGTTTCAGCCTGACGGACTCTTACAGTTTGGCTTCTTTAAAAATCTGAAAGGTCCAAAATTTTACGCTTTTGAAAAAACAACAACATAGTAATTACAGAACAATAAAGCTAACTCATACTACCAGAATAATACATTTTTATTTATATAAAAAATGGTGGCTATTATTGTATTTTAATGCTTATGAAGCGCATTCAAAAATGTCACTTTTATTCGCAGGTATTTTCATTGTTTCGATAACCACCTTTATATGTATAACACCCTTTTAATGCAAAATGATATCAATATTTGAAATACTATAAATAATCTCTTTCGAATATAGATAGAATTGTCAATATAAAACAGACGAGAAGCAAAAACAATTGCAGATTTCAGTGATAATTAACTGGAAGCACAAGCTATAATTCTTTCCAAACTCCGAAAAATTTAATTTATTCTTAGAACAAATAAACCTCACGGAAGTGAAATAAAAAATAAAAGACTTTAATGCAATAGTTGAATTTTATTTTATTTTTTTCTTACTCTCCTAAAATTATTCAAATTCTAACGGGATTCAATAACAACTGATATGTTTTGTTACATCGTTCATTAATTTATTTCAGTCATAATGACATTTTTTGAATTAATAAAGTTTTCTTAATTAAAGAATTTCTTTCTCCCTCTTTCATCTTCTTTTAAATGAACCGACATTAAGAAAGAAAATGAAAGATAAAAATGACATTTTCACTTATAAGCATTAGCATTAAATAGTGTCACCTTTAGAAATTATTTATTGACCACAATCTATTAACCTAATTTTAAAAGATACCCCCTTCTCCAAATGAATCCGAACGTTTTCTTCGCCTAATTTTCCCCAACTGTCATTAATAATCTCATAGTCTATCGCCCATTATTTTTCTCCGCTCCATTTCCAAAATGAATGAATAAACACAAAAAACAAAAAGTGTTAATAAACTTGGCTCGATTTTTGATTAAATCAAAAACTCATCTAGCGAATGCCGGCTGAATCCAGTATTTCCAAAACAAAGGCCCTTCAATTTCTCTGCGTGTGTCGTTTTTGAAAAATAAAATTACCTGAACAAAAAAAAAAGTAATTCGCACAAAAACAACCCCCAGCTCTCTGGAAACTTAATTACCCCGCATAAAGAACCGCAAACCCAGTGGAAAATAATTAGCTCTCGAAGGGGAGCGATGCAAATGAAGTGCAAATTACTAACGAAGCAACAAAACGAAGGGAGAAGGAAGCAAAATCGGATTCAATTTATCCGGGAGAAAAATCCGGAAGTTTATTAATGTTTTCGATCGCTGCCTGCCGACTGAGGTAACAACTGCTATTATTTTCGGAGAAGGAGGAGGGGGAGTGGGGTGTGGAGGGTGTGGGGGGGGTCGAGATTTATCGGTTGACGACAACTCGTGCGGCAGACAGCGGCAAGAAGGAAAACGGGGGCAATTAGCGTAACTTGCGTCTGACATGTCACTTGCAGAAGGGGCGCGTTTTTTGCGGAGCGGGGGGCGGAGAGAAATTGTGCAAACCTCCAGGGCTGATCTCTCGCGAAACAAACGGGGCGTTCGGGACTAATTTTTCATCGGGTCTCTTCTCCTGGTCCCTTTTAGAATTCGGGATGCAAAAGTTATCAGGAATTCGAATGCATTATTGAATCAAAAGAGGTTTGGAAACGAGTTCCAATAAGAAGTTTCCTTTATACAATTTTCTAATTTCATTTTTAGTACCAGCCACCTTATGTGACCAGCTGGTTCGACGAGAATACTAGTCGGATGTAGTTTGAATTAAATAGCTATCTCGAGGTGACTTTGATTTTCTCTCCAATCCATTTGTGATCCTCCGACCGAGATGGCCTGATGTGATGATGTTTTGCCTTTCTAGTCTTGCCCCTGTGACAGCCCACTGGACGATCATTCCTAATGGGGCTTGTTAAAGAGATCCATCTACGTCTATGACGGCTCGAAATTCTCAAACATTTAGAATCCGCCACTTGACACTGGAGTAGCTGCGTCGGAATGATGAAAAACAAAAATCTCCAAAGATTGGGTCCGACAAATGAAAGGTTTAAATCCAACACCATTTATTAAGAAGGGGGGAAAACGAAACACACGATGAAATATTTACACCTATGATGTTAACACATATGATGTTGCACCTATGATGATGAACAACACGTTAACACATAGACCATCGTTCCACGACCTGAGACTCCCATAATGACACGCATTCATACCATTTTTAAAGTCATACCTACATATTAGCTGCGGTAGTCGCGTCGACTCAATGTCAGATTCGATACCGATTAAATCGATGCGATGTCGAGGGAAGTGGTTCGCCTAAACTCGTGACGTACAACAGCGGGCTCGAAGGGCTTTGCGTCATTTTAGAATAAAGTGCGAGAGACGAAAGAATTTGGAATTTAAAATGATGAAATAACCTTAATGCCGAAATTTCCCAATAGAGTTGAATTCGGTGCTTTTAAAAATGCAAAAGTATTGGGTCTTCACTATCTAATTTCATATGGCAATTAATAACAAATGAAAGCCTTTTTCGCTAGCTCTCAACTAGTTTTCGATAGAAAAAAAAATTGAATAGTTGAATATTTTATGAAACAACGACAAAGCTTTGAATTTCCGAGAAGTAATGAAATGTAGGAGCTTCTGAAAAAAAAATTTTTCAAAAATGTATCACGAATCAGAAAGACATTTAAATAAAAAACTAAATCTGCAATATTTTTTTTTAAATTTAAAATAGCGTAAAAATTTTTCTGTGTAGTTATTTAATTTTACGAAATTATCAGGGGAAAACACGATATAATCTCGATAAATTTTTAAGCAATTCAGATTGAAAATGAAGGAAAACAGTAACAAACGCAGGCAAGCACGCATAAACGTACACAAGAGATGATCTTATGATAATTTCTATGTTTTTTTCTTCTTCTTAATTACAAGTTTAGAATTAACAGTGGAAGCAGATTTGTTGTCTTTCCTGCAGCACCCTTGGCAGCCTGGATAAAGCACTCATGAGCGTGTGTCAATGCAAAAATTGCAGGCGTTGAAATAAATGTCGATCCTCTCAACCGTACTTAGCATTCGTATTTCCATACCTCCCAGATAATAGATGAGAATAAATAATGTAAATGGAAGCTACTTGCTACTTCAAACGTGGCACTCATTCGTACGGATCATAAGGGTCCGATGAATCATGCGCAGCTCTTTGGTAATGAAGAGTCAAGTTTTGCTAAAAACATGTCATCTGTTGGCGAGAGCATTTGGCTGGGAAACGCATCGGCATTTTAACCAAATTTTGATGTCTAAGCAAAAGGTAAAAGCTTAGTATGTATGTTTGTACAGGCTCTGTACAAACCAGACCATCTGACTTATGCCTATTAAATTTCACAAATATATATTTTAAAGGAGAAAAAAGGGAGTTTTTTAAAATTTTAAATTAAAATTTTGATTAATCAAAAATTAAGAAAAATTATCTCCTTTTTTAGTTGTTTTCGAACATTTTTTCGTTTTGATAACTTTCTAAATTTTCTACTGCGCAATTTCACTTTCTGATATTTTACAATACAAAAATAATTTTTAAAACATTTTAAAATTTAAAAAAAGTTATTTTAATGGTACCAGATTTTCTCCTGTAGAATTTTTCTATCCATATTGAATAAATTTTTTAATTATTTTAAATGCATTTTGCAGCGATGGATTTCATTGTTGAAAAAAAAAAATTCGAAACCGGTCACAGAATCTTTTTCTTTCTTTCTTTCCCCCTATCATTGTGATCGGAGCAAGAATATTAGATTTACTTTTCCATGATAAATCGGTTTCAATGTCATGTATGCTTGTAATAATTTTTTTCAATATTGCTAGGGTTTGCCTGCGAATTTAACTTCAGAATGGAAAAGGGTTGCAGATTTCTTTTAAATGACACCATTTTAAAATATTGCTAATTTACCTGTGATGTAAATGAAAAAAAATGATGTTATGTGCATAAAATATAATCTTTACGTATCATTGCCCCTACATGCGATATGGACAGGAATAATAAACAGTCAAATTTGACAACTGCCGAGGAGACCCCTCAGCTGTTGAAAAATTTCAGCAGTTGTAGAAAGTTATTTCGGTTTATACGTTCCTTTAATGACGGAGGCTCGTGCAATCAAATGTATTCGTCAAAATCACGTATCAGTTAAATTATTTTTGAAACTTTATTCTATTAGTATTCTTAGTTACCCTTTGCCAGTTATTCTTTATGCTATTTTAGAATTCTAAAAATTTGGAGCTTTTCAGTTTTAGAAAAATATCCCCTCCATTTACGATATTTTTTAGAGTGTGTTAGAGAAAGTGGTTTTTGGTCTTTAATATTTCGCTGAAAGTTAATTTCACATTCTAACTGTTAACATTTCTTATATGCGAAATATTGAAAATAACTTTTTAGAAATGAACTTGCGATAGCAGTTTTTTAAAATTTGCTTCATAAAAACTATTGAATAAAAATTAAATTAAAATCAGTAAAATATTTGGAGGGCAAAAAGGGCTTCGAAATTTGTATCCCTTCAGGACTACAGAAGGATTAAAATGACTCTGAATTCGTCTGAATTTAGAAATAATTACATCGTTTGAAGCATGTAAAAAAAAATAAATTCCAGCGTTAATACGCAATAATTTGCAATAAAAGTATAGATGTATATTACTGAAGAGTGTATTAACAGAAATTCATTCTTCACGATTTTTAACGACTTATTTTATTATGATTATCTTTAAAAAATTAATTTCTGAAGAAAATATAGCATATATTTTAATGTAAAAATCTTTTTTTAAAATTTTATTTTATTTTTCAGCAGTAGATTTGGGTTGTGGTTTAATAAATAATGCAGCTGGAAGAAAATTAAATTTGAATGCAACTCACGTCTCCTGCAGATTTTAGCAAATGCAAATGATAAGTTAGCAGAGTATTCTGCTCAAAACAATTAAAGAATGTTGTAAGTCTTTTATGAAATAAAGGGATAATCATTTTTTGTGTGCATAAAATGGTGGAAGGGAGTAACAAATGCAACCTTTTCTTGTTTTCAAACTTCGCAGTATGCAGATTTTGAGTTTGAAAATTGGATTTGGCTTCCAACTTAATGCGAAACAAAGTGGGGAAGACTGACTGACATTTGGCGAGCGCGTTGTTTCGATGAGTGCGATGCCTCAACGAAGGCATTGAACCGAATCAGAAGCTCGGAGAGTTGATGGTCGGTTAGAGGGGGGGGGGGGGGGGTAAGGCAAACACAAGTCGAAGTAACAGGAGCCAATGGAGTTTCTCAAAGTGTGATTTCCAGGATCTGAAACCGTTTTGGGGGAACTGGAAATGCAGGCCGAGGATCAGGGCAAGAGCTCAGACGTGCAACATCCCATTGTTTAACGCTAACGGTTCGGAGAAATCCGAATGCCCCTCTTCTTCAACAACACCTTCGCTCGACGCCTGACACCACAAAATGCTCGAAATCGCCTTCACGCTGTATATCTGTATGCTAGCCATCCAGTGGAGCGTGTCACGTTAACAGCAAGGCAGCGTCGCGTCCGCTGGGAGAGAGCAGCAGGGCACGTGAGCTGGAGGAGAAAGGAAAATTCTTTTCTCTGATGAGTCCCGTTTTCCTCTCCATCCTGATAGTAGGCGCATTTCCGTCTAAAGGGAACGGGGCAACAGAAAAAAACCCTGCATTCGTGCTCGAAAGTGTAAGATTTGACGGTGGAGGAGGGAATTGTCGTCATACCGAAATGGAGCTCTGATCGACCGCCGACAGAGGGATGAAATCCTGAGAACTGTTGCAGTCCCTTACGCTGCAGCAATTTGAAGGTGACTTCGTGTTAATGGACGAATATTGCAGGCCACAGCGTGCTAACTCGGTGAATGATTTCCGGTGAAGATTGTTTTATTTGCTTCCAAAGGGCAACTTGATATTTATTACTTATGTATCATTTCGATCGAATTGTAAGTACAACTGCTTCCATATGATCAGAAGCAGAAAATATAAATTCATAAAAAGGAAATGAAAACAATAATAAACACACAAAATCATCCCACCCCGAGATTTAGGAATATGCATAAGTTGATCTACATAAACTACAAGAAGGTGATAAAAGTTTCTACAAATTACCAAGGATTCGAAAAACTTTTTTACCATATTTTAATTTATCAACTCATTATTGTTTATTATTTTTCATACTGAAATTTATTTATTTGCTATACCACAAAAACAAAACGAATTGTTAAGAAATAAATTGATTAAAAAAAAAAAGGTGATTGATATTTTTTTCAACCCTTTTAGATTATAAAAATATTTAAAAATACAAAAAAAGTATTTGATTTTCGTTATTTTTAATTTTTTAATCTCTCTCTCTTT
>JAOUZG010020842.1:5020853-5053330 GCA_026289955.1 Argiope argentata
TCTTGTTTTGTCAACACCCGATGATATATGAAATCCAAAGCAAGAGTTGTAAAAGTTAGATTATTTCCCAGAGAGCCATTATTTTTAATTAGTTTACATTCCAGAACAACGCCACCTATCGGTCTTTCGAAAGTCTGTCCCAATTAACTTTGAACCAGAGGCTCACTAACTTTTGTCCAGAGAAGACGCCTGTCTTCATGCGTCAGCGATTCCCGCTAAGTTCAGCGGCTACGCGGTAATATGTTTTCAGTCATAATGTTTCCCCATCTCTAATGTCCTCCTAGAGGAAATAATCTAACTTTCTGATTATTAAATATCTCCATGTTCTAATTCTTTTTAATGTTTCCCTGTAAATACTCCCCCTGTAAATATTCCCCTTTAACTCTAAATAAATTCTTTTTATTTTTTCTAAAGAAGTCTCTTCATCCTTTGTTGGTATTATTTTAATTTTGGTTTAAAAACTAACCCGTAAATATTAAAAAAACCCTAAACATCACGCCACTAAAATCCCGCTATCTGAAGAGTCTAATTTTTTGGAAGATTTATTTAGACTCCCACAGAAATAATGGGGGCTCGGCCGGGATTGATTTAAAAGTCTTCTTTAAGTATCCGATTATTTTGAATTAATATCCCTTAAAAAAAAGAATTTGGCTTAATGCCTAAGATAAAAAAAAACTGACTGAATTTTTAAACGCGCGGATTGCCTCTCTACTAACAATTAATACATTTCACGCCCTGCCCAAGTGGAATCATCATTCAAAGCCCCTTCAGAAGTCCTGCAGATGAAAGCTAACAGTTTACGTCCACTTCAGAAATCCTCTCTACAGCGGCGATCAGCAGTGTCTTCGTCGATCTTCAAGGAAACAACTAAAAAAGCTTAAAACCATCAGTGAAACATCAACAACGCCAACGAGAAACCGTGATATGAGGTACTGTCTTTATTATTTGCATTAAAGAAGAATCTTCAGCCTTGTTTATGAAATTGATTTTAGCTGTGTGAAAGAAATAATTCATATATTTTTAAAGTGTTATGTGATCATATTTTTAAGTATCAAGCGAGTATATATTTTTAAAATATTATTTTTCTACTTGTGATGCATAATAATATACTACATAAGTATATATTTTAAACATTAAGGAAATCGGGAGTAATATTCAAATTGTTATATTTTTATATTTTCATTTAAAAAACGAATTGATTCATTCTATTCTATATTGTTTCTTAAGTGGCATTCGCCAAATGTGCGTAGTTCTTTAGTTTCGGTTTCGATTTCCCCACTGACGCTTCATTAAAAATTTATTTATCTTTCGCCCTCAGCGACTGATCCTAAGTCAAGAGCTACTTAAGTGTTTAGGTTATGCCTCTCATTCAAACGTGTGTTCCTTTTTAGAATCTGATTAATGATTTTTACAAGTGCTTGCTTCTAATGGTGTAGTATAATAATAATAAAGCTCTTTCCGCGAAGTAATTAACTTGTATTTAAGTTAGAGTGTTTAGTTTTATTTAAAGAACTTTGATGATTAAATTCTTTTTCACATTTTAACAAAATTTTATCACAGTTTTTAAAATAAGATTTTTATTATTTAGTTTTTATTCTTTTCAAACTCTTTTTCTCTTTATTACAAGAAAATGAGACAACTGATGTATTAAATGTTTTTGTAAAAATGTTTTGTTTTTCAGTTGAAATTAATAATTGAGATAGGCAAACTAAAATATCGAATAATTCAAACTAATTTACACGTTAATAGTCTAAAATATTTCTGAATGAATGAAATTTCCATATTTTATCGTATGTTTAGTGTATTTTGGTGCAATATTATTCTTTCTTAAGAATTTTGATAAATGAGAAAACGAAATTTGCCATACCATAGCGACATTATTGTTACTATCTGAACACGCGACAATTTCGTTAATTTCTTTAATTGCTTACTAAGTTTAAATTTAAATTTTAAAATGGCATATCTCGGCAAAGGTAGACGCGAAGATTCTTTCGTATTGGCCAAAGAATTAAATTTAGAAGCTGATCAATCTATGACCATCGCCACACTGAAAAATCTAATTACTAGTAGTGAAAATTATGACGAAGACCTAACAAAAAACCTGCATACAACGATTGTTGAAGATCGCAAAGCCAGAGAAGAAAAACAACGTATTGAAGAACGAGAAGAAAAACTACGTTTAGAAGAAAGATTTTTCGAAAGGCGCCTGATGAGAACCTGTTCAGCAGGTGACATCCTTCTCAGGAATATACCTATAATTATGGATAATAAGAATTGTGATACGTTTATGAAAATTCAACACCAGGTAAAACATCTCTTTATCAAATATTGAGGTGTTTTTTTTTTCCTTCCATGTAGTTTCATACTTTATTTTAGTTTGTAAATCCAACTTATGGGAGAATTCACCCTTACGACATTGGTTACAAAACTATCCACGGAATCAATTCTGAAGACATTCGTTGACGTTTCTGATCCCTGCCGCGTTTTGCAATCTGCCGCTTTTGATACAGGTATGGGATGAGGTTCCCATTTAGGAGGATGGATCCGTGAGTTGATTTGAAATGAGGGAAAAGAAATCAAGACACCAATTTAGGAATCGGCCTCTCCATCCAGATGTTTTTCTCCTTACAATACTAAACAAGAGAGAATATTTGGAAAGATAAAATCGCATGGGTTCAGTGATATTCTCAACCATCGCATGATTAAATAACCTAGAGGGTAATTTTTCATTTCGAAATATGCCGTTCCAGTGAGCCTTTATTTTTGTTGCACGAAGCTAAAATGTGTCCTTATTTTCCCCCCTTTTCTGAGCTTTTTAATAGGACCTGAGAAGGCAGAAATCAAATTTAATTGGATGACCCAACATCAATGAACGAATCACAATAGGGCTGTTATGAATTCATAATAACGCAGATAAATAATTTGTTTATAAGTCTTCCAGAACGGAAGGGAGTTTTACGGATATCGTAAGGAACGGCGGGCCAAAGACTCTACGTTTTGTCGATTTGTCGAAAGATTTGGAGAGAAAATGAAGGATAGAGAAAATGGAAGAATCTTGACCGTAACTCCATTAGGATTCAAGTTCTGATGTTAGTTCTTGGGCCTTTTTTATCCTTCCACGGGAGCTATAAAGACTGTGGTGGCAAAATAAGTAAGAACAGCAATAGAGTCGAGAAAGAATCCTCAATCGAATTCTCTCCTTGAGTGCTCATCTCGAACTCTATTTCTCGAAACGCTTTTTGCTGTTACGTTTTCAGTTTTGCTAATAAGTCCAATGAAGCTGAATGCAGCTTTATTAGACTTATTAATAAAAAAAAAACGTTATTATCTGTTTGCGTTGTTTAGTTTGCACCTTCATCTTTGTTTTGTTACCTCTGTTTTTGAATTTAAAAAATTTTATCATCCGTTATTAAACCTTTTAGACTTTTTTATCGCATTCCATTCGACCGGTTTTCGAAGATGCGGTGCATATTCAGTGTTGATTTCTAATCTGTCCACACGGCAACTTGGCAGACGACGAATCGGCCTCCGGAATATCTCCCGAGTAACAACCCCGGGAACACTCTGTTTTTAATACGAATTTTAAACATTGCTCAACTATCTGGGTGTAAGCCGGAAATTGTTTCGCATTTCCAATCAGGTATTACAGCAGATTTGATAAGTGATTTGATTTTACCAACGATAAATCTTTATAGCAGCCGAGGAGATGAAGTACATCCATTTAATGGAATCCTTTTTGGAGATTCCATGATTTGAAAAATGTGTTTTATTGGCTTGAAAAGTCTGATTTTTTTCTTTTGGTGACTGACTGATTCACCTTTATCTTTGACCGAAATTTGGTCAAGACTCTCATAAGCTTTCAGCATGCGGGGGCAAAATGGGCATTGTATTCGATCAGAACATCCCCAGTTTAAAAGCAAATTTTCAGAAAGGTAACGAAATGATTTTCAATTGATTTAATCCCATCCTTTGGGATCCGCGAAATACTGTCTCGATTTCACAAAGAAACTCTCAACATAAGTTATATTTAAAATGAAATGAAGCCCATATCTCGCCATTGTGGTCAGAAGTTTCATATTCGCTAACGGGAAATTTGTGTTATTTGTTTACTACTCAGAATATAATAATCGGGCCAATTTTTCTTAAATATTATTTGACGATTTTGTAGAAACAAAGAATTTGAAACTCCTCCTTAAATCTAATTTGAGGTATCATTTGGCATAAAATAAAAGGAAAACAACCTGCAAAATTTTTTTAAATAAAGATTATTATTGTTAATAATAAATTTTTCTCTAAAAGATATATCGATATTTTTAGTTTTAAATTTTTTCAATAAATTAAGAAGTAATATTGCAGTTTAAAAATCCTTTCCATAAACGAAGAAGGTACAGGCAAAACTAATAAAAAAAAACATTTAGTCAACCTTTCATTGTAGGACATGTATCTGTCTGGTGAGATTTATTGATATAAGGAAGTGCGAAGATTGTGATGATGATAAATCCCTATAACCGGTATATTAAAGCAATTTTATGCATTTCTGTCGATGTCGGACTAAATGCAGTTATAGGCTATTTTCCGATAGAAGATTTTTTTCTCTTAAAAAAGTTGACTGTTTAAAGAGAAAGTTTAGATTTGGTTATATTAACGTCTCGTTGTAAAGCAAAATTTACTTTGGGACGGACCTCGTCATTTTGAACCACGGTCAGATGACGAGGACGACGTCTGAGCTGGCACTCCCATCTCCACAACAGTGGGATAATGTTTGCCCCTGACAGGTTCTTCTGTGAAAGCATGTCTCGAACCTGGAAGACTACGGATCATGTGACAAGATCTTACCAACCGGGCCACCCCCGGTGTGTAAAGAGGGAGAGAGAAGTCTTGAGATGATAGAAAATATTATATTTTTACTACTCTTTGCTATTTTTAAAGTCTATAAAAATCCATAAGATGGCAATATTAATATTATTAAGCAAACAGAATTGATTGAATCCGTTTTTGTTTTCCGCAAGTTTTTAGACCCTCCACGTTATGGAGACATAATTTCTTCCACAACTGCACACATTGCCCCATTCGTAATTGCGCATAACTGCCGGTGCAATACCGCTGCAAAGACTTGACCTTGGTCTGTCAAATGAAATGGTAGCGTGTTATACACAAAGGGTTTATTTACAGCTTTACACAAAAAAACACGTCATCTAGGTTAGGTACAGGAAATATTTACAATGGATTGACTGTTCGACAACTATGCCGGGAATTTACAAGCTGTCCGCGTATTCGGCTACTGCCTGTAGCTCCAGAGATCTACGGATTACTTCCAGTAGATCTTTCTAACAAACTCGAGATCGCGTGGTATCTCTTCCACTCCAGCACTCCTCACAGCTCGTCTCGTCCACCGGATCAGCTTGTCTCCTCTCCTCCCCTTCTCTCCTTCTCGAGTCCCTTTTTAACGGTCGCGAAGCTCCACCTCTCAGCCTGATATTGGCGCGCTGGAGATGCCGGTTGTCCAATCATTCTACTCCCACTAACTCCACCATGTCGTGGGAAGATTTCTGAGACATCCACCCCTTATCAGAACCTTCCCAGCACCCGCTGTTCGCACCTGGATTCTTTCTTCAATGGGTTCAAAGAAACACTAATTTCTTCAACGGGTCGTAAACAGCATCTGCTGTTCGTTATCGGAACCCTTTCCAGCTGAGGTGGTCCATAGACGAATTAGTCCCGTCTGGTATTTCGACCCGGTTCGCTGCTTTAATGAGCCGAAAACATGTGAGGTTCCTTATCTGTCCTTCTCAAATTCTAAGAACGGGAGAAACACAATGGGTAACAAAGGCTGAATAGCCTCACCGCTGGATGGGAGTATCATTGTTCGATCGTGTGTCTCTTCCAGCAGGAGACAAAGTGGCAACTTCCTTACACCACCCCTACTCTCCCCATTGGAAAATAAGAACGGGATGCTCTAATGAAAGTGAGTTCTTATTCTTGTAGTACCCATTGAATCCCCCTTCATTCATTTCCAAAATAAGATCTCAGTTAAGTAAAGATTTTAAGTAATCCCTCTTCGACCCGTCAGAAATTAGAATTACATTCGAGACGTAAAGCTTAAAAACATTGTTAATGGGATTCCCGGCTGTAAAATGTTATAGAATTCCTTAACTATGCTTGTATCACAAGTGTAGAAATAATCTTACGATTTTTCTTTGAATTGCACCACACAGTTAATTATATATATTTTTCACAATTCACTATATTTTTAAAATATAGTCTTTAAATTAATATAGCAATATTATTTTTTTCTAATTTCTCTTTATTAAAAAAAACATTATGCAGTATACTCATTTTAGGAGTTATTTTCTGACAACATAATTCTATCTGATTTATGAATCATTTAACAAGCAAACAACACCATTATTTCAATCCTAATCGACTAAAATGATTTCGGTTTCTGTATTAACAAATATGGAAATCTTGATACATCCGATAAAAATTTGGAAAATAAATTGTGTAAATTGTATGCAGGTTTGTAAATTGTAAAAGCGTTCGAGAATTATTTTTTATTTATGTATTCTAATACATTTTGTATTATTAATAAGCTCGAAATAGAAGAACCGAAGCCTTTCATGGAATGCGCAATAAAAACGATGAATGAGTTTTCTGGAATTAATGGAATTTCGGCAATGAGGGAAATAATGAGTTGACTGAATTTTGCTACGAAGTAAACAGCAACTATTTATTAGACACTGATACATCAACATGCTATTTACTTTTTCAATACATTTATCTGATAAACTGGTGTCTTTATTGATTCTAAAACTACATGCTGTCCAACAGCAGTTTGTCAAGATAGGGACGATGAAATGTTAACCAGAAATATTGCTAATCCAAGATAGCCCAGTCAGAAATTCAGTCTGCGGCAGAATCTGAACACAGATATGACAATTGAATTAACTCTTGCTCTAGTGAATGACAAGAGAGAGAGTTGATAAAAATCAAATTTTCGTGCACTTTTAATTATCCGGGCTTCTGTTTTTATTTATCATTTAAGAGTTTGATATTGTTTTCGTTAAGGGTTTTTGATTAATTACAGGCAAAGAATAGTTGAAGCTCAATATCGCTTTGGCAATAAGCATAAATGGCAATATACATCCAAATCGCATAAATTTTTTTACTTGCTTTTACCAGTGTTGCATTATTATAATGCATGCTTCTTTGAAAACAGACGTGTTTTTAAAAGGTTAACCCGCTTTTACCGGTTTTGCTTAACTATTACGTACACTTCTTTGACAACAGATGCGTTTTTAAAAGGTTGACGTAGAACAATGATATCTTACCTGTTATTTCATCTCGAAATCGCCACAGTTCCAAACTTTTGTTTTTCAGCAAGAAAAATTGAAAATAAAAGTTAAAAAAATTGTAATTATATATGTATACCTATATAGAGAGGGATAGAGACCTATAGAGAAATATCGTTAATGTTTCAAACCGGTTTAAACCGGTTAATTTCAATTAATGAAGATAAATAAGGATTTAAAAAGTAATAATGTTCTCACATGATAACTTGAAATTTGCTGTCATAGATTTCATTTCCTTTTTATTTAAATTATAAGTGATCCATAATAGCTAGCCAACTAATTATAGCAAATATTAATTTTAAACATTTAATTGTCAATATTTAATTTCAAAATTCAAATATTAGATTTGGTTACTTATAGAATTTCAAAACAAAATATATGCTATTTTGTATTTCATTTTTTTACTTTTTACACGTACTATATTTCTTTGACGCTTTTGTTTATTATTATATTGTAACAAAACATAAAATGGTGGGCTTTTCTAAATATTTTTGAAATTTTAATGGTTGCCTCTATTTTGCGATTTTAATTAACTCACCTGTCTGTGAATCTTACACTAGGGCAAAGAAGGACAATAAATATTTAACTTTGAATTCGATAATTTCACTTTTGGAAACATATTTTCACTTCAAGTTTCCAAAACTATTTATTTTAATACAGAGAAACAAAACTTAACACTTTTTTTAAAAATCCATAAGTAATGGTCATAATTATACGCAATAATTAATAAATAACATTAATAATTAATGTTATTGATTTACTCTTAGATTTCTGATAAATTAAATTCAAATAAACAGAAACGCAAGTAATTGGGCATAATTAGACTTCGAGAAACCTTTTCTATAGGATCATCTGTAAACGAATAATTCGAGAGAAATTTATCTAAAAAGAAAAAGAGAAAAAAACTACATATTTAATACGCTTCAAATGAAAAATTTAGGATTGATGATGATATATGATGTTATCGAACGTGAGCTGAACTAATGGGAAAGTGCAATAAACATCAGACATAAGATCAGTAAAAAAATAAAACAATACATATTATTGGTAAAGTAAGAGAAAAAATTTACGATTGAAATACTCTTAATGTTCTTCTTAAATCCTTGAAAATTTGTGAATAAATAAAGTGTAAATGTTTACAGATTCGTACTTTTGTTAATTGTAAGATTAGTTAATTGTAAGGACAGCTCAATCAATTCTGATTCTTCCAGAAATTAAAAAAAAAAACAACTTTTACCTATGGTAGAAATTATTTAAACCTTGTCTCGAAGAAAAAATTGCCATTATGTATAAAGTTCATCAAAATAATAGGATGTCCCATTCAAAATTTGATAAGAAAAACCCTCATATAAAAATTATCCTGCATTATACGTCACCCTTCCAATGGCAGCGAATTATGAAACTTAACAAAGGTCCTCTGAAAATTAAATAGAATGACAGAAGAGATAAACTTGCCTAATATTGCAGCAAATTAGACTTTTGTCTCCTAAAATCAGTTAGCTTTCATACAAATCAAAAGTTTAACAGTCTTTTCAGGTGGTTCCCGCTAGATTTTTCTTTATATTTACATTTTCACGATGTTAAAGGCGGGTGATTTTTGATCAAATGCAGACTACTTGTTTATTACCACGGTTTTTCATGCAGTTTCATTATAATCATACATTTTTAGAGCGTGTGAAATTTTTTTATTGGAATCTGCTTTATATTATCTACATTTTTTGGTACATCTTTTAAACCGAACTTGATAAAAATAATTTATATTACATCGTTAGATGATAAACATAATTGCTCATGCATTAAGTCATTGAGCAACTTATTGCTTGTTTCGTCATTTTTTTTTTCATGTTTCAGATAACTGCCTACTTTATCTTGAGTAACGAGAGAAAAAAAAATTGAAATTGAATGAATAATTTCAGTAATAAAAACAGTAAAACAAAGCTTTTCTTGTTTTGATAAATGTTCAGATTTAAGTCGGGTTTCCTGTAGAGAAAGGGTTCACGTTACATATTTTTTAAATTTGCACACATTTTCAAAAACTTTAATCATTTCATATCCATACAATTTTTCATCTAAAAGTTGGCTTCCTTTTTACTCATGCACCCTAACCTCTACAAAAAGAAATAAATAAGATTTTAACATAACTTTCTTATGTACAAAACATTTTTTTTTTTTGCAGAAGTACACTGTAAATGAGGTTCAATTAATTTACTTTTGTTTTTCTACAAATACAGAGGAAATAATGAATCCAAATAATTAATTTAAATAGCGGCAAATATTTAGACCGGAGGTAATTTTAGGACAAAATTTGGCGAAAGATTCCGAAATAATTTAATTTTCCCTCTTAATATACAATTCATGTAGGGTTTGATTTCCATGACTTCTAGCACCTTTAAAACGTTAAATAATATTTCTTTTTGATTTAGGGACCAAAGTCAACCAAAAAAGAATTTATAGATTTAAAAAAAACCTACACATTTACATAATTAATGTTTTGCTTGATAAATTTTAGAAGCAACACAGTTTTCAATGCAGCTCTTATCCAGCCCGCTATAAAGCAAGAGAGCCTCGGGCGTGGATGTTAAGGGACTCTACTGTGAAGTGCATTCTGTTTTACAGATTAACAACGACAAAACACTTCTAATGTTTCTCACCTTTCTACTTTGTTAAGAAATAAAATTGATGCTGATTGACAAACGAGGACAATCAATACTAATTTTTAGTAGATTATATAGGAAAAGATTATCTAAGAAATGGGGATTAAAATTAGACAATAAAAAGTTTGCCTACGAATAGGAACAACGTGAATAAAGTTGTGCGTCTGATGCATATGCATTCACAAATGTTTTCGGACTTAACACAAAACTCGAAATACTTTGACTGGAAACGTTCTTTTCTTTCTTCCCTTGCTGACCTGAAGTTGTGCGCAGATAGTTTACAAAATGGCAATATTATTCTAAAATCAAATCCCTGCCGTGAAGGACGAAGGATTTTCGGACGAGTGTCATCTGAAATTGTTTACATTCTGTCGCTTTTTAAAGCTAATTGTCTGCCATACTACAAGTCTCAAAAATACTCGGTTGTATTGCGACGCACATTGACAAAAGCTGTTTCTTCTAAAAAATAAGCGACGTTCGATATATTTGTGTGTGCAGGATGCATACGTTAATAAGAATTATTTTAGTCATTTACAAAGTACTTTGCATTCCACTCCAAATCCTCGAAACGGAGGTTTTCTTTTTTCCCTTTCTGTCTTTTCCCCCCTCTCAAATAATTGCGAATTTCATCGGAGGCCGCAAGACTCAGATTACAAATTACCCAATATAAACGATTCCGCATCCTTAAAGCGGGGGCTCCCCTTTTCCAGAAATCGGCATTGAGTCATCTTTTGTGCATCGGGAGGGTTTATTACGATACTTTTCCGTCCACACAGGGCCTCGTTAAAGATTGGAATTCCGATCATTAGCGGGAAACAGTTTCGAACCAAGAGAGCGCGGTTTTATTGGCCCGCACAAAGCCCATCCCCGCTCGCGTTATTGAAGGCCCTCGGAAGGGACAGAGCACGACCTCCTATGGATGTTTCAATGGGGCCGGGATTCGCAGCGATCGCATAGCGTCAAACGCAGCCCCGGCCGAATCAATGGAAATTCCGCGTTTTATCCGCGCCGTAATTGCCGTGTGTAAACGGTGGCCTTTCATGATGCTACGACCACATGGCGGAGCCTTTCTCGGCAGTTAGGCCTAATTAATCGACGATTGAAAAGCCCGGCCCCCGCCCCATTGAAGGGTTGGAGGGTTCGCCAGTCATTACCGGTCCCAGGTAGAGTCTATGCGGCCCGCAATCAAAGCGGCGGTCATCTTTTGGTGAGGTTTCTGGAATGCGTAATTGAAAAGAGAGAAAATAATTGCGCCAAGCGAGCTGTTGGCGGGTAAAGCCTGGGGTCGGAGAGGGGGGGGGCGTCATCTGGGAACTGTTTGGAAAAGCGCCCTTCTGTTGCCGTGGTTACGGGAGGTCGCATCCAAAGGAATGGATTAATGCCTCCCTTTTAAAAGGAATTGAAGCGCTAAATATAGAGTGATTTCTGCCGATTAATCGATGGAGTTCGATGCGCCTTTTGTATCGGGAAGCCGATGAAGTCGATGAGCCACACCCTTCTGTTTTCCACTCCCACATACGCATGCACGTCGAAGCTATATAGTTTATTTTAGGAGCACATTTAAAGAACAATGAAGTAAAACGCAAAGTTCATGACTTCGATGGGAGGAAGGCAGCCCAGAGAGGGCTTCATTCAGAATCCGACCAACGCCATCCATCTCTGGCCTCAAATACTAAATTTTTTTCCCCTGCTTCACTTAAGTGTTCATTCGTGTCTGCTTCCTTTCTTTCGAATCGTGATGAATTTTGATTGAGGCTTCTTTTTTTACACACAACAGAGACGACACGATGAAATCTATTTCCAATTGAAAGAAATGTCTTCAATCTCAAATGCCAAATCTATGATCTTGCATTTGACATTATTATTATTATTTTAATTTATCAACATCACTCACTGTGAGTACACATTTTTACCATTGAAAGAGGAAAAAGCATCATCATTGTTGTCGTCGACTTGACGTACTTTTTGAGTTTCCTTCAATGTATCCGTTTATTTTTAGCATTCCAGAATTACAGAGCCGATAACATGGAAATCGGATGCCGATACGATCAGTTAGAGGTAATATTTGAAGTACTGCGGAAGAGAAGCGTCATTTATTGCTACCCGCGTAGAACCGAGAGTTGCGCTGCTCCTTCCACTTGTTTCCTCCTTCCTCAGCGATCCTTTTCCCTCACGGATTATTTGTATTTAGTGGCGCACCGAAGAGAATGGATTAACAGATTTCTTTATATTATAATAGGATAATTTCACTAAGGACATTATTTCCTTCTTTACTCTAAATTTTTTTATTGATTTCTTGTTTTCAACATCTCGTAGATTACAATTCATGATTTTTTTTTTTAAAAAAAAAGCTGCTTTCATATTAGATTGGATTCACATAGATCGTTGTATTTTTAAAATATCAGTTGCCTTCAGGTTTTTTTAAAAAAAAATATCAAAAAACTGTGTTAATTAGCATGAAGATACCTTCTGAATTATATTTATATTAAATACGATTTAAATGCTTTCAATGCGTTTGCTATCAGAATTTACAAAATTTGTGAAAAATCAATATAATTTTGTGAATAAAAATCATCTAATTTTGTAACAATTCAAAGAAATTTGCTCTGAAAATATTCCAAAATGATATCTACTATGTGATAATGAATGAAGTAGAAAAATTCAGTACTTTTTAAAAATCAAACTAAATAAAAACAATGAAAAATGATTTTTTATAACACTGCTTAGGTAAGTTTTCATCAGTTCAGTTTATTTCAAATGCCTTTGATTTCATTTCTAATTTTCATAGTCATAAAATAAAAGTCGTCTGAAGAGGGTAAAAGTCCAAGAAAGATAATGATTAAGAAAATAAATTTATTATCATTGCGGATAGAATTTTTCAAACGGGTGGCTTCAACAGAAGACGGAAATAACTCTCCGAGCTTTTGAGCTATGCTAAAATACGGAGCATTCCTTTTTTTCTAAGAAAAGCGAATTTCATTTGTTAAATTTTATATGGTGACTTAAAATGCTCAAAATATACGATACTTTTAAGAAAAATGAAATAGCTGGATGCATTTTTAAGCCAGAGGAAATAGTCCCTCCAAAACTTTCTCGCATATTCCTCAATGATCCCCCTCCAATCGCATGAAATTATGGACCTTGGGTATATGGCATGGGTAAGGGCGAAAAGGCCTCGCATGTAATCAGTGGGCAAGGGTCGAGGAATATTTTCCTTATGAATCTCACTTCTTTAAGGAATCTGTATTTTCAAGGCTTTGGGAAAATCGAATGCACAGTTTGAATGACGGACAACTCTCTGGTTTATTTGATTCTTCGTTTGAGAAGAATCCATGTCTTAGGTAATAAACCCGTTTGTATTTTCTTCTACTCAGCACTTTGCGTTTTGGGGATGTCGAGTTTAATCGTAATCGAACAGACAATAGACAGAGTTTCTACGAATGGATTTCTTCCACAGTTTGACAGAAATGTACAAATTTTGTCTTAAGTCCATATACCAACTTTCATCTATGTAGTTCAAAGCCTTTTAGAATTATCAGGCTCATAAACATAGACTGATAGACAGATACAACTCAAAAATGTCTTTTTCGAGTTCAGGGAGGACTTTAAGCTCTTTGTGGTGCTTGAAAATCTTCAAAAAAAATGAATAGTCATAATATTTGATAAAAAGTAATTGTAAGAAGGCTTCGTTTATATAATGTTATGAAAGATGGTTTTAAATAATTGCAATTGGAAAAATTATTAATTAAAAAATATAATATTAATTAAAATCATTTTCAATTCAAAATTTGTGTTTCTTACTTCTGTACCCTTAATTATTAGAAACGTTACAATGTTCATTTCTGCTTCATTGCCATATTTAACTGGGTTTTTTTTAAAATTAAATTTTGGCAAAAAATATGGTAAGAAGGAAGTGGAGCGTTTTGCTCTCCGTTCAGTTTTGAAGGGTCTGTTAAATTTATCTCGTCTTGTGTATTTGATAAATCTCATTGGTTTGCCTCTTCTTATAAAGAATACCGTTGTTCTTCATCACCGTCATTGCCGCCAGTAACTGTGTCTGAACACCAGTATTTTTTGTCCGTTTTTGACTAAACTTAACTATTTCCCTCAGTTCTTTACTCTTTTTGCTTCTTTCTTCCTCAAAGCACTTGTGCTGTAGCTTTATCCTTATCACCTACAGACATTTCCCCGTTACAGCGTTTATCGCTTAGAAACTCTTGTTCCACAACTGGCACTTTTTTCTTCTTTTATGCAAGTGCAAGCATTAAACTAACAGACCGCCCCCATCAAATAAAACTTCAGCTTCTGTAAATTTTGTGAGTTGGAATCAAACTTATCTGACCTTTTTCTCTTCATGCATTTTAATAAATCCTGCATTTAGCGTGCTAAGCTTTTATGGTTCGGGAAATTCTTTTGCCCAAAACAACGGGAATAAACTGGAAGCTCCTGACTATGTCGGTTCTAACATGAGAACCAAAGTGTCACATATTTCCCTTACAGAAGGCTCCTTCTGCCAGCAATCTTGAGTTCACGTCAAATATAACAGTAGCACTTCTTAACAGTTCAACGGCTGCGAGTCGCAAAATTTCCCGAAAATAGTGCAGCCTGCCTTTTGCTGCACATTTACTCATTGAGACTGCGCAATTTTTACTCAAAACAAAGCACACTAAATAACAATTCAGTTACTTTAATCGGTAATACGATAGCCGGAGTGAAGACGCAAACTCAGCTAAACTCGGCAAAACTACTGACTAGACACCAGCTCTGAACTTGTCAGAGCACGCAAACAGATCTCCGCCACCCCTCCATAGCATGCGCTCCGGCAACGATGGAACGTCCTGAATACCATGTCAGTGCATTTGTAAAACTGGGTTTGTATTTCTATTCTTACTACAACACCTATCTGAAACTTTACATTTAATAATCGAAACACGCAATATCTTTGAAAAAGTTCCAAAAATTATGATTCTATGAAACTTTTCGTCTTTGCGGCACCTAAAGAAGTACTCAAATGTTTTTCGTATTTATGATTAATTTTATCTACACCAAAAAAAAAAAACAAGTTTTGCTCGCTATTAAAAATTAAACATCAAAAATTGATTCCCCTCCCTTCCATTCTTCCCCATTCCACAGTTCGTCAGCAATCCGCGGATCGGGCGATTGAGGAGTCTCTCGGGTAGTTTTTGAATGGCTCCCTTGGTGTCATGAATTTTGGTGTAATTTTTTCGATGAAGATGTATAAAAAAATTATAAATCAAATATCTTCTGAAAAGCTCTTTAAAATGAAACGTATCCTTTTTAATGTATTAATAAATATATAATTTCCACAGAATTCAGACAACTATTTTTAAATTTTCTGTTATTTTTTTTTACTTATTTCCCTACATAAATTGGAATAAAACGGTGTATTATTTTATAATTCCAATTAATTGTTAATTTTTTAAAGAAATGTTCGAAGGAACACGCGCCGAAGCATCAAAAGAATTTTATTTTTCCGAAGTAAAATTCACTTAATCCCCTAGAGAAACTCGAAACATAAAATGCATCACTTGTTCTCCTTTGAAATTCAACCGAAATCTTTGAAATCCATTCTGATGAATTTCTTCAGAAACTAAGACATCTGAATCCTTCTAAAGACATTTAAATCTAATTAGGACGAGACATTGAGAAAAGCCATTAAAATCTACTTTCTTACTCTAGACTCTTAAAACATTTATGTTAAGACATGATACATTTCATAATGCTCTTTTAATTGAATATAAAAGTATATTTTTTCATGATGAAACAATAAAAATAGTGTCCATTTTGTTTTGTTTTAAATTTCACGCTCCCTTAACATGCAATCAATAGAAATTAAATTATAAAATGGAATGACAAGGATGGCAATATCGGAGTAATAAAAATGAACATCTAATCGTTATCTAATTTTCAATTTACATTCAGAGAATTTGGTAAATTCCTGACTGTCGACGGGGAGGGTGTGTTTTTTCATGGGAGGAATCAGGGCAGAACTCCAACAACTGTTATGTGAACCGCTGCTGGAGTTCGTGCGATGGACTTCGTGTGAAGTACCCTGCTGCATCAAATGCCGGAACTCTGTACCAATTTATTCGGAATTCATTTACTGGTTGCTGTCTCCAGCCAATCATTGAAACAAACTCATCCGTATTTCATTTCAGTAAAACCTCTCGCACAAAACTTGAATTCGTGATTCCTTCAACAAAATACTTTTTATTAGCAGATCTTAAGAAGCATTGAGCCACATGAGCAGTCTTGAATACGGTTCTTTTTACTCCATGGCATTAAGACTCATGATATAGTAATGAAATTAAACTGGCTTATCTTTTAATTCTAAACTTTAATGGCTTATCTTTCTGACTTATCTTTTAATGACGCTTTGCTTTTTGTTGTATTTCAATTCCCTTTTCTTATTCTCCATGAACATCACACAAATAATAGACAGAATCATTCGATTCGAGAAAAGAAGTAATTCTTTGGTTAATTAAAGTGATTTAATTCATTTTTTGGAGGTTTCCACCTTTAACTGCCATTTACTCTCTATTTTAGAAATTGTATATTTTATTTCCTGTGAGTTTCTTCAAGAAAAATCACAAAGCAAAGTTAGAAGAATGGTTAAAAGGGTTTTGAATATCACCGGGATTACTTTCCCCCCTTGGAATTTAATGACCAAGAAAATGTCTCTGTTAATCTCGGTAAGCTGAGATCTAAAATTCTTAATAAATAAAATCAGAAAAACTTAACTCGAGGAAAAGTACAATTTGAAACATGGCGAGTATCTAGAGCATCCATTACATATATTGAACAAAAATCGAAAGAAATGAAGCCTCATATTCAGGCTTACGAATGGATCTTTTCCTAGCTTGAAAATAGATAAATGGGATTGAGAAACGAATTCAAAATACGGATTTACCGGCAGCTCCTTTTTCTCGTTTCTTTTATGTGAGTGGTTCTGAAATTACGTGCAAAATAGTAAAAGCCATTTTGGCTTCGGGCATTTCATTTCTTGCAGCCCTTCACCTTTCTCATTGAAGACTTTCGGAAATAATTCGAAGATATCTGAAATTGATCTACAAAATCATTTGAAGAGAAAGTTAAAACATTGTAACCAACTTCTCTTCTGACAAAATGAAAAATTATAAACTATTTGCATGTCATGTAAATAAATATATTTCCAGGATGCTGACAATTTTTTATGTCTAAATTAACCACAACTACATGTAATTGTCAGCTTATGTTTCAAAAGTATTTGATCTCTTTAGTACAATATTCCCTAAGCACTGATAAAGTTTGAAAAAAAATTGTGGTTAAATTATTTTTAAGTAATCGGAAACTATTTTGGTACTTTTATCAAAAACGTTTGAATTGCCCAGATACACCTTTAGGTTTCTGGAACAAGAAGTAATGTGAAAAGGGCAAATGTAATAAAAACTTTAGACACAAATATGTAAATTTTTGAAGCAAAAGATGTTGCCCAGAGGGAGAGAGGGGAGGGGGCTCTTCTTGGCCCCAGGGTGAATTAACCCTTCACACTCCGAAAAATAATTAGAAGCAAAATTATTCATCTAATACAAAGATTTGTTTATTGCCCTGAAAAATAAATATACATCATTCTTTTAAGTCGAACTTCTTTGAAAAATTAATGTGCATCTCTTAGCCATTATGTGGGCGTTTTTAACAATTCAATTTGAAAAATGAGTAAATAAAACCTCAAAATGATGCACCGTCTTGAATGTTGCCTCAGAGGCACCATCGGAGCGCGAAGGGTTAAGTTTGTTACAAAAAGAGCTGCGCGTAAAGGATCCATCTTTACCCAGAGATCACTTTGTAGCCAACGGAGTCGTTTACTTTTAAGAATGCAGGTGTGTATACTTTTTCTGTAATTTTTAAAAGTAAAAAATAAACAAATATTTGCTCGATTTTGAATCTCGGAAGCAATAAACTACCACATCAGCCCCTACGATCTTTTCGTATTGTATCGACATAGACCCGATAAACAATAGTTTCACTGGGAATTTGATGCTGTTTTTGTGAGAAATTATTATTATAAAAATTTAATGGCAATTGGACGACCTATTATTAAACTTTTCGTTGTATCTTTTCGCTTAATAATAATTAATTTCTGTATTTTTGAAAGTGTAACTTTATTCATCAATAGGCAAGGCCTTTTTTTCCCCTCCTTTACTATCAAATTACAATGTCTCCCTAGGTTTGAGCCATTTCACTTCCCTTCGCTACTATTATTAACATTATTATTATTCCAAACATGCGAGTCCCTGCGACGCTGCAGACTGAGCGAACCGTCCTCGTCCACACGCCACATCAGTCACTTCATGTGCTTTAATATAACACCAGCGCCTGAAACGGGGCAAATATCGGCGCTTCACTCTCCCTGGCGAAATTCGGAATTCATGATTCAGAAAATGCGTCCGCCTGCGGGAGCAAAATCCTCCATATTTAAATATATATGAGGAAAACAGAATTCTTCAAAAGCATAACTGCAGCCTTTTCCCGGATGAAAAATAGTCTACCGGTTAATAACGGAGCCTGTTGTGATCTGTGTGTACTGTTGAGCGCGGAGGAAGTTTCGAAGCAAAATATGGGAGGGGGGGATTGAAAGATTTTCTGGATTTAACTCCCCCCGGGCACGATATGCAGAGCGAGGAGGTATATATTTCCGAATTCCGGATGCTGTTATTAAAGATCTCATCTAGTACAATGCTGGCGAAAAGATTACTACTCAGATGCGTTGGACCATGAGCTTTTAGAAAATTTTCTGTATTAAATTGTTCTCCGAGGGGGTTGGAGAGAATATGAAAAATCGTCTGTTTCGCGTTCCATTCGCCCTTCCTTCAAAGATGCTCCAGGCAGAGTGATATTATTCATTAAATGGTATCATTTCCGGTGATCGTTTAACGAGGATTTTCTTTTCTGGGGAGGTTTTTTCTTTTCACGAGAAGCGGAGGAGGGGAGGGAATCGTTTTCTTTCGAGTGGTTGAGGAGAATATGATTCAATTTCTCCAACCACAATGAGAGATATTTTTAATTTCGGCGAAGTGGCCGGGGAAAAGGTGATAAATAACACACCGCGATTGGGAGGAGAGGGAGAGAGGGGAAAAAAGGGATTTTTAAACCAGTGCAAATGAAGGAAGGGACAGCCGTGTTTATTGCATTACTCTCAAAAGCCCATTCTTTGTTTGGGCAAGAAGGAGAGTTAAGTGATGGGGGATTGTTGCCAAACTGTATAAGAATAAGTCTTTTTTTTTTAAAACAGAATTTTAAGAGAATTGGAATTATGAACCATAGGATTTAGCCTTGTAATCTCGCGTGCTTTGTTTCTTGATATGCTTATTATTTTGCGGTTACAGACACTTTAATCCTTTTAACACGTGTATAGCAGTAAAAGAGAGAGAGGGGGGGGGAGAGACTTCTAAAAATGCACTAAAAATAATATCTCTGAATTAATCTTTAATGAACATTAACTCAAAGGCATTTACAATAAATATAGAAATATGAAACATCTTTAATTTAATTTAATTTTATATCAATTTACTTCATCTATACATAGTATAAAATGAGGTGTCCTGAAAGCGTCTGTATATTGAAACCACAAAAACTGGAGAAATAGTTTACGGATGTTGGAGATATTTATACCATTTGGTAGAGCATTTGTTGGGAAATGTTTTAGTACATTAAAATCATATCAAAATAAAAAAGAGGAGTTTTATATTTGCTATTTTAATTCATCCACGAGCGCAGAACATTTCTTTATTTACGTTTGCTTTTAACCAGCGATTCAAAACTCACTATGAAGAAGAAGAAAAAAAAAGGAAATCCAAACTCAACAGATTTTTTATTTGTTTCATGTTGCATAGCATGCCCGTGTCTTATCGGGTGATGACTAGACTTAAGTTTAAAGTTAATTTTTCTTTTGACGATATTCCACGGGAACGCCGTGCTGGTACTGCTAGTTATTAATAGGCGTTGTCAAGAAATACCATTCATATTAGGTCCAAGTTTTTTCACTGTTTCATATTATCAGCTTTTTTTCTTAAAAAATGTGAAATTGAAATTGCCGTTTCTTTTGAGGGTGAGGCGTGAAATTGTCCCCAACGAATCCCTGCAGCTTGATAGGCGATGGTTTCTGCCTTAAAGGCGCTGGTGGAAGGATGGTCTCTGCCTTGTGGCGATTGTAAGAGAAAAATATCGGCATTTACTTTGTACTAAATCAGACCATAAAAGACGTACTTTGTTTTCTAAATTTCCAAAATGAAGCGAAATATTTTCTGGGTGAAACCTTATTTGATTAATTGTGTCCATTATTTCGTAATTCTTTTTCCAACTTCGCCTTTTCCAGTCCGTTTTTGAAAATAGTTGTAAAATGAGTGTATAATTTTATATAATTTAATTCCAATATTTGTGATTCCCCCCCCCATCTTTTAAAGATCATGCTCCTATTTTATTTTTTCACATTGTTGTTGTTACTGATGGCACTTGCCTATGGACAAGCCCCGCGCTGATACAGCAGCAGATTTAAGCTGAAAGGAGCGTCTCTTGTTTTTGAAGTAGCGCCAAAAAGGTCCAGAAGTACGACTTGGCTACACACTCACCACATTTGCTTGCACAACCCCTATTTACAGGGAGGAACAGTTACACATCTCACAGATAGCACACAGAAGAACAATCATGCCCGAACAAGTCCTCAAACCCGGGACTCCCAGAACATGAGGAAGATGTGGTATCTCTGAGCCAGAGAGCCAACTTTCACATTGTATCTTTCATATAGTTCTTACTTACTGTTCACTGTTTTAAACAGTATCTGCCAGTGTATAGTTTATTCTGAACAACGAATTTAACCTCGAGAATTCTAACAACTTACGACAGTGCAATACTTAAATTTCAAACAATGCGGGGGTTTTTTTCCTCAGTAATATAATATCAAAGTAGCTGAATCTCAGAATGTGTGACTTTTTGTTGGTTCCAAAATGAGTAATTGTCGCCAAATTTTGATGATGTTGACAAGATAAATTAGATTTCCGCTTCGATTAAAATTTGGTTCCGAAATTTGAGCTTATTGGCATTTCCAATAACATGGATGGTCTTTATTTCATGATGACTCTTGGTGTTAACAAAAAGTAAGTTAATCTTTTCTTTTTTAATTCGACTTATTTTTCAAATCCATTTTATATTAAACTTTAACCATAAATTCAGAACTTATAAAATATTTACAAAATTCTTCTCGTCCGAAAGAACTCATTACCACTGGTTGCCATATAAATATTTGATTTACTGGTCCAAAATTATGTTGGTAATATTTCTACTAACTAAAAATGCTGCAAAAAAGCGTTAAGTTTGCCAAAAGAAATGAATGCATGGTTCCCCGGCATCATCTGTGGAGAAACCGAAACAAGTAAAAGCCCCCCCTCTCCCGAAGAAGTGCGCGCCCCCGCATCAAATTGCTAATCCACCCAGCACACCTCTACCACCACCTAGAAATTATATTGATACCTCCTAATGAACACGAATCCGAATAGTACTAGCGCCTCCTTTGATAACGAAAACCGGGAAACGCTGGCCAGTGGACGATTGACCGGCGGCCATGGAGGCGATGACCAGACCCTTTCTCTCCCCCCCCCTCCTGCCTGCAGGCGCTCCGGACATCAGTCGCGCTTATATCTCCCGAACGGCATTGTGTAACCAGTCAACTGTTTAATAAAGGAATATTGAAACGGAAATTTCCTCCAATCCCCGGTTTCGAAATTGGCCCCGACTGCAGTGATTACCGGACCTGGAAGTCAACATCATTTCATGGAGGTTATATTGGGCCTGACGAGCCCTGAGGGGCCAATCAATGGAGCTTCTGCAAAGCAGAAGTCCCTGCGACGGAGTTTAATATCGGATCTAAACGACGACCTAAGTACCAGTGTGTAAAGGTAATAAAGTTATCCCGCCTCTGGGGGGAGTTCGCGACGTGTGTGCGTTCGAGCTGAGGGGCGGGCGATCGGGGGGGTATCTATATATGAGGGGGATGTACCTTGGACGGAGCGGAATTGTCGATGAATTTTCTGCGCTTTATCTTGCTCTTTGCCTCGCAATGATGTTGGATAAGCGTTTGGGGAGGCTCGGGGGAGTCGAGGAATAATCATTTACTTCCAGGTCTCACACAGGGGAGGCTCGGCACACTCCCCCCTTTTCTATTGCTTTTTTTTATTTGAATCGTTCGGTTCTGATCGTTCAGATCTTTTCACTCGATTCGGTAATCTTGGAATTTCGACACAGCGCAAGTGTTTTAATTTGGTGAGGACAATTAATGACCGGTCTTCGATTGAAGGGACTTACCAAAAAAAATATCTTTGAAACTATTTGTAGCAAGGATGTTTTTAATGAAGTTTCCAAGAATGAAGAATTGTCTCGTTAAATAATCAGCTGGAATCGAGCCCTGCTAATTTCAGCCGAATCATTGTGTGACTTTGTTAGGTCTCCCGGAACCGGAAGAATCCGACGCAAGAATTAATTTACGGAATTTGTTATCGATGATCTTTAACAAAATCCTCCAGAATACCATCGGACATTTTTTTTCAACCTTTTTTTCAATTTATACAAAAGATAACAGAATACTAATTTAAATCGATATTAATTGAGGAACAGAACTAAAATGTGCGTTGGAAAAGAAAAAATAAATTTTATATCCGACACACGTTTAATATTTATTTATAAATCAGTATGCCTCATAAATGTTATGAAAATGAATCAATATACTTAGACTTGATTAAAATTTAAATTCCATTGGTGCTTGGAAGAAATGCACTTTTTTTGGACCCAAGTTTTGGAAACACTTTGAAAGAAATCTCTTTATTATATTAAAATATTTCATTACTCTTACATCGACAGAGGCATTCCACCGGTAGTAGTGGGAGTTTATAAAGCTTTGGAATAAATCTTGCAAGTGATGAAAATCTTTGAAGTTGATTCTTGTATGTGTTAATCCATTGCGATTAATCAAGTGCGTGTTAATCGAAATATATCAATTGATATATTTCGTACGAGGCAGAATATACATATATTGGGCATTTCTGATGGGAGGACAAAGAAGAATGATTACATTTTGGAACAAAAAAAAAATCACTCTTAATATGGTTCCGATTTACCTGATGCAGAGTAACGGAAGACGAGAATATCATTAAGATGTTAATATCTAACTAACTTCTGTCGATTTGATTTCAGATAAATGGTTCCGTATGGACCTTCATTTTCAGGATTCCATCAAGTTGCCTGACATTAAAGCTGTGCTCATTTCTCAGTTAAATTTATTTGCTGTGTACATGAACTTTTTGAATAGAAATAATACAGGGTGTGTGTGCTTTCAGCTGACGGTTGAAAAAATGATGGTTCCTCTGTAGTTTGAACTATCTGTCAGAGAGCTACCAAATTTTTTACGGGGACTATCAACGGCATGAGAAAAAGAAACCTTTAAAAAAATTAGTTCCAAAATTTACCGATAGGAGGAAATGTAGAGCTTTACATGTCTTCAATTACAGGCAGCTAAAATTTAGCTTAAAACACACGGGGGAAATTGTAAGCTGCAAAATCACGATGACGTAGTCGACACCAACGCCAGTATTTTGAGTTATAAAAAAGAAGAGGGGCATTAAGATTCATTTCAAGTGTCAATTGATTCGTAGAATGCGTTTCACTTCAGCACAACGCGCTTGTGAAGCTCTGTAATCTTAATGAATCCAACGCAGGGGGTGGGGGGCGCTCCTCGCGAATTCGGATGTCGAAACCATTGGCGGAAAGGACCTCAAATGATGCAAGGAATACCCATCAATGCATTGAAAGCGAGGATTAAAAACAGGTTCTCTCGCAACTCGGCCTGGTGGGAAGCCCGTATCGGAGGACGCGATCACAGATGCAATCGTTGAAAGAAATGAGACTAGCACTGCTGGTGATGGAAGCCCACGTGGAGTTACTCGACAGCTGGATGTCAGTGCTTCAACGGTATGGACATTTTTTTTAAAAAAAATCTTCAATTTTGTCCAGATAAAATTAGCCTTTTGTATGAATTAAAACCTGCAGATTATGATCTTCGATTAACCTTTGCTTAGACGTTTCTTGCCATAATGGAAATCAACCTGGTTTGATCTTGGACAATTCTCTGGAGTGGTGAGACTCATTTTTATTTGAATGGGACTGCTAACACTCAAAATTCTTAAATTTGGGCATCTGAACATCCCCTTAAATTTCAAGAAATCCACTGCATTCTCAAAAAGTTACTGTTTGACGTGGTTTTACAGCAGATTTTATCATCGGATCATAATTTTTTTAGACTATCTCCCAAGCAGGATCGCAGACCTGTTCCCTAAAAGCTCGAAGATATCATGATATGCTGAGTTTGTTGTTCCACAATTTCAGGAAATGCAACGCTGAGATACAATCGTCTTTGTGCAGATCCCCTCCACATATCGGTATATCAGTGCAGCAACTGCTGCAACATCACTTTACAGAAGAACGAGTCACTTGTTCACTGTTTTCGTGTTACACGACCTCCTCGCTTCCCGGATCTAACTAAGTGTGACTTTTTTACGTGAGATTATTTAAAATCGAAGGTTTATTTTGTTGGAGTCTTGAACTTATACGTTTTAAAGGAAAACATAACACGAACTGTTAAGAGCATGCCTCCTGAAAAGAAGCATTCTGCTGTAGAGAGTTCAATGTACGGAATGCAATGCTTAGTCCAAGAAAAGGGATTTTCAATTGAAAATAACCGATGTCTTCCCATGGAAATGATTCTACTGAATAGAAACAAAAGAATAAAGAACAAAAAGAAAATTAAATAAAATCTCTTCTTAAAAAAATTGTAACCATTTACACAAGTTATTTTTTTAAAGATATTTGTGGGTAACTTAGTTCTTTGTTATTAATTCTTCTTTTTCCTGTAGCTTTTTAAAATTTTATCGCGCAGTTAAACTTTAGATCAAAAGTACCATTTCCCCCCTTATCGGCAACTTTTGGCTCACATTTTTTCCCCTCAGATTCCTTTCTCCCACGCCGTTAATGGCCCCTGCAATAAATTTCGTGGCTTTGGGGCTGACAATTCAAGCTACAGTGATCTTCGAGTACCATCAGTTAAAAAAATCATGTGCCTTATATCATAGCGCTACTGAAAACTGATACTAAAAGCGCTACTAAATTTAGCTATATTCGATATCGCAAATTCACTATTGTGTTCCGTATACTATACAGACTTCAAACTGAATCTGTCGTCTTTAACTTCAAACAGCGGAAGAAAATCATGTCATTCAATAATTGATAAAACAATGAAAATCGTTTAAACTACGAGGCAAGAATGCATATATACATGTATATCAAAAATGGGCGAAATTGAAAATAAAATTTGTAACATTTTGAAAGGGCGCAAAATTTATTTTCGAGCAATAATTTTCGGGTTATCAGCAAAAAACACAAAAATTTTTATTCATTTTTAATTGATTAAAAATGTAATAAAACTTCCAAAACAAATACCTCCGAGGTGCCTATTTCCTCACATCAAAAATAGCTCTGCCCAGTTTGATGGTTCCAAGTCAGATGTTTAGAGTCAAAGCACACATTCACTCAGAGAATGTCTTGTTCACATCTATTACTAATGCTAATTTCTGAAAAAGTGTTATCGCCTCTAAAATCACATTTGGAAGGGGATAATGTAGCCCGCATCCCTTCGCGCAATGAAGAAGTTCATGTCCTGAAAACATGTTACCCGAGGCATTCTTCGCACTCAGTTAAATAGTTCGCTCTGTACGGTCTGCAGGTATTGTGCGCTAAAACAAACTCACCTCCGATTGCTGAAATACAAGATGCCGATTTGCCATCTGACGCATGTCTCCTGTTCCAAAAGGTAAAACACTCTTACTAATGATCCTCCCGGGGTTGGAGGCCCCTCAGGCGTGGGGATGAGAAACTTCTGGAATGTAGGTTCATTCTTGCCGTCCTAATGAATACAAAAATGGCGTGGAAGTGCTACCGCCCACTAATGGGGACTGACACCTTCGGGTTGGGTTATGCCGGGGTCGGAGATGACCATTCGGACTCATCCTCACCTCTTGCGAATGCTGTCTCGACGGAAAAGATTCGCGGTCAGGCGAACTTTTCCGAGTGCCTCGGAAAAGTTCCACCGTTGCTACTCTATCCTCTCGAAGACTCGTTACTTGTCTTCTGCTGCAGCTCCACTTCCGGTACGATTCAATTAACTCAGCAGCTTGAGACTGCCGGCCTTTTATAGCTCCGGGGAAGCGGATTGAGAAGCTTCTAGACCAATTAGGGCGCATCGGGGTTTCTATTGGACAGATCGTGAATATTCTCGAAGTTGCCAGCATTTTCCTTTTTGTTGCCAAAAGCGCCAAATTCGTCTCCAAGTCACCAAATGATTGTCATGATTGTCACCAAACTCTCAGATCATTGATGCAACACCCTCTCAGCACTCAATAGGGTTGATCTAAAACAGTCTTTCTTACGATGACACTGTTCGTGCTGCGAAGAAAATTTACAGGTTTGCAGCAATATCTCGAGTGCTTTCCATGGTCACTTGATTAAGAGCCGCACTCGCCAGTCTGCGGCTATTCAAATGTGCCGCTGAAATCGGTTTCGAGCTGCTCCGCTGCTTGCAAAACACCAGCTACGCTCGGCCGATGTCATGAGGGCACGACGCATGCCGAAATAGTTACGTGATGGCAGTTCGGACTGAATGACTCCGACTGATTTAGACGACGTGAGATAAATATTTCAAGAAATTTAGAGATGAATTATCTTTTTGAGCATCCTCTCGAAGTTGATTTATTTTCGATTTTCTTATTTTATTTAATTCTTACGTTAGTTATTTTGTTTAATCAGTTATATTGAATAAATAAAAAATTTCCTATTTTGACAAAAATTGAAAAATGTAACTCAAAATTTGATTGTGGCTTTTACGAATTCGACAATGTACCAAAGAATTTTAGTAGCTTGTTGTCAAGGTACTGCTTTTAAGAAATAAAGATATATCTCCCTTATCTCCTCTACTTTAAAGAAATTTGAATTACTTGCTTTATTTATTTTGCTTTACTTTCAAATATTTTTTTGAATTTTATTATTATTTTTTTATATTAAAGTAAATTTATTTCGAAAACTTTATTTACTTATTAAAAAGTGTTGTTCTATTTACAATCTCATATCAATAAAAAAACCTGTTGCTGTCTTTTTAGACTTTTTTTTAAATAAGAAAAAGACTTTTTATGACATATTTTAAATGTATCTGCTTTTTTAACTTTTACAAACTTCAGTTTTGCGAAACTTGCATCAAAGTCAAAAGGATTTCTTACTTCATGCTTTTAAGAAAGATTATAAAAAAAATTATAATGAATTTCCAAGGATTTTTTTAAGGAAATGGACCCTTTCGATGTATTATTAAAATGAAATATTCACCTGTATGTATTCACATTCTCATGCTTCTACTCAAATCAACCCATTTCTGCAACTCAACTCTATTTCGTCATACGAATGATAACCCCCTTTAGCTTATTCGCACAGTTCGTAGTTTTAACAATTACATATTCAATCCTTATTTTAAATTTAAAACTTTAAGTAATATTTTTTTAAAAAAAATGTTTAATATTATTTCCTCTTACATCTCACTGTTGTAAGCATAAATCGGAGCTGTAAATTTATTTTCATTAATATGTATCATCAAAGTATATCTTGCGCCTGAAGATTGTTATAACCTTCCCGAGTCTGAAATGGAATGGGTTTCCCGAGTTTCTTCACCCTACCAACAGAAAGGTATAGATATTTTTTAATTTTTCAAATCAGATTAAACAAGCGCCAGGTTTACCTCTACGAAAGTAGTCTTTAGTGGTGTCGGATTTCGGACCTGGAGTCTTCTGAACCCTGACCTTTCCTCTATAGCAAGGCGGCTCCACTGAAAGGGGTACCATTTATTACAGGATTCCTCTCCTGACCCCAGAACATTGGACAAAACTGTTGGAGGCCCGGCGTCTGCGGAGACGGGGGTGCTCTCCTCCGTTACGCCGAGACCCGCGATCTCACCCTCCTCTGCGACCTCGGATGCCGAACAGAGGAAGAGAAAAAGGCATGGCATAAATCCATCCGTGTCCATTTGTACATTTATTTTGACAACCAAATTCGTCGCCCTTAATGGGGATCTCCTCAAATGGAGGACCGATTCTTCTCCCCTCTGCACCAACTCTGCAGGATCTGGGTGAATGGTCGGTCATGGTACGTTCAGTTTTGACAACTCGAGTACACTTGGTGTTCCAGGTAGAATAAAGGTACCATAAAACAGCAGAATTCCACTCGGTAAAAATTAAACTTTGCACTGCTGGTAGAACACCCTCTTCTCATTTTCTAAATCCTCATTTTCGTCTACACGCATGCAGTCATAAAACACGTTATGGAATAGAAATCATTACGGCTGTTTTAGTGAGATACTAAAATCTTTAGTTTTTTCATTGTTGTTATTATTATTCGCTTAGTTTATCACCATCTTTTTACTGTTGCTTCTTCACTTTTATTTTCGTGTCAACTCTCTTATTTTATTTTTATTTTATTTAATATTTTCTCTCTCCTCCTATTTAAACATAAATTTTTATATTAATTTTTTTATTAATATGAATACATTTTTCTTTCGCCTTTTCTCCGTCTAATCGTGTCTTGTGAGTTTTGATCTGTTTCTCGTTATTCTTTTTTTTCCTTTGGTAACTATTTTGCGTTGTCCCTCTTCTATTCATTCATTTTCTTTATTTTGTTATCTGTAGAAATACATATGTACATATGATAGGCAATTATTTTATGCAAAAGGAAATTACACGTAATAAATTTCCTTACGATTAGAAATAAAAGTAGCATTTCATTTGAAATGTTATTAGAAAAGACATTATATACCATATTAAAGTAGGGTTTGTATCTCCACGTAAATATAATCGAACAAGTTTTCAATAAATTCCCTTCTGTCCTTTAAACATTGGTGTGGATCAGAAGCACCGAGTCAGGTACCACCCTCAGCCCCTTTAAACAGACATTTAAAAAAAAAATCCCATTTGGGGAGAGATTTGATTGCCTCTCTTACCTCTTGAGGCTCCAGTTCAATGATTCAAAATTAAATGCAATCACTCCATTAAGAAGCGAAAGTTTCTGTATTCATTCACGTGTAAAGAGTCCTTTAAAAGAGATTAGAGTATCCTCAAAATTAAAAAATAAAGTGAGAAGGTAAGAAGAGAAAAAAATCGTTAATTTAACTCCCATTTGCCATCAACTTTTAAACTTTTATTATGTAGTTACTTTATGGACTTAAACCTTGTAGGGTGACCAGTCTGCTGAGGGTTCTGTAAAACGCTTTCAGTCCCACTGGAAGCGTTTCACTTTTTCCAGTTCCAAGCCTTCTACCGGTTCGGCCTCGGTTTAGTTTAGTTTAGTTATATTAACGTCCCGTTGTTAAGCAACACTAGGGTTATTTTGGTATGGATATTCCAATTTCGAACCATGCTCAGAGGACGAGGACGACACCTGAGCTAATAATGCTCTCTCCAAACCACACTAGGCATGAGGGAGGGCTGATGGATTTAATGCGCAACGGACTCCCTCACACGACGGTTCTTCGGTGGAATCGAGTCTCGAACCCTTCGGTCGGCGGGCCAACCCCTTACCGCCGGTCCACCGCGGCTCGGAGATGTCGAACTTTCCCAGCAAAAGATCGAAGGGCGAGCACTGAGGAAACCTATGTTTCAGGAAGAGCAGAATCTGCCTTTGATAGGCGCACTCTTTCAGAGTTCCATTTCATATGTTTCTGGAAAGTGGATTTTTAAAAATTACTCATTAATTGCGTTCTTTTCTAACAGACTTTTAATAAGTAATGTATGGATTTATTTAATTCGTCTATGTTTCCTCTTATGAAAATATTTCTAAATAGGGGGTAAAAAAATTACTTGAACAGCACCAGATAACTTGTAACATTACATAGTTTGTCACTTTTGCATTTGGCCGGCAAGTTCAACCCTTAGAGAAAATGGATGATTATTTATCGGTCACTTAAACCTGGGCCAGCGACTCATAAAATGTACTTTTCCCCTGCTTTCTTAGAGGAGAAAGAAAACAACATCGAGTGGGATAGAGAAAAGAGAGAATGAATTAAGATTTTTCAATATTGCTATTTATTTATTTATTCCGAATTTTTAAATATAACTGAAAAAATTATATCTCATATTAAATATCAAAATAACAATTCATTTTATGTGTACAAGCAAATTCTATTGAAATGAAATAAAAATGTTTTCGTCATTATTATTTATTTGATAATAGATTTCTTTTTTTAAAAACCAGGAAACTGAAATTTTTAAAAAAATGACTTTCAGACCCTAGTTATATAGTTTAAATACTTAAAGTTTTAAATATTTGGTGGGACAGTAGTTGTCTTTAATTTTACAGGCGTTTAGGCTTTACCTTTTTTATATTATCTGCTATAATCTCAAAAATTAAATGTGCATTTGAAACAAACTGTTACGCGACATTCCCTCGAATTGCTTAAAGTTCTCTCTTTTTGATAAATGCCAAAAGGAAATCATCATAATAATAATAAAATGAAAAATGAAATCTACGTTTGAAAATTTAAAGTTACAATGTCAGGACACTATCATTTTTTAAGTCATTGTTTGTCTTAATTAATTCAAATCAGAAATAGCCACGAGACTTTATCAGTCTCTCTCTTTCTCCTCCTCCCCCCCTCCTCTGTCTCTCTCTCTATAACGAATTTCTAAGCTTACTTCTTCAATTTTTCTAGCTGGCAAACAAAACTTTGGAGCTCCACCGATTTTGAAATAAAATACCAACTATGATATCACCTTTTAAAAACGCACCCGCTGTCAAAGAAGCATACGCAATAATAACGCAATAGTGGTAAAAGCGGGTAAAAAATCTATACAATCGAAAGATGTTGATGAATATTGCCCTTTATGCTTCGTTCATTGCCCACGCGATTTCGAGCTTCAATTATTCAAAATGCCCTAACGGAAACGACGTCATGTTCTCACCCGATAATAATGATATGGGGGGAGGGAACTATGAATGGCGAACTTGGGCAAACCTTATGCCCGAGAATGCAGGGTGGAATGTAAAAGCCCGAAGCTTAATTTTTTTTTTCATACTTCAAAATATCCAGTTAGGGCTTAAGTAGTCCTCCCCGCCCTCCAATGAATTTTGGGTTCTGCGGGAGATCTAGAAGAAAAATCTCATTTTGTGTTTTTGATGCGGAGCGGATGAGGGAGAGCCTTTTGATAACGATGAAAGTGTCTAGAGACAACTAATTGCTGAATTCAGGTACATTTTTTCGAAAAAACCGTGTACCATCAAAAAGCATACAGTAAGCATTTATTTAAGACTGCAGGTTTCAGCGAGAAAATACTCGGGGAGGTCAATGGAATAAGGGATTCGAAAAATTTAGGTAGGTTGGAAAAAATATTTAGAGAGTGATCTTAAGACATTAATGGCTCTACACACAATGGCCAATGAATCAGAAACCTTTGAGATTTGCATTTGAATGCATGCTAGGGATGAAGTATGCAAATATATTTTGTTGTGACGTGGTTTACACGTGGTTAGAATGCTAGTGTAAGTACGGTGCAAGAGTCCTTTTAGCGATGAATGAAGTAAAATGGGAAAAACAACCAATCTTTCGCCATTTGGAAAAGGGATTATTATTATTGCCCGTTTAGCAGGCGCCTCGATTTCGAAGATGGCACATCTCACTGGGTTCTTAAAAACAGCCATGTCAAAGGTATTCAAAAGTTGAAATCAGAACCCACTGTCCTTCTCTAGAATATGTAACAGCGGTTGGTGCACAGTTTTCCAAGAGCGTGATCGGCATCGTCTCCGAAGAATTGTACGGAAGAACAAGGACTCTACTGTAATTCAAGTGACACAAATCGTCAACCAGGGCTCTTCCCAACTGATTACAGCTAGAACCATTTTTCGAAGAATTGCTGAGGAAAGGAATGCATAGTCGAGTGCCCGTGAGAAAAACACTCATTTCTGCCCGACACTCAAAAATTCGTTTGCAGTGGTGTCGAGAAAGAAGACTGGTCATTTGATGATTACAAACGGGTAATGTGGTCGGATGAATATTGCTACACTTTACTTTGCACTCATTACTTTTGCCTTACTCGCACTGTGCAAGGATCTGAAGGCAGTAACAAAATATGGAGTATGTTCTTCTGGCATGGAAGTAGTGGCCAGGTTCCTCGAGAGTAAGCAAAAAGCCATGTGATACCTAGATATTCTGGCAGATCAAGTGCACCCTGCAGGGTTGCATTTTTATCCTGATGTCGACAGAAACTTCATGGACGATAATGCAACCACACATCGTGCCAAATGTGTTCAAAATTGGTTCGCTGAGCGTCAGTCTAATTTTCAACACCTT